>JALIGW010000003.1:14309635-14499635 GCA_023053685.1 Diadophis punctatus similis | reverse complement strand
CAGTTCACCGAACTGCGCAGAAATTTAATAACCAGTTTGCCCAAACTGGTCCGAACTGGCTGAATCCCACCTCTGGTGTGCACTGATGAGAGCCAATAAGCACACACAAGCTATTGTATTCTGGACCAATTGCAGTGTTCAAGTAGTCTTTTAAGGGCAGCTCTATGTAAAATGCATAGCAGTAGTTTAGCCAGATAGTGATGAGGGTGTAAATCAGTAGTTCAGCCAGGTCCCCATGCATTTTCCCCCTTTCCAGCCATGGTTTGTACCTGTTGATCTAGCTCAAGGAGTAATCAAGGAAAACCACAAATTGTGACCTTTGCAGGCAAGGTAACGCTTGTCTGTCAAGAAGCAATCCAGGTGGTAACAGAGAGAGTCCTGACAGACAAGCAGCAATTCCTTCTTACTAGATATCCAAGTCATACCTATCTAGACCAGGGTTGTCAAACTGGCGGCCCTTGGGCCACCCAAGCTCCACAAAGGGGAAAAATATCGCAAAACCTCACGTGACGGTGATGTGACACGGCGAGTTTGACACCCGTGATCTAGATCTTTATAGTTTACAGGATTGAGAAAGGACATTAACAGCATCTTCCTTACAGCCTGGGAAAGCAATGTATAATTTTAAAAAAACTGTTACAGGTAGTCCTCGACATAGAACAGTTCATTTAGTGACCGTTTGAAGTCACAACAGCACTGAAAAAAAGCGACTTATGGCTGTTTTTCACACTTACAGCCATTGTAGTATTCTCATGGTCACATGATCAAAATTAACAACTGCAGTGATTCATTTAACAACTGTGACAAGAATGGTCATAAAATGAGGAAAATTCACTTAACAACTGTCTCACTTAGCAACAGAAATGTTGGGCTCAGTTATGGTTGTAAGTTGAGGACTACCTGAACAGAAATGTTTCAGAACAGCCAGGACCTTAACCTGGCTTCAAGTCAAGCTACAAGACTGGAGTAGCTTAAATGGTAAGTATGGATAATTTTTTTGATCAGTGTTAAAAAATTCAATTGGTGATTATTCTTTCCTTCAAAAGATTATTTTTGCACATCATTAATGATCTATATATCATTTTCTCATTCCAAACTGAATTTATTGAGAACTGATTTTACATGATTTAATATATTTTAAAGATTATGTATGTATGTATGTATGTATGTATGTATGTATGTATGTATGTATGTATGCATTTAGATTTATTATTAGAGTTGGAAGGGACCTTGTAGGTCATCTAGTCCAACCCCCTGCTCAAGCAGGAGTTCCTACACCATTTGAGACAGATGGCAGTCCAGTCTCTCCTTGAAGGTCGCAAGTGTTGGGGCTCTCACAACCTCCGTTGGCAAGCTGTTCCACTAGTTGATCGCTCTCACCGTCAGAAAGTTTCTCCTCACTTGTATGTATGTATGTATGTATGTCAGCTCATTGGATTAGTTTTCTATCCCACTTTTCAGAAATCAAACTTTTGTCTTATGTGTCGTAAGACACAAGCACTCAGAACAGTGGTGAATTAACTAAAGCTAGCTGTTATTTATGAAAAATATCCAGCGGTGAAATCTACTTAGCTTCCCTACCGGTTCGGAAGTGCGCGCGTTGTGCACGTCACCGTCGTATGTGCTTTTTCACCCTCTGCGCACGTGCAAAGGCTTTGTGCATGCGCAGAGGGTTAAAAAAAAGAAAATGGCGACGTCCGGGCAGAGCCTCGTGCGGCTGCCGCTACCGGTTCTCCGAACCACCGGCGGCCGCTGCTACCTGTACGCCCAAACCGGCCCGAACCGGTAGCATTTCACCCCTGAAAATATCATTAGTATATGAACGTCCTCTTTTCACAGCAAATTAATACCTTTTCAATAGATAATGACAACTATCAAGGATAAGGTGGTAAGATTTCTTTCAATGCTTTTAAAAGTTACTACAGTGGATGCCTTTTTTAGTCCTTGGAAGATTGATGATTCCATTATTTGTAGGACTCAGCAATAAATCTCAGAGTTTAGGCTAAAGTGAGCACTTTCCCCTACTTTGCGTCTTCCATTACACCGTTATTCATCATGTTTAATCATTCATTTACCTCTGACTGCTACTGCGCTCAGGGAGGACCAGCAGATTATTGATTTTTGACTTTTACCCTTTAGAAGCTGGGAAAACTGGCTTTCTGACTGCTTAATCAAAAGTGACATGCTATGGGTGAAATAAGGGGATGAGAACATAATGTTGCAAACCTTGAAAAAATGAAAGCTAAAGAACAGTTTGTTATGATGGAATGAAATTAAGAGCCTACAGAGATGATGATAGAAAACTGCAAATTTAAATAGATACCATCCATGAGACATGAAGAGATTTGCCCAGTTGAAAAATATTTCTGGGAATAAGGAAAACTAGACTGTAAATTTATATCTTCAGCTAAAAGAAAAATAAACAGGATTCACAATTGGAAACATCTAATAATTAAGTTCAACTGAATAAATGCACCTTCTCAAAACTCAAGGAAACCAAACTCAATAAAACCTATTAGAAAGAAATCCAGAACACGTACAAGAGAGATATCTTCACAAAATCTGTGAATCCTATAATATTTGATAACTACAAAATTGTGGTATTGATTACTAACTTGCATTAGCAAGTTAGAATATAGAATCCATTTTTGAGAGCAAGTCATACAGTAATATTTCAAAGATTTGTGGAATAAGCATGATTTAAAATATCAGTCACAGAGGAACAATGCTGTGTGTACAGGCACACATACACACACACTCAACTTCCAGTATTTCTCTTGTTAAGTTCTGTTGCCCCATTTTACGACCTTTCTTGGCCTTTCACAGTTGTTAAGTGAATCATTGCAGTTGATAAGTTAGTAACCAGGTTGTTAAAGTGAATCTGGCTTCCTCATTCACTTTGCTTGTCAAAAGGTTGCAAAAGGTGATCATATGACCTTGGGACACAGCAATGGTCATAAGTATGAACTAGTTGCCAAGCATCTGAATTTTGATCACATGATCATAGGGATGCTACAAATGTTGTAACTGTGAAAAATGGTCGTAGATCACTTTTTTCAGTGCCATTGTAACTTTGAACGGTCAGTAAATGAACTGTTGTAAGTCGAGGAATATATAGATATGCATATATATATATATATATATATATATATATATATATATATATATATATATATATATATATATATATATATATATATATATACATACACACACACACACACACACACACACACACACATATATACATACACACACACATATATATCTGTTTCTGAGCACATCAGAGGCATTCAACTGGCCACTGTGAGAAGTACAGTGGATTATAAGGGGATAATCGGCAGTACTATTCTTAATCATCTCCAAAGATTACTTTTCTAGACAACCAAAAGTCAGTAAGCATTTATACCTGTTCACATTAGCTATCTAAACATCATTTTCAATGCAGTCACTGGAAATATATTTATATATTTATATTTATTTCCTGGGAATAAAATGAGTGGTGATACAGCAGTGTGATGTTCCACTAATGTATTACGAATGTAATTAGACAGCACAGGAGCAGTTTATGTGCATAACATCGTATGAAATACTGGCTGGGAGTTGAAATCTAACACAGGAGAAAGTTAATAGGTTGGAAAATACAGTCCAATATTGTTTTTGAGTCCATAGTTATTTAATAATTCTACACTCATGGGTGTCAAACTCGCTGTGTCACATTGCTGTCACATGACGTTTCACGATGTTTTCCCCATTCGCGGAGCTGGGGTGGGTGTGGCGTACGTGTGATGCATCCGGCCCACGGGCCGCCGGTTTTACACCCGTGCTCTAAATGCTCAACAGCTGACAGTAGAAGATGTTATAGAAAGTTATTTTTCATTTGAGATTTTTGATTGTGATTTTTACCTCTGAAAATCTGAGAATCCTGAATATAAACTCCATTTTCAGAAAAAAAGACCATATAAATGTACCCAATAGATAAATAAATAAATAAATATATTTTAACTAATAAGACATATATGCACTATTGCAATTCCTATAGTTATATTGTAAAATCCTTTAGACAAGCTTTAATTTTACAGACAGAAATTTCACCTGATCTTCTACAGATCATTTAAGTTTAAAGTACACTGTAAAAAAAAGACCAAAAAAAAGTAGAAAAATTACACTAGATAGAGCAAAGTGAAAAAAGGATTGAGGTAATAAGCCTTCACTGATGCTGTTAACAATCAGGTGCTCATAGCCCAAAGTAATCACCTGTCAAATGGTTGTTTATGCCAGAACTAGTCTAAAGGAGGAAATTCATGTTATTTGCCCTGGCCTACCCTGATGTCTCCTTCTAGAAATTAAAGCCAGACATTTTGGCAGAATCCGCCTGCAAATTATATAGCAGAAGAAAATATTTTTGACACGATTCCCATATTCAAGAGCAAAGTAAGTAGAAGAAGGTATGTCAACCTCTATGAGGGTGAAAATTTGGCTCTATAATAAAAAGATAAAAGTGCTTAGGAAATAATGCTGTTCAGAAGATTTTTTAGGTTACTGAGCAACAAGATAATAAACACACAACGTGTCAATTCATATTTATACAGTAGGCATTTCTGCTAATGTAGTACAAATCTGCAACAATAATATGACTTAGATATGATACAGCCAGCTGATGGAAATGACAAAATCCCCAGGGCAGATGGGCAATGCCATTTCAGGCTGAAATTGAAAGGCACCTTTTTAAAACACTTTTCTTAATCTTACAAACATCAGAGACTCCAAAGACTTCTCACAGCACTTTAGAAAAATGAAATTCATAAATAGAAACATTACAAATAAAACGCAAACTGAATTAAAACTCCACACTGAAAACAACAAGAGTTTAAAGCCCAGCAAATAACACCCCAACAAAGCAAAAACCCAAACACAAAAGCTTTAATGATTCTATTTAAAGGCAGCTCTTGACCTTGTCTTACTTTTCAGAAGAAACCAGAAGCAGAGTTACTATTAAAAATGACTCTGTTTTGTGCCCACTATTCTGATGGTTCTTTTTCTGGGCAGCAAGAGGTGTCCTGAGGTCTTAATCTTATTTGCATGTATTAATTCACAAAACCTGATTTTAAACAGATTATAATAGGGGTGTCCAACCTTAGCAACTTTAAGACTTGGGGACTTACTCCCATGCTGGCTGGGATTGAACTCCACAAATATTAAAGTTGTTAAGATTGGACATGCCTGGTTCGGAACATTAAATATCAGAATTGAAACCGTACTAAAAACTATGTCTGAAATTCAGTTATCCAGCAAATAATGAGGAGCTCTTATCCACTGGTTGCCCATCCCTATTCTAACATTGACTTTGGACACATGTTCAGAATTTCCACATCAGTCTTCGAAGTAACAGATAGAAAAGAGAAATGTCATGATTCTTCATATTAAGCCACCAATAACGATAGTTAATAGAATAGGGGAGATGTGTTAATGTCCACCAATAGCAATACAAGCTCTTCCTTGAGGGTTTATTTCACAAGAAAGGCACCATAATGCTGTGCTTCCAAATTCCATCCAGTAGTGAAGAATGCAAGTTAGAAGAATAGAATTCTTCTGTGCCAACTCATTTAGGCTAACATTTTTCTTGCACAGTAAAATTATGTGCTCCTAATGGGGATACATTTTCTCACATAGCTAATAAATAAATACTAAGGGCAAGGCTAGTTAATAAAGCCTATAGTTTCTTCACATGAGTGGTCAAGACATAAGTTGATTTAAAATTTATTACATTTTATTTTTAAATGCAAAAGAGACTATTCTTCAAAGACTAAATTAGTGTTACATATTCATATGTAATTCATATTCATTATAGATTAATTAAAAATTAATATGTACATTTTTTTAAAAAAAAGGACAATAGAACGTTATCATATGACAGTAACCAAAGTTGCATTTTGAACATACCTCCAACATATGGAGATTGTACTGGCTGGAGCTCCACAGAGTTCAATTCTGAGTCTTCTACTCGTCACTATTTTTTAATAATAACTTGCAGAGGTAGAGAGAATGCGGATCAAATTCCAGATGACACAAAATTTGGTGGGATATCTGATTACCTAAAATACAGATATGAAATTAAAAATGATCTTGATAAAATAAATCAGTTGGGTGAAAGTGACAGAATTATACTTAAGAGAAACAAGGACAAAATTTAAAAAAATCAAGGAGACAACCAACCTAGAACTAAGGAAAAATTTCCTGACAGTTAAAACAATCAGTGGAATGACTTGCCTCCAGAAGATGTGGGTGCTCCAACACTGGAGGTTTTTAAGAAGAGATTGGGCAACCATTTGTCTGAAATGGTATAGGGCCATGATGGCAAACCTAAGGCACATGTGCCAGAGATGGAACGCAGCGCCCTCTCTCACGGCGCACGAGCCGTCGCCCCAGCTCAGCTCCATCACGCATGCGCGTGTGCCTCCCGCCGGCCAGCTGATTTTTGAGTCCCGCCAGCCAGCTGATTTTCGGGTCTCTGTTGTGCACACATGGGGGGTGGAGTGCATGCAGTAGATGTGCACATGCACGAGGGCCCAGGGGGTCATGCACACATGCATGGAGTCATGTACACATGCGTGGGGGCGGGAGGAGCAGGGGGTCATGCGCGCATGCGCAGGGGGTTGTGGGAAAGCGGGGGTTGCACGTGCATGCATGGGGGGCAGGGGGAGCAGGGGGCCGGGGGGAGCATGGGGGTCACGTGCAAATGTGCAGGGGGTGCAGGGGGATGCGCACACATTGCATTAAGTGCATGCGATGACAAAAAGGTTAGCCATCACTGGTATAGGGTTTCCTACTTGAGCAGGGGGTTGAACTAGAAGACCTCCAAAGTCCCTTCAAACTTTATTTTGTTATTCTTCATTTAGGAAACAAAAACCAAACACTCAGTTACATTGGGGATACCTAACTTTAGTCTTATTTGTGAAAAAGAACTTGGATAATAGTTGATTGCAACCTGAGTATGAAATCAGTAATGTGAAGTGTCTGCAAACTGCAATTAAAATATAAAATTGACATTAAGAGAAGTGTGATTTACAGATTTCTAGTAATACAAAGTTTGAAAGAGCCGAGGTGGCGCAGTGGTTAAATGCAGCTACTGCAGGCTACTCCAGCTGACTGCTAGTTCAGCAGTTCAGCTGTTTAAATCTCACCAGGCTCAAGGTTGACTCAGCCTTCCATCCTTCTGAGGTGGGTAAAATGAGGACCCAGATTGTTGGGGGCAATATGCTGAACTCTGTAAACCGCTTAGAGAGGGCTGTAAAGCACTATGAAGCGGTATATAAGTCTAAGTGCTATAGTGCTATTGCTATTGTTTTATCTATTTTAGTCAGATTGTACTTCAAAAGCTTTGTCATATTCTGTGTCCCGTATTTTAAGATTTTGGAAACTGGAGTACTGGCAGTACCAATCAGTAAACGGGGGAGGAGAGGTCAAGCACCTCACTGCTCCTGAATGGGATCCCAAAGCTGCCAAAAGAACAGTGAAGTATCAACAGGTTGATGATACCAAGACACAGGTGTTTGCCCGGGCTGAACAGAAGAAACTATGAATGTTACACCTGATACCAGTTGTTAGAACTAAGAACCAAAGTGTGGTCAAGCTGAATCGCGCAAGATGAAGTGGCTGTTTAACTGGAAACTATCATGCTCCATGTTAACTCTAACTAGCCCAGGCAAGGTTTCATGTCCTCTGAAGGAGCACTTGCATGATCTGAGTTTTCTTCTGAATTTTCAACTTCTGCTTGGCAGCAGGTAGAGGTCATGACCAGGACAGCCTTTGTTCAGCTGCAGCTGGATGTGCCAGATAAGGGAGGATTCCTTGGCTGAAGTCACTCATGCCTTTATCAATTCACATTTGAAATACTGCCATGTGCTATAGATGCAGCTGCCTCTGAAGAATACTTAAATACTGTAATTGGTGCCAAAACTGGCAGCCTGCCTACTGATAAATGAGAGAAACTTCAACCAATTATCATCTCTGTTGCAGATTCCACATTAGTCATCAATAGATTTTGGATACAATTCAAAAGGCTGTTCTAGGGGAATGGGAGATTTATGTTCAACAAGAAGTTTTCCCAAGAGGTGGGAAAGAAAAAATATAGGGTCTGAGACTGAAGAGAAAGTTGTTTTTCAGACAATTAGTATGTAATGAACTCAGTCTCTTCTTCTCCAGTGTATCAATTCATTCATTCATTCATTCATTCATTCATTCATTCATTCATTCATTCATTCATTCATTCATTCATTCATCACATTTCTACACTGCCCATATCACCTATGTTACTTTGAGTGCTTTACAATGAAAAAGACTGTGAGAAAAGGGTCAGCAAGGCTCTGCCTTGTGTACCAAAATATATTAGCTCTAAACCGAAAATAGTTCGCTTGCTAGAATTTTTATACAGTTATTCATTTCATCTTAATACATTGTGATAAAGTGAAATCTATTAGAGTTTGGAAAATAATCACTTTTAGTTACTATTAAATACTTGATACTATCTGTCTGGAATACTTTGATTTGGATTACTGCACTGTGCTTAAAAGGCCTCTTACCTTTTAGATTCAATGCTAACTCACCATTATATTCCTAAATAGATACATACCTTATTTTTTGGAGTATAAGACGCACCGGAGTATAAGACGCACCTTAGTTTTGGGGGAGGAAAATAGGGGAAAAAATCTACCTACCAGGTATTCATCTGGCTAGCGTCCTTAGTCTGTTCAGCTTCAGCACATTATTTTATCCCCTGGTTAGGGCTGAAAAAAAATATTCTTCCAAGGGAGTAGGAATGAAAACAAGCTTGCAAAGACTTAGGGCTGGAAAACTACTTTGAGGGAGTAAGAATAAAAAATGCTGCAAGCTGGTAAGATCGTTAGCACCTCGTTAGGGCTGAAAAAACCTTTTTCAGAGGGAGTAGGAATGAAAACAAGCCTGCAAAGACTTAGGGCTGGTAAAAACTTATTCGGACTGAGTTTGAAGCTGGGAAGATCATTAGCACCTCGGGGTGGAAAAAAAAGCTTTGAAAAAGCTACATTCGGAGTATAAGACGCACCCAAATTTTCAGCCTCTTTTAGGGAGGAAAAAGGTACGTCTTATACGCTGAAAAATACGGTAGGTGTCCACTGATTCACAACAATAATTTTGGACCTAGGGCTACAGTTAAAAGGGATTAACTGAAGATCCCAGCACTCTGCACATTTTGTGAAATTATATTTCAACTTTGCAAATTTAGAAATGTCTATTTGTAAATAAATTTTATTAAAAATTTTAAATAGAACAGTAAAACACAAACTAATACAACTAAAAGAAAACAAACGAAAAGAGAAAGGAAACGAAAAAGACAAAAAAGTGCTGAAAGAAAAAAAATAGAAAGAAGCTTTTGATTTCCTTTGCAGAAAATGTTAAGTATGTTTACAAAATTATCTATTACTCTTATTTTATCTCTTACTCTTATTCTTATGATTACAAAAACTTCATTTTTTCCTAATAAATAATTTTCAAGATTTCAAGGATATCCAAATCAGAAAACAAGAAGACTAGAACTAAGTTTTATTGAAATAGTAACAGAATCTTGCAAATTTGAGTCTATTTTTTCCTCCTCCTCCCTCTTATACCTCAGGGAGTCACAAAAGATCCAGCCAGTCTCCCCCCCCCAATCTCCTTTTCCAGGGCTCAAGAAATCCCCCCCTTGTGTAATGGCTTCGAAATATTATCTTCAAGGCCATCTCTCGACCAAATAATATTAATAATCTGATACTAATTAAAGTATACCCTCTATTTTAACAAAAAGCAAAGTGTTGTCTTAAAAATTATAGTATATACAATTATAATTATAATGTAGTAGTATATAATATACTATATACTATAGCCATGATGGCGAACCTATGGCACGCGTGCCACAAGTGGCACGCGGAACCATATCCAAGGGCACGCAACGCGTTGCCTTATATCAGCCTTATATCAGGTATTCTTCCTGGACCAGACTTCTTCCTAGTCGCTTCGCCCTTAGCCAGGGGTGGGGTTTCCATGAAGGTGTCCCAAAACCCAAGCAGGAAAAGGGAGAAAAGGAGCCCGAGCCGAGTCTCCCAGCAAGGAGAGTGAGATCTGAAAGGCAGGCAGGCCTGGCCGTAGCCTTCCCTTCCTCCATCGGCATCAGGTGCTCACCGGAACCTTTCAGATCTTGCTCTCCTTGCGACAACCATGGTGCAGGCAGGCAGGCGAGTGAGTTGGCCAGTGGCCAGGTGCATGTGCGCTTGTGGAAGCAGCAGCAGTGGCGAAAGCGGAGAATATAGGACGCGTGAGGAAATCCTGGGAGGAGGGCGAGTAGCTCTTGCCCTTCCACCCTGCAGTTGCCGGTGCTTTCCTGGGGTGGCGGGGCTGCACACAAGAAATGCTGGGAACCGGCTCAGGCGCACGGGGCAGCATTTGCTGGCTGGGAGGCCACTTGCCCCGCCCTCTGCTCCTTCCCCGGCTCGGCTGGCAGCAGGCATGGCAGGGGTCGGGCGGGGGGGGGCGCGGCCTGCTGTTGGGTCCATCGCCTGTCGCTACAGCCGCAAAGAGGCTTGCCGCTGATGCTTCCTCCCTGGATGTGGGGAGAGGAGAGCGAAATCTGAAAGGCTTCGGTGAGCACCTGGTGCAGATACATCTTGCTTGCCAGACAACCAACCAGTCAGGCAGCAGCCGGGCAGGGCTCCCTGGGCTTGCTCCGCTCCTCCTATGCACAGAGAGAGAGAGAGAGAGAGAAGGAGGACGGGAATGCTACGACCCGCTTGTCTTTCGGATTTCGCCCTCCTTCTCTCCCCGCCACTCCAGGAAGGAAGCAGCAGCGGCAAATCTCTTTGCGCCCGCAGTGGCAGGCGATGGCTGGAAAGTGCTGGGTGGCTCGGCTCGGGCTCCTTTCCTCCCTTTTCCTGCTTGGGTTTTGGGACACCTTCATGGAAACCCCGCCACTGGCCAGTTCACGTGCCTGCCTGCCTGCACTCCGGATCTTCCCCTTCCTGGCAGCTCCAGCAGCTTACGTGGGGGGCCAGGGGGCAAGAGGATGAGCGCCCCAAGGGGGAGCAAGTGCCGAGCCCAGCAGAGCCATCAGCTGGCCACTGATGCTCCCTTGTGGCAGGGCCTGCGCACCAGGCTGCCGCTTTCCCGTGCCCAGACTGGAACCAGCCAGGCTGGCCTTCCGTCCCTGCTGCCATTTTTGGCACACAGCAACAAAAAGGTTCGCCATCACTGTACTATAATATAGCAGCATTATTTTGTATGCACTTATATCTTAGTGCAGTTGTTCTTAGCATTTCTCTTGCTTTATTAGAAGATCCATTATTATTATTTTTGCAAGGAATTTCACAGCAAAACTGTCAAAGCATGAAGCAACAAATGGTTTTGTTTTTCACCCAGTGTGTTACAGAGCCTGAAGCAAGTTAGGCTGAGAGAAATCAAAAGTCAATAAGCTGGCTTCCATATCTAATGGAGGAGGACAGGAGACGAGGACCTGGAGCTCTCTGCTCCTAGTTTACCACTTTCACCACTCTTCTTATTTCTAACTGGACTACAACACTTACTTGCAAGTTTGGATTCTTAATAATTTTATTAAGCATGATCATAATAATCCTTGTTACAGTATTTTTATGATTTTGATTTTATCTCACTTTTATGTTTTATTATAATTGTCTCATGTTTTAATAATTTTGAATTGCAGTTTTTTGTGATGTTTGTAATGCAATAAGCCCTGAATCCCTGAGACTCAAACTCTGCTATAAACATATTACATGAGTACATCATACATATTTACATAACAATACATACACGTATCACTCTGCTAGGAATGTCATACTTTCAAATTTAGATGGAACCTAACAGCAACCATCCTGTCACGAATGTCAAATTTACAAATTTCAATGTGGTCAGTGGAAAAACTGTCCTTACTTAGAAGGGTAGTACGGCAGATGTCATAAATTTAAATCTGGAAATTTAAAACTGTTTAGTACATGACACATGAGTAGGCGTGAGTGAACCAACCTAATCAGTGGTAGCAGACTATAGTATCTTTAAAACACACACTTTGATTTTATTAATATGAATATTTTACATTATGATTTAGTAGTTGGCTAAAAGGTGCATAATCATTCAATCCAGATTAACTAGGATAAAAATACTAAGTTGTAATAAAAATGGGGAAAAAGAACATTTTTTTACCCAAATCCTATTATCAGGCAAACAAAATTAATAATTTGGTAGCAGATTCAAAACAGACAAAAATGTACTCTTTGACACAACAGATCCATTAGTTTCAGTTGCAACATTTGAGGAGCAATATAATAGCAAACATTTTTTTTAGTTAATGGGAAAAAAGACAATTATACTTTAAATCATCTCATTCTTAATCAATTACATTTCCTGAATGTACAATTGAGCTGATTCATTAGCTGCCTGTGAAATTATTCATATTTTTAAAAGTCTCTGAAGTTTTAAATCTACAGTTAATTTTTATTTGCAGTTGAAAAGTTGTATTAAGATAGATAATGGTTAATTTGCAGGTAATTTAGAATAATGAGCCATAATGTCTTGTTTTAATAAATCAATGGGTTAGAACCTAAAAAATGTTAAATTAGTATTCTGTTATCTTAAAATGAAATTATTTTTCAAGTACACTGGATACCCCAGAAGATGTAGATTTTCAACCTCTGTGTATTGAGGTATAATACATCAAAAGACATTTTGTCTTATATATTCCACGGTGATACCATTTTGGTTTAATATTCATAGGATTGTAAATAGGGTGCTCAAAAAAGAAATCAAGGTCAAACAAGTGAATACTATTCGGAACAGAGGTGGCCTATGGGTTCATGGAATTTGATGAGAGTCTCAGTACAAAAAGAGCTCTTTTGGGTTTTACAAAATTGTTCTAGTTAGAAGTACATTAAAGCTTATTAAATGAGAACTGTAAGTTGTACTGAATTCCACTGCAAATTATTCCTCCCAAGCTTAAACTTTATATATACAGTTTAAACTGAAAGGCGAAGAATGTTTCTCCCTGCTCCTAGTATAAGATAAATCAGTCTAAGGCATCTAAGCATGCATGTATGTATATATATGTTGTGCGTGGGGGGGGGTGTACGCGCACACACATACGTACATACATGCATGCCCCTAATTATACTTGTGGTACTCTACTTCTAGCCCTACTTCTTCCTAATTTTAGAATGAAGGAAGGCCTTACACAGATGGGGGCATTTCTTTTCTCTCTCTGTCAGTCAGGCTAGCAGCTGCATTTTTGCTCTGGCTGTTAAAACCTTTTATCTTTCACCACTCTGACCCATTGATCGCCATATGTGTTGGGTAAATTTCCCCTGAAGATGGCCCCAGCTGTTATTTCAGGAGGCAAACTGCTCCCCTTCATAGACTTTGGACTATTCTGGAATTAACAACCCTGCAGCTGTATAAAGAGACCTAATCCAACTAGCCAGCATTTATTTACTTTCTGATCAATCTCATATTTGCTTTTTGTATTATTTTCTATTGTTCTACTTGGCTATTTCTTCTGTTTAAAAAAATTAAAGTTTTTAAAGCAATATTTTTTAAAATAAAAAAGAATTCCAATATATCATTGGAAAATATGCATAAGGAACTACCTACTTTTCTGTTATAGCTACTTCGGAACTTCTTTGCTACTGTTCAAGAGAACAGAATGTATATTCATACATTTCTTTGTTAATTCATCTTACATAAATTGCGCTTAATCTTAACAAAGTTTAGAGAAGACAACTTAATACAAAGCTAGAGTTTATAAAATTGGCTTGTTTGACTAGTTGGTGTTACAAATAACTAAGTTACACATAATAATAATTAATTAATTAACAACCTGCAGTTGTTAAGTGAACCTGGCTTCCCCATTGACTTTGCTCATCAGAAGGTCGCAAGAGGGAATCACGGGACCCCAGGACACAGCAGCCATCATAAATACGGGTCAGTTGCCAAGCGTCTGAATTTTTATCATGATGCTGCAATGTCCGTATATGTGAAAAATGGTCATAAGCCACTTGAACGGTTGCTAAATGAACCGTTGTAAGTCAAGGACTATCTGTACTCCGCTAGTTGTAGATAAATTTAAGGGGTGAACTAGGGAATTTAAGGAGGGGGGTAGGAAACATTAGGGACGCGGTGGCTCAGAGGCTAAGTCGCTGAGCTTGTCGATCAGAAAGGTCAGCAGTTCAGCAGTTCGAATCTCTAGTGCCACGTAATGGAGTGAACTCCCATTACTTGTCCCAGCTTCTGCCAACCTAGCAGTTCGAAAGCACATAAAAAATGCAAGTAGAAAAATAGAGACCACCTTTGGTGGGAAGGTAACAGTGTTCCGTGTGCCTTTGGCGTTGAGTCATGTCGGCCATGTGACCACGGAGACGTCTTCGGAGAGCGCTGGCTCTCTGGTTTAGAAATGGAGATGAGCACCGTCCCCTAGAGTCGGGAACGACTAGCACATATGTGCAAGGGGAACCTTTAATTAATTAATGAGCTAGGATTAAAGATATGGAATGAATTTTCCCCACATCCACATAGCTATACTTAAGGGGAAATTAGGATGGAATAGAGGGCAAACTGGGAAGGATCTTTTCTACTAGAGCTGAATTCTTGACATCTCTAAACAACAAATACCAGGAACTCTGGAAAATCTGGAGGCAGAAGAGATACTGGAAACATGACTTCCCAGAAACAGAATTAGCTATGTATTTTGTAATCAACAGGAAGAATTTCTCATTTTTAAGTTACAGCTATGACTTTATAGGTCATCAAATATTAGGTATGTCGAAATATTCAGTTTCAAGTGCTTTCTGCATATGTGCATTTTAATACTTAAAATCTAATCAAATAATGACAGATTCAGAGTTTTGATCCAAAACAGTTTGGTCATATGGACTGAACTGGATAAAAATAATTGATTTTCTGAATCGATTTGTGGTTTTAAATTGGACACCGTTTGCACACTCTTAACATCTGTATCTATTCTTGATTATCAGTTTTCCATTTTACAGTAGATTCTTTTGTTTGAAGATTGTATTTTCATAACATTTTCTATTATGCATGTCCTCAGGGGAGCCAAGGGACAATGAGGCAAATTATATCATTGGACAAATAGTACAAATAATGCTTGTCATTGGTATCATGGCACAAGTAGTACATAATTTGTGCAACACCGTGGAAAATGACATAATCCTGGCTTCTTCTGGATGCCGATATTTTCTTTTCTTTCATAGCATTTCTCCTAATGAAAGGAAAACTAAATTCTGTTTATAGTATACATTTTGTTATCAAACAATTTATCTAGCCATGTTGTATCTCTGAGCTTGTGCTGTACACAAATTCCTGAAAACAGAATAAAATGTCTAGAGAGTTGAGATTTATTGCTGTGCTGCAATGAAGTCTGGCAATAACCCAGGCTGTTCCTCCTAGAAGATGATCAAAAATTTCACATAGGTTATAGGGATCTCTATTCAGATAGAGCTGAATTACAAGTGTTAGGTAGATTGGTATTTTTGTCTTATTGTTCTGCATTTTATTTATTTATTTCTGTGGATCAAGCCTGGTGGGATATTGCACCACAGGCAAAAGTGGCAATACAGTGATCCCTCGCTATATCACGGTTCACCTTTCACGGTCTCACTGCTTCACGGATTTGCGTGGGCGGCCAGGCAGTCAGCGGCAAAGCGCACGGTTCCGGGACTCGCAAACCTCTCCGATGAGTTCTGCGCCTGCGTGGTGGTCTCCTGCTTCAGTCTGGCAGCGGCAGGCGAGTATAGCAGTCCGATGAGCTCTGTGCGTGCGCAGAAGGACTGCCGCTCATCAGCTGTAGGGCGGGCCGCGCTGTCAGCTTTCCCTGAGGGAAAATGGCCGTTCGTGCCAAATTGACGAGGGAACAGCCTACAACAGTGGTGGCGAACCTTTTTCGGCTTGCGTGCCAAAAAAGGTGGGGGGGCGCTCGCGCGCGCTCACGTGCCCACACCCATTCCCCCCCCACGCATTCCCCCCCCACGCGCGCGCTCACGTGCCCACACCCATTCCCCCCCCACGCACGCAAACCGGAAGTGCATAACACCCCCCCATGCTGCCTCCTGCGCATGCGCACACCCCCCCACCCCGCACAAAGGCTTACCGGAGCCTGGAACGATGAAACCGGCAAACTGGAAGTGCGAAAAAAACGCACTTCCGGTTTGCCGGTATGCTGTTTTTTGCACTCCGGAGGGTTCAGGGAAGCTCCCTGAAGCTCCGGAATGCAAAAAACTACAAAACGGACAAACTGGAAGTGCAGAAAAGTGCACTTCCGGTTTGTCCGTTTTGTAGTTTTTTGCATTCCGGAGCTTCAGGGAGCTTCCCTGAACCCTCCGGAGTGCAAAAAACAGCACACCGGCAAACCGGAAGTGCGTTTTTTCGCACTTCCGGTTTGCCGGTGGGAACCCTCGCGTGCCGGCTTCTATGGCTCCACGTGCCACCTCTGGCACGCATGCCATAGGTTCGCCACCACGGGCCTACAAGCTCGCTCAGGAGATCAGTGCCAAGCAGCCACAGCAGACGTCAAGAGAGGGAGAAGTTGGAGGATTTTTCAGGCTTTTTTTGGGCGCCGAAACGCAGAAGCCGGATCGGAGGGGTTAAAAAAAATAAAGGTTACTACTTCACGGATTTCGCCTATCACGGGTTCTTTTTGAAACGTAACCCCCGCTAAAAACGAGGGATCACTGTATATCAAATGCCAGAAGACTGCAGAAAATCTTCATAATTCCAACTCTCAGAATTCACCCTTTATGCATCATATTCTCAAACAGATTCTTATCAAAATATAACTGACAGATAACATTCTTTTTCTTTGTTTTACTTTCCACTGCTAGGCTGAAATACCAGGAAGCTAGAAGGAGAATTCCTTAACAATAAATATATTGATGCAGTGGATATCATAGAACAACTTGAAAAGCAACTAACAAAAAGGAAGATTTTTTTTTTGCTCAGAGTTTCCAGTTCTCATGGTTTTTTCCCCCTAAAACAATTCTAAGCATGTTTTGCTACCGTGTGTTACAGAAACATCAAAGGATTCTTTATATGAGATTGTGAATTGCAACTACTTCATTTAACTTTAGAACAGCTACAGAAATTAGGGACCATTTAAATCGCAATCATGGAGTATGTTTCATAATAATTTAATAATTATTCCGTCCAGGTGGTTTAATAATTCAGTCCAGAAGGTTTAATAATTCAGTATATAGACATAAATAAGCTGTTCCTAAGGTCTTAGCTTCAGCCAGAAATAAACGATCTCGCTTCGTAAATCTTGAATAAAAACATTCATAGGATACTTCACGAAGTGAGGATGTGTGAATAAGACCAGCTGTTCCTTGGTCTGCATTGCAACTGAGTAATAGGATACAATTAAATAGTTACGGATTGGGAAACTATTAAAGTATGCAATGATAATAAGAATTCTGGACAGAGAGATCATGCCTGATTTCAGCTATGGAATAGCTACATAGAAATACTATTGGATTTCTGAATTGACAGAGCTTTTCTGATCTCCAAAATACATTGAATAATTTATTATTTATGAAATATTTTTGTTTTATTTATTTTATTTTATTTATTTTATTATAGGTTATTTATGAAAGGGAGGATAGTCTACAAAAGAACTCTTGAAGTTTGGTATGCACAGAGATTTAGGATGGAAAACAACTACTTCTACTTTAGAACTACTACTTTCTACTTTCTAGTTCTGAACTGGAATAAGATCTCTGACCATTTTTCCATGTGAAAGGAGGATTGCTGTGCAAATGGAACTTACTCATGCTTCTTGTTTTGTGTTAAGTTTCAAAGGAAAAGTTAGGACTGTGATAAAATGTACTTTTAAACCAAAAGCAAGACTCACAAAACTCTTATGGCAATTTGACCGCCACACTACCTTCTCAACAATATCCGTAAAGTTTCAGGTCCCACAAGTCTCCTGCGCCCGCGTTTGCAAGACACATAGTATACTGCATTAATTTCTACTAGTCTGAAATTCATGTAGAAAAAACTGGGCACATCATTATACACAATTTATTTTGGCACAAGCACTTAAACTGGACAGCTGATGCATTGAGATTTTTTCCATATAGGAAAAATGACATTGATTCTGCAATCTGTGGGGAATATTAAAACTCTGTAGTGTTTTAAGCCACTGTAGAGATGGTGGAGACAAATATTCCTTTCCTCTTTGCATTTGGCAGAGCCTGTGGTTGGTTATTTTCATAAGCATCTGTCAGTCCTTCAAGGTAGTCCAAAGAACCAAAAGCATGAGTACTAACACTACTTATACTGTAATGTTACAGAAACAGACTTACAAGTTTGAAGGTACTTCTCTCCTCCCTTACTTTTATTTTCCAGCAAACTAGGGAGGGTCCCTTGTGAGATGCTTTCCCCACTCTCATTCCTTCTCTGGGCTGAACTATCTCTTGACGGACTATTGTCTAAGTTGCAAAACCTCCTCCTGTCTCCCAAAGTTATTCTCACAGTCCATTACAGTACCTGTGCTTCTCCATATTTTATCCTGAAAATCCTGAAGAAGTCATAAATTATGCTGTCCCATTCCTTGCATTAGTTATTTAAAAATAATTGTTCCTTTAAAATAAATTCCAGTTGAACACATTGTTACTATGTGGAATCAAGTTTAATGCCATCTGCAGAGTCACAGTGTTGTCTCATTCCCTGTATCTTTAGTGATTTGAGACTGTGAATGCCATCAAAGGTTATCCCACACACTCCATCACTTTGGGTGCTTGGATATTGACATTATATCTCTTGTAGGCTGTTTGCAGCCATTAATGACTAGGCGAATTAATAATGCATTTCTCTCCCCCCCCCTCTGGCTCACTTTAATTGCTGTAATTTATGTCCCTTGAAAATACTCAGACTACACATGTAATCCATGCCACTCAGACCCAGAGGATCATACACTCAAGGCCCCAGAAAGTAAACAAACCAATTCTAAGTTTATAGACATCATCTGTAATTGATATCAATTATTGTCCTTGGCAAAGAAGTCATGGTATTGAAGGTAACAGAGCAAGCTGAATTTATTGAAGCTCTGACAGTTAACTGTAAAAAAATTTACACAGAGAACACCTTCCTAACAATGAAAAATCCAGTAATTTAACTGGGAAGGGGGAAAGCAGAGTTATGCAAAATAATCAACTGTGTTTAGGTAGTCTTCAATTTATGGCCACAACTGGAAGAATTTACAATTAGAAATTAGAATTTCCATTGCTAAATCAAACGATTGTGAAGCAAGATGTCACATAATTGTATTATTTAGGGATTATAATCCTCGCCACCTGGTTGCCACATTAAGGGAGAATTGTGGGTCATTAATCAAAGGAGGTGCCAGATAAGGAGTGTGTGTGTGTGTGCGTGCTACAGAAGGGTGGGGGAGGCTCCTGGAAAAAACAGGACATCAGTAGCATAGATCAAAACTGTAAAACTATGCTTCAAAACAAACTAAAAATTAAACTACCCATTAGCACAGGGGTGTTAAACTTGATTTCATTGAGGGCCGCATCAAGGTTGTGTTTGACGTTGGGGGGCCAGGGTGGGTATGGCCAGCTCAACATCACTCATGTCGGGGGAGCCTGTGGTGGCCCGAGCGCTCTGCCAGAGAAAACGGGCTCCCAAGCTCTGTTTTCGGCTGCGACGGCCTCCTGAAATCCTCTGCCAGCAAAAACAGAGCTCGCGAGGGCCGCACACAGCCCTTCCAAGTTCCATTTTCGCTGGCAGAGGCACTGCGGGCCAATCCTTCGCTATTTCCAAGGTGGCCCCACAGGCCAGATCTAAGCACCCCACAGGCTGGATCCATCCCCCGGGCCTTGAGTTTGACACCCCTGCATTAGCATGTTGTTTAGAAAACGTATCTAGAAAACAATGGTTTTATTTTTATTTTATTTTATTTAAAAGAAAAACAGAATATTAGGTCTGGGCACTGCACGAAGGCTAACTGTTACAGTAAGAGATCTAAATCCTACCTGTCCCACAGTCCAGTCATTGAACTAAAAAAAGGAATTCACACTGTTTTGACAAGCAGCAGCTGGTGCTGTAAATAATTTCATTTTAGTCACCAAGCTTTGTGATGAATTGCAATTTGCCAGGTGATTGATTATGAATAAGCTCAGTGGAATGGTTACTGGCTGTTCTTGAACTGCTTTTCTAACTACTATGGAGGAACAATTGGGAGGGCAAAGTTTTGCAGTAATAGGAAAACAGCTTTTAACTTCTTCCTATTCAAAATGCTTCATTACAATTTCCATTTGTATCTCCTAGAATCAGGTATTTAAGAAACAAAATAGATGCAAAATTCCTGTATTTGAACATTGTATTATTGGATATATTCTTCAAATTTCTCTCTAAAATGTTTAAACTGTTTAAAGCCTAATATCACACTTTACTATAGTGAGATGAAAACAGTTGCTATATATTTCCTAACAAGAATCTTCTTATCTGATTTAGGAGGACATTAAAAACAGTGAAATATGCAGGATGACAATCAGAATAAAAACAGTAATAGTGAGCAAGCTGTTTTCACACAGCCTGTGTAAGCCATGACATAATTCTTAAGGGTTTAAAAGGTAAACACAACTTTGGGTTAGCCCAATATACTAATCCCTAAATCATATTTTATACGCCAGAATGGGTGGGTTCATACATGGTGGGCGCAAATCAAAAATAACTCACTGAAGTTTAAAATGATCAAGATACTGAATCAGTGTGTAAAACCAGGGGTGAAATCCAGCAGGTTCTGACAGGTTCTGGAGAACTGGTAGCGGAAATTTTGAGTAGTTCAGAGAACCGGTAGTGGAAATTTTGACTAGTTCGGAGAACAGGCAAATACCACCCCTTGCTGGCCCCAGAGTAGGGTGCAAAATGGAGATTTTGCAATATCCTTCACCCAGGAGTGGGGTGGGAATGGAAATTTGCAGTATCCTTCCCCTGCCACGCCCACCAAGCAACACCATGCCCACCAAGCCACGCCCACAGAACCGATAGTAAAAAAAATTGGATTTCACCACTGGTAAACATACTATTATGTCTGCTCTGTGGCTAAGTTGTTAGTAACTAGTTCTGTGCAAATCTGCCCTGATTCAGTTTGGAGTTGAAAATTTGAAGCACGCATCATTTTTAACAACACTGTCTACAGCCATAATGTGAAATGTCCACTCACTTGCCCTTCTGGTGGATTCTCTGATCACTTTGTCTTCAGGGTGGTGGGAGATTTGGCACAGTTGGCTGGCAAGCTTTGCTCCTACTAGGAAAGCTTATATCAGTGGGTTTGGTGGGATACTAAGAGCACACTGGCGGTCTTTGTATTTTACCACTGGTTGGTCAAATTAGAAGACAAGCTTATCCTTGCTTGTTGCTGTCAGGATTTAATTACGCTAGGATTGTAATTTGGCTGGCAGTATCCTGTGTTAAGTGGCAGAGGCAACAGACTCCTGTATCATTTTCTTTTACAAATGTGCATTGTACATAAAGGGCTTGTAGTTTAACTATGGTTGTGAGAAAGAAGATATAAATCACAGTTTAGATGTCCCAGAAGAGAGTTTTTGTTATAGTGGTAGTACGTCTCACACACACCCAAAAATCTTTATTGGTAAAAGTGAACTATTCTGAATTTCTGAGGAGAAGTCTTAAAATCTATATAGAGAGTAGGTTTGAGCTAAGATGCCCAAGGAGCATCTTTTGGTGGCTGGGGAATGCATTTATGAGTTTTAGAACGGTTGAGGGGAAATTATGGATGGGGCACATTATTCAAAGTGCACAAGATCCATTTCACAGATGCATAAGTGGAGGCTAGATATTTAATTTCTGTCTTGAATATGGATTTGTTTTGCTATGCCTTTTAAGCTATCTAAAGCCTATTTTAGGGCTTAGACCATTTTTTATTAAAATGGCAGGGATTGCTGCCAATTTTTGGTTGGTACAGAGTTTGCAGAACCATAAAAAAATTTTTGAGGGCTTCATGATACCCTCAGATTGCCCACCATTACCTTTCTATGTGAAACTCAACCTTTAGTAGCAGCAATACATATTTTATAAAGCCATCTTCCATGGAGGGTGACCTCATTTCCTTTAGCATTAATCACACATGACCTAGATGGGTTACAAAGGTGGCTTACCTCTGTCACATTGAATGGGCCACCACACATCTTCACTGTGAATGTTCAGATGGGCTCACTGGCTCTGGCTGATAGGCTCTCCTATAGCAAGACATGCAAAAATGCCCATGTTTCAGTTCTAATCTGAAAGCTTCAAGAGGTAAAACATAAACTGTTTTCTGCTGAGCAAATAACTCAATATAATTCTTTTGGTTTATGACTGCATATGCCTTAATAAATCAATACAACCAAATATCAATCACCTAAAATTTGGGGAAAGTGAAGAGCTAGAAGTGGGCAGAGCAATTTGCAAGCTTTAGTCCCAATCTCATCAACTGGGACTAAGATAGAGCTGTGTTTCATTCTAGATAGCTCTTCCTATCACATTAAATAAAGAAATCCTACCCAATTTTGAATAGTGGGCACCCTTGGAACCTGAAATACTGTACATGTGATGGGTGCTCTCATAAAATGACCATTTTATGGTCTTGCTGTTCATAATGGGGTTTCTACGAAAGATACAAAGCACTGACAAGATACTTGGCATCCTTGCTCTCAACTTTGACTTCTTTTGCGAAGATGCTTCTAAGTGTGGGGTAGGTGGCCCACACTTTTACTTTTTCAAGAAAACTTCTGGTGCTTTTAAGAAAGGTAGTTCATCTTGCTTTCTCTCCTACCTAACACTGTTAGGTACTAAGAATTAACTGCATTTCTATATAGATTAATTGGGAAAAAACAAAGCATATATGCTTGTTAAAAGATCTCAGAAATAGCCAAAGAAAAAAGGAAGGATTTGAAGACAAAAGAAGAAGATACTCTGGTGTTCATTTGATCATTGGAAAGGAAAACACAGATAGTCCTCGACTTATGACCACAATTGGGCCCAAAATTTCTATTGCTGACATTTGTTAAGCGAGTTTTGCCACATTTTACGACTTTTTTTGCCGCGGTTGTTAAGTGAATCATTGCAGTTGTTCAGGCAGTAACCCAGTTGTTAAGTGAATCTGGCTTTCCCAAATGACTTTCCTTGTCAAAAGATTGCAAAAGGTGATCACATGACCCCGGGACACTGCAACCGTCATAAATATGAACCAGTTGCCAAGCATCCAAACTTTGATCACGTGACCATGGGCATGCTGCAACAGTCGCAAGTATGAAAAACGGTCATAAATCACCTTTTTCAGTGCCATTGTAACTTTGAACGGGCACTAAATGAACTATTGTAAGTCGAGGACTACCTGTAGCAGAAGTAGAAAAGTTAATTTAATAGAAATACCCTGGAGACACTTTGCTTTCCAGGAGGTATGAGGCTTACATATTCAATCATGTGAAAGGAAATATTTTTAGTTAACTCTTAAAATTAGTGGCAAGCTTAACATCTGTTATAACAGCTGTTAATCCTACTATTTATAACACCCTACAGGCCTATCAAACTAGGATAGCTATTATGGCCTTCTATTACACCGGCTACCTTTAAAATATATATTAGAAAAATGCTAGGCAACCACACCACTTCTATTGATAAATTATATAATTAGACTCTTAGTTTAAATTCATCTAATGCAATGGTGTCAAACTCGATTTCATTGAGGGACGCATCAGGGTTGTGTTTGACCTTGGGGGGCCAAGGTGGAGGGGCCAGGGTGGGCATGGCCAGCTTGACATCACTCCTGTCGGGGGTGCCTATGGTGGCCCGAGCGTTCTGCCAGTGAAAACAGGCTCCCGAGCTCCGTTTTCAGCTGCCATGGCCTCCTGCAACCCTCTGCTAGTGAAAACGGAATGGCCCTCCCGAGCTCCGTTTTCACTGGCAGAGGGTTGCAGGAGGCCATGGCAGCCGAAAATGGAGCTTGGGAGCCTGTTTTCACTGGCAGAATCACCACGGGCTGATCCTTCACTGTTTACAGGGTGGCCCCGTGGGCCAGATCTAAGTACCCTGTGGGCCTGATCCGGCCCACGGGCCTTGAGTTTGACACCCCTGATCTAACGAGTGACACTGATATTGGGAAATTGTTTTATGTTTTTATTGCTTTATAAGTCTTTTGGAACCTCCCAAAAGGGAGTAGTAGAAAACACTGGACAAGTTAAAACATACCTGCATTCAAAGATATCAGAAATAAAGATGGAACCTTCACGGAATACAAATTACATATCAACCGTATGAATAACCCAAACATCTGCTGATAGAGCAATAAATGGCATATCAGGGTTATTGTATTGGTGTTGCACTAGATGACAGCCAAGAGTAAATAGTTGTTCCAATTATTGCAGCTAAGCAGTAATATAATTTAGCATTATTTTAAAGTCACTGAAACATGTATTATTACTGTGTCTGATAATAATGTTGATTTATAGAAACTACAGTCAGAGGGATAACAGGAAACTATTTAATACTTAAAATCAGCTAGCTCAGGACTGTCCACACTGAATAGTAGCAACTTTTCAAGATTTCAGGGAGATGTTTTCAACTCTACATAGAAATGCCAGAAATTGAACCCAGTAATTTCTGTAATCAAAACATAGGGATTCATTATGGAGCTGTAGCTTTTTATTTTTTAAAAAATGTGAAAATATGATTGGTAATGAATACTATCTTAGATATGTTCCCTGTGCCCGTTGTGATGTTTCTGAATGGATAAAATGAGACTTTTGGAAGTTATGTTTATTATTTTGCTATTCCATCTATGGAAATCTTATTCCCTAGAGATCCTACAAAGCCTGAAATCTGTTGTACTATTAAGAAATTCTTAATCTTTTTGCATACAACATTATGGTAGAAGGTAAGATTTTATTTCTGTTTCATTATATTCAGAAATAATCATTTACATATATTTGGAAGTTATCTTACTAGGCTAGGTAATGGCAGGAAACCATTATTTATTACAATGCCTACATTGATAGTACAGAATCTAAACTACTATGCAACTAATTCTTCTCAAATTGTATCATGTTGAAATTGCAATTTTTAAATGGAAGCCACGTTTATAGTGAAGAATGGATGTATTAAATTATTATGCAGCTTTTAATGTTTTAATGTACTAATACTGGTAGTAGGAAAGGCATATCCATCAAAATGAACGTTTGTTAAACAACAAATGAAATTTTTTATAGATTCAGGCAAGGAACCACACAATGTCACTATATGCAAAAAATATTTTTAATATGCTAGAAATAATCTTATATAGCTTCTAAAAATCAAAACTTTTTGTAACATTCAGAATTAAACTGGTTAAAACATTTACCTATGATGAATTTGAACTTAATCTGACACAGAAATGCTGGTGAAGTAATGAAGAATTGGTTCTGTTAACTAATTCATCCTAAAATATTTAAAAGTCATTAGGACAGCAGTATAAATCAAAACTCTATCTATATTTCCTATTCATCACACATGAAACACCAGTTACAGTCAGTGGCATTAATTGATCTTTGCACATTGTAAAATAATATTATGTCAGTCTCGAATAATGTTTTGTAATTTTTCAAAAAAGGACATAAAACACCAAAGCAAAAGGAATAATATATGAGATACTATAATAAGTAGTTGCTGAAATCATGATACCCTTGAAATGAGGATTAAGATTTTAAGCAAAATCTGATTTATAAACATTTTTCATTTTCGCCCTGCCTTCAGTCATGCACCAAGTTGGAATGCGACCTGAAATTTAATTCTCTATTTCCTATCGTAATACTGTACATAAGATACAGTAAAAGGATGGTGTTATGATTTATCTTATTTCATTAGTTATAAGGTTTTTTAACAGTGTATTACTCTGCTTTTTTTACACAGTATATTCAGTAATATTGCCTTCCAAATAAATGAACTGTAGGAAGTTAGCACCTACCCACCTCCTAGAGCCGTGATGGCGAATCTATGGCACACGTGCCATAAGTAGCACGCGGAGCCATATCAGTGGGCATGCGAGCTTATGTCTGGCGCGCATGCGCGCGCTGGCCAGCTAATTTTCGGGCCTTCTGGGACCACTGGGAGTTGGGAAACAGCCTGTTTTCAGCCTCTGGAGGGGGTGAGGAAGGCCCATTTTTTGCTCTCCCCAAGCTCCAGAGCCTTTCTAGGAGCCTGGGGAGGGCGAAAACGGCCTTCCCCACCCCTCCGGAGGTCCTCCGGAGGCTGGAAATATTTCATTTGCCGACTTCAGGTTGAACCGGAAGTTCCATTTTTTTGCTCTCCCCAGGCTTCAGAGCCTTTCTAGGAGCCTGGGGAGGGAGAAAACAGCCTTCCCCATCCCTCTGGAGGCCCTCCGGAGGCCAGAAACGGCTCGTTTCCCAACTTGAAGAAGTTGAAGAAGTTGGGAAAGGCTCTGGAGCTTTGGGAGAGCAAAAAAACCGGGCCTTCCGGTTCAACCAGAACTTGGCAAATCGGCCATTTTCTGCCTCCGGAGGGCCTCCGGGGGTAGGGGGGTGGGGAAGGCCGTTTCGCCCTCCCCAGGCTCCTAGAAAGGCTCTGCAGCTTGGGGAAAGCAAAAAAATGGGCCTTCCGGTTCAACCGGAACTTGGCAAATGGGCCATTTTCTGCCTCGTGAGGGCCTCCGGGGGTGGGGGGTGGGAAAGGCCGTTTTCACCCTCCCCAGGCTCCTAGAAAGGCTCTGAAGCCTGGGAGAGTGAAAAATGGGTGTGCCATTGCGTGCCGGGAGGGGGGGGTCACCCAGACATGCGCGGGGGCACATGGAATTATGAGTGTGGGCACGCACACGCGCAACCCTCCTGCACCCTCCCCCTTTTGGCACGCGAACCAAAAATGGTTTGCCATCACTGACCTAGAGGAATGAAATATTTTAGGAAATATTAAAAATGCAGAATATGGAGAAACATGTTTTTAGGCAGGAAAAAGCCTCACTCCTAGTAGTCCCCACCTTTGTCAATGGGCCATTAAGGAATGGGCCCAGATCACTCATTCCCCCCACCGTTGTCAATGGGCAGTCTATTCTACATAACAAGCATCTACAGGAAGAAGCAGAATAGGAATCCCAAAGCCATCTCACCTGAGAAGATTACATTAGCCAAGCCTGGTGGGATACAGACAAAAGCCTACAAAGTTAGCTAAGACCCCCGCCCCCTGGGAGTCTGACAGCCAATGGGATACATTTCTTACACAGGAACAGGAAACTCTTAAGGTGGGGCCCAACAGAGGGTATAAAACTCAGGCACTCTCAGTATCTCAGTCCTTCTCTTCTTCTTCAACATCTTCGAGGGATGTGATCCCCCTTTTCCCCAGGACCTCAAACCATGCGGTCCTGCTGTCCACCATTAAAACCATCTTTCCAAACAGCCACCATGCTTCCAGTGTCTTTTTCCCCACTTGGAACCTAACCCAGAAGGATATTTCTTACAACAGTACTTAGCTTTGCAGCCTGAAAATGCTACTACTACTGCACCTTGATTTTAAATTAAAATGAATAGATTTCCAATTAGTTAGGTTGGCTGGAGTAAAACAAGATTGCAATTAACCCTGTTTATGGCAAACATGTGACAGCATTCCTTTGTACTGGTAGTCCTTGACTTATAACCGTTTGTGTAGTGACTATTCAAAATTACACTGGAAAAAGTGACTTAGAACCAATCTTTGCACTTATGACCACTGCAGCATTCCCACAACCACATGATCAAAATTCAGGTGTTTGGCAACTAGCATATATTTATGATCGCTGCAATGTCCTGGGGTCATGCGATTGCTATTTGTGGCCTTCCCATTCAGCTTCCAACAAGCAAAATCAGGTACTCCACAGGTGTTAATTGCTTTAATGATGTTTCCACCATTTAGTTTTCATTTCAAAATGTTCTGAAATCGCTTGATAAATTTAGTAAAAGTATTCCAATGCCTTTATTGAATTCTTTTGTGCTTTTTAATAAGGAATCTAGTTCAGATTTTGTTTTTCAAATAATTTTAAACCATTCATGTAAATATAAAATTTTACTCCTTTTTTGGCCAATTCATATCCACAGTTTAACTGGTTCAAAGCTATTATCAGTGGCCATAAAGAGTAAAGGTGATAATGAGCTGCCTAGGAACATTCAACATTTGATTTTGACTTCTCCTATCTGTTTCCTAATAGCCATCAACTTTTTTCATCAAAACTTCATTGATGTACTCATAAATTGCCGAATATTTTTGAATATTTCCAAATATTCAAAACATTTCTCAATCCAGCTATGTGAAACAGAATCAAATGCCTTCTTAAGATTGATCCTAGCCATAAAAAAATCATTTTTTTACAAACCAATTTGTCAATTAATAACTAGTCTTTCTTTCCTCTCAAATTTTTGCAGCACCCTTTTTGTTCTACAGGGAGTAAATCATTTATTTTCAAATAGCTGTAGATTTTATTTGTGATTATGCCCATAAGTAGTTGTAAGTTGTTGGCAAACTTAGGTATGTAGTTTTCAGAGTTATTTCTCTTCTTGTTCTTTGAATTAGGAATGTTCTTCCAATTGTTAGCCATTTTTCATTTCTGGTGCTTCCAAAACCCTATTTATCTGGTCTGCCAACCTCAAGTTTGTCAATGACTTCACCTTAAATCCATGGAGCTCGTCTGGTTCAAGAGCAATCCAGTTTTTGATCTGATTGCTTTCATACTATTTCCTCCATTACCCTAAGGTCTTCCATATAGCAATAGCAATAGCAAATAGACTTATATACCCCTCCATAGTTCTTAACAGAATTCTTTGAGTAGTTTACAAATGTCAGTATATTGCTCCCAACAATCTGGGTCTTTATTTTACTGACCTCAAAAGATGGAAGGCTGAGTCTACCTTGAGTCAACCTTGAGCCAGTCAGGATTGAACTCCTGGCTGTAGGCAGAGTTAGTCTGCTGTACTGCATTCTAACCACTGTGCCATCGTAGCTCATTTGAGTACTTTCACTGCATTTTCAACTTGCTTGAAAATCCATGCTGCATTCGTATTTTGTCTTCTATGGTTTTCCCACAAACTTTTAGGGTGTCTTTTTTGATAGCATTTTCATTATTTGTAATCCTATTTTCAAGAGTTTTGTACAAATTTTGCTGGAATTGAATTATTTGATTATCATATCGTTTGAACTTCTCTTGCAACAGCCATGACCGTTTGTTTCAATTATTCTACTGCCTCTGCAATTCTTTTATTCTCTAGGTTGTACTTCCCATACAGATTAGTCTTGATTTTCTTATTTTTTAAGTTTCCTTGTTTCAAATTCTTCAAATTGCTCAAATCTATGCAAATTTTCTTTATCTTCAATTCTAATTGCATTTTCCATTAAGGTTTTACTTTCTTAATAAACTCCTTGGTATTTTAAGTCCCAATTCTGCAGTGGTTACAAGCGGCAGCATATATCAATTAGCTCATTTGGGCCAATATTTCAGTTTGAATCACTTTAAGAGCTTCATTTATTATGTTCACTGTTTTAGCCAGAGTTCTCTTGTTAATTTGATTCAGTGTTGGCAAAACTGTTATTTCAGCTCTCATTTAGTCCTTGATTTTCCCAACTAGTTCTTGATTAACTGATAATGCTTTAGCAACTTCAGCTTGTTCTCTTTGCTGTTGTTCATTAACATCAATAGTCCCATCATTTTCTATTGGTTGTTGCTTGTTACCAATACATTTATTACTATTACTATTATGAGAAATGTTTACATCTTTGAGGCAATAGTCACCAAATCAGTTTGAAAAGAGTTAGCATACCTAGGCTGCAGAAATCTAGATGATCACTAGTTAGCAGCAAAAAGTTAGACAGAAATCTTAATCTCTGTAGACTAGATATGATATTGATAGGTATTATTATATACAACTTTAAAAAAACCTTACAACATCCACCAGGTAATTTTTGCAATCTGGACCAGTGTTTGAGGAGCTCCTTGTTTAGGAAAGACACTTGTTTAACGGGGAATTAAAATATTATGAAGATTATGAATTGTAGCCTTTGTTTTCATCTTTTTTTTATCTAGATCACAGTGTTAATACCACTTTATAATGCCTTGGTAAGGCCACTATTCTATACTCAGAACGGAGGGTCAATGACTGAGGTGAGCCAGGCTTAAGGCTAACAGTTTATTGTTAACAGGTTGTGGCTAACAGGTTGCCAAATGCGGCAGCTAATAAGCGTGTTCTCTCAACCAACAGCTGAGACCCTGCTTGACAGCTCCTTTTATACTAGCTGTCAAACAGGCGACCAATCAGGAACAAGTATAGTGCCCCCTGTTATGGTCGGACCTGAGGGAAAACTGAAGACATAGCAGCCACACTTGGAATACTGCACCCAGTTTTGGTCACCACGATGTAAAACAAATATTGAGACTCCAGAAAGAGTCCAGAGAAGAGCAACAAAGATTATTTGGGGACTGGAGGCTAAAACATATAAAGAACGGTTGCTGGAATTCAGGGGTGGGTTCTTCTTTTCTTCGCTGCCGGTTTGCTCTGTTATGCGCTGCACAGGTGCGTGGGCATTGCGTGCCACCCGCGCACATGCGCAGTGTTTAAAAACCAGTTTCTGTGCATGCGCAGAAGCTAAAAATAAGATGGCGGTGCCTATGGCGCCGCCGAGAGAGCCGGTTCAAGGGCGTGGCAGGCCTGGGTCGCTGCCGGTTCTAGCAACCCAGGCCTCCATGTTACTACCGGTTCTATAGAACCGGGCCGAACGGGGAGGAACCCACCTCTGCTGGAATTGGGTATGTCTAGTTTAATGAAAAGAAGGACTAGGGGTGACATGATAGCAGTGTTCCAATATCTCAGGGGTTGCCACAAAGAAGAGGGAGTCAAGCTATTCTCCAAAGCACCTGAGAGCAGGACAAGAAGCAATGGGTGGAAACTAAACAAGGAGGGAAGCAACTTAGAACTAAGGAGAAATTTCCTGACAGTTAGAACAATTAATCAGTGGAACAACTTGCCTCCAGAAGTTGTTAATGTTCCAATACTGGAAGTTTTTAAGAAGATATTGGATAACCATTTCTCTGGTGTAGGGTTTCCTGCCTTTGCAGGGGGTTGGACTAGAAGACCTCCAAGGTCCCTTCCAACTCTGCTATTCTATTCTATTCTATTCTATTCTATTCTATTCTATTCTATTCTATTCTATTCTATTGTCTTTAAGATGGTAAGTATAGTAAGTTTTCAAGTAGTGATAATCTTCTATTTTGTTTCCACACAATCTAATTATTGGTTCTTACCTAAAAAGGCTTTCATAATTTAGCACAAGGACAACTGAAGGAACTTTGTTTGTTTATGAACATATGTTGATTTGTGATCATCACTGGCAGACCAGATTAAATTTTTCAGTCAGGGAAAAACACACAAACAAACTGTAAACTTCCTTGTTTTAATAAAACTAAATACAGAATCCGTAAACCTGCACATTAGGACTGAGAGATCATTTGTTGCAGAAAGAAAAACAATTGGCAACCAATTTCTAGAACTATACTCACTGAATTAAGCTGCTATTTGTTTCTGTCTGATAAAGGTAATTTATAATTAAATATATAAACTGTTTACATAATGCATTTGCAAATTTGCAATGTTTTGTCTAAAATTTCAAAAGAGCTTTCAGTTTCCAAACATGTGCAATATCTTTGGAGGCACAATATGATTTAATAAAAAATAATGACCATTTCCTCCTTAGCTTTTCAGCTGAGAATAAATCTCCTAACATCTCACAGAAAGAACTTGGAAGTCAGCCATGCTATCCTCTTCACACTTCAGGCAGTTCATAGATCCTATTTCACGGTTCATTCAAAAGAAAGATTAGGAAGGTTTTTTCCATTTCGTCCTTTAAATAGTTTAATTCACAAGGGACTAAAGTCAACAGAAGAGAGGCGGGAGGGAGGGGGGAGGGAGGGAGGGAGGGAGGGGGAGAGAGAGAGAGAGAGAGAGAGAGAGAGAGAGAGAGAGAGAGAGAGAGAGAGAGAGAGAGAGAGAGAGAGAGAGAGAGAGAGAGCTCACCAACATGCTTCCTGAATAAATCATATTTTGTCATCCTGACTATAACATGACATTTCTGTATGGAGTAATAAGTTCTTACTCAGTTTTAACGCAGTGATAACTATTTTTAATTAAAAAGGTGTATTTTTGATTGACAGAAGAAGGAAATGTTTTCTTATGTCAATCCCTCAGGGAGTAGGGCGGCATTTAAGAACACTAAATAAAATAAATAAATAAATAAAATAAATCCCAAAAAAAATTCTGTCTAGCAACCACACTGGAACCTTCAATGAAGAGACCTCTCTCCCTCCCCCTCTCCCTCCAAATGATCGTCAAACTTATTGGAAATATATCATGAAAGAAATGAGCCTTAAGGCAATCCATTTACAAGATGTTTATAATGTTAAAGGTTTATAATATTAGCACCCTGATTTGAAATGTTAAGGATTGAGTGAATTCTTGGCATCGAGTTAATTGAGCTTAGCTGGAATTGAAGGACTAGACAGCTCTGAACACATAACGTAACGCCAAAGAATTCTGAAGTTCAACTGAGACCAGCCTACTTTTACCACTTAACCTTACTTACCCAATTCAGCTTAGCCCATAGAAAAAAATGCTTTAAAATAGTTCTCTGCTCTTGAAATTAGCATTAGATTAATTCACAATGACCATATCTCTCATTTCATGACTAGCAGACATTCAATGTAAAGGAGGACCTGGTTCTAGAACCTGATTCATGGACTGCTGTCTCTAGGATAATTAGTTCAGAAATGAGTGCCTATCAGGATACAACTTATCTTCAGTTTGTTGATCTAGATATGACTTAAGCTTTTGGTGTTGCTGTAATAATTCACCTGGTTCATTTGTGTGACTCCTAATGACAGGGTTGTAAAGAGAAAATATACATGTCCACATTTCTACATTTTACTAAAGGTATAGGTCAGTGATGGTGAACCTTTTTTTCCTCGGGTGCCGAAATAGTGTGTGCGCGCGCTATCACACGCACATGCGTGCCCACACCCATAATTCAAAGCCCCCCACTCACCCCACCCCCCTGCGCATGCGTGCGCGACATCTCCCACTCCCCCGTTTCCTGACTTCCAGTGGGCCCAGTAGGCCCGTTTTTCGCCCTCCCCAGGCTCGAGGCTTTCTTGGAGTTTGGGGAGGGCAAAAACACTCCCCCCGCAACCCCAGAGGCCCTCCAGAGGCCGAAATTGCCCTCCCAGAGTCTCCGCGTGAGCCAAAAATCAGCTGGCAGGCACGCACATGCGCACTGGAGCTGAGCTAAGGCAACAGCTCACGTGCCAGCAGATTTGGCTCCGCGTGCCACCTGTGGCACCCATGCCATAGGTTTGCCATCACTGGTATAGGTAAAGGTTCTCCTCGCACATATGTGCTAGTCGTTCCCGACTCTAGGGGGCGGTGCTCATCTCCGTTTCTAAGCCGAAGACCCAGCACTGTCTGTTGACAATTCCGTGGTCATGTGGCTGGCATGACTAAATGCCAAAGGCTCATGGAACACTGTTATCTTCCCACCAAGGTGGTCCCTATTTTTCTATTTGCATTTTTACATGCTTTAGAACTGCTAGGTTGGCAGAAGCTGGGACAAGTAACGGGAGCTCACTCCGTTACGCGGCACTAGGGATTCGAACCGCCGAACTGCCGACCTTTCTGATCAACAAGCTCAGCGTCTTAGCCACTGAGCCACCGTGTCTTTTTTTTTTACTACCCACTTTTTACTACTTGGGTTTAAATGTCACACTCCAGTCAGCTTGTGGATTCTATTTTCAAAAAGGATGAGCTTAGCACATTTTCCCACATTTCTTTTTTATATGTTTTAATATATAATTGTGCATTTGCATTTGCAAAAATTATTTAGAAAATGACTCTGACAAAACACATTATTGTTTGGTTGCGTATCATAAAAAGTTAAAATTGTTTTAGACATTATGGCTTGAAGAGCTATTTAAGGTAAAACTGTTTATACTTTCCTTTAGCTTGTGCTTCTCTCCATATCAGTTCAACTTTTCAGCGTTCAATAGCAGCTTTTTTGCTTTTTAAAAACTGTTAAAATTGCATCAGGTAAACTGATGGTAAACTTTAACAAACTGATAAATTAATGTTTGCTATTAGCTTCTGCGCATTATGCTTAACTCTTTATACTAAATTTATAAAGCTGAACAACAATTTTAACATAATTAAATATCATTTTATACCTAGAATGAAGCTATAACTTGCAATCCGTGTTCATCAAGAGAGATATTGTTCATAAGGTTGTACTGACATGATAAAGCAGGAAATACTGGGACTAGATTAGATCTTCCCTTGTTTTCTTTTACTGTGTTTCTGGATAAGGACAAGTTAAGGCAGATGATAAGTTAATGAATCAGTTTCCTTATAGCTTTTTATCATGTTGTCTCTTATGTAAATAAACATGACTGTAAATGCTTACACAAGGTTTCTTTTCTACATATCCAGCAACAGACAAATAAATATATTTGAATCTTCCCATTCCAAAAGTTCCAGTAACAAAGTGAACCACATCCAAAAGCCTAGGAAAAAGTTTCAACATCCTATTTTCACTTTAATTCATTTTACTTTCTAAGGAAGGATGTGACAAACAACAGTATAGAGTTGTAGGAGAATGAGCTCCCTAATGGGGATTATTAAAAGCACTTTGGGCATATTCTAGCAAGGAATAGCATGATCAGGTGAAGCAGTGTCAGTATGTGACCTGAATAAATTATAAGCTACAGACTACGTCTGATTTTTAGTTGACTTTGTGCCAACAATTCAGCACTAGAGTGAATCCACATGAGAATTTATTTTGTACTAAGCAAGACCTACATACTTGGTAACCTATAAAGTTAAATGAATCCCATCTGCCATGTTCTGTTGCCTGCCAGATGGTTCACAATAGAGGGTCATACAGAAATTCTCCACTGCCACTGTTGTCTTTATTTATCTATAGATTCAGAACACACAAAGTATTACAATTTTAGTGATAAAGGGTTGCGCGAACAACTCTTCATGAATACTCTTTCTCAATAGGAAACAGGTCAACATAAACAGTGCCACTGAGCAATGGCCCACCCAATTTAATAAAGAAAGATAGGTACTGATGTCTTGATACCCTAATTGGCAAGTGGGCAAAAACAGAAGCTCCTATCTGTTTTTGGTCATGTTCACTACAATCAGTGGTGGGTTCCTACCGGTGCGGTCTTGCCTGTTCGTCGCCGCAGAGCCGAAGAAGCTGTTGGCGTTCGTGGCGCGGGGCTTCCTCCGCCCGCTTTCCCCGGCCGCCGGGACACCGACATTTGCGTTCTTTTGCCCTCTGCGCAAGCAGAACGCTTTGCGCATGCACAGAGGACAAAAGAACGCAAACGGCGGCATCCTGGCGGCCGGGGAAAGCGGGCAGAGGAAGCCCTGCGCCGCGAACGCCAACAGCTTCTTCGGCTCTGCGGCGACGAACAGGCAAGACTGCACCGGTAGGAACCCACCACTGACTACAATTGTTTTCCGGGCATCTCTTAACTTCCATCTGCAGAGTTCCTCGTTGAACTAAGAAGCTCCCTAGGATTGTCAAACTGAGAGGCCACTAATCAGCAATAAACTTCAGTGCTCTTGCCACCCATGAATTTCTAACTTTGACCAGGATCTCAGAAGAATTTCTTGCCAGATTGTAGGGGAAATCCCTGAACACCCATCCAGATCCATAAGATACTTTAGGGTCTGCAGAAACCATAGTTATTTGTTTATTTATTTTATTTTATTGTTCTTATATGCCACCCAATCCCTTGGGACTCAGGGCGGTGTACAACAAAGAGCAGAATAATTAAATACTATAAAACAATTTAAAAATAATACAAAAGTTAAAAAATCAGTCATCCGTGGGGGAATTTAGAACTCGTTTCAACCCGCCTGCAGGAAGAGCCATGTCTTCACGGCTTTGCGGAAGGCCAGCAGGGTGGGGATAATCCGGATCTCTGGTGGGAGTTGGTTCCAGAGAGACAGAGCTCCCACAGAGAAGGCTCTCCCTTGTGGCCCCACCAACTGGCATTGCTTGGTTGATGGGACCTGGAGGAGACCAACCAGTCGTAGGGAGGTATGCGGTAGGATACGGTCCCGGAGGTAACCTGGCCCCAAGCCATGTAGGGCTTTAAAGGTCAAAACCAACACCTTAAATTGCATCCGGAGACTAATGGGCAACCAATGCAACTGGCGGAGAATGGGTGTTACGTGGGTGTATCTAGGAACACCCACCACAGCTCGCGCAGCTGCATGATAGGTTCAAATTCATCCCGTATAACAGGACTAAGACCAGACCCTGTCATCTCGGTTTGCTCTGTCCAATCAGAGTCCAGGTCTGTCCGAATCTGAGTGACTTTATCCGCCAGAAACTGTGCAAATTCCTCAGCTGTGCCCTGTAAGGGTTCCTCAACTCCCCCCTTAGCAAGAAGGGAGCGAGTCACTCTAAACAGGGCGGCTGGGCGTGAATCGGCAGATGCAATAAGAAAGGAAAAATGCGAACATTTTGCCGCCCTTATCGCCACTAAATAAGACTTAATAAAACTTCTTAGTAGTGTTTGGTCAGATTCAGCTTTACTGGCTCTCCACCGTCGCTCTAGACGTCTCTTGTGGCATTTCATCTCCCGGAGCTCCTCGGTAAACCAAGGAGCCCTCCTGGATCCGCTAGCATGGAGAGGTCACAAAGGCGCAATCCAATCTAACGCCTCTAATGCCGCCCGGTTCCAGGCAGCTACCAGAGACTCAGACGAATTGTGTAGCAAGGATTCAGGTATCTCCCCAAGTTCCCTCTGGAATCCTTCTGGTTCCATTAGGTGCCTGGGGTGGAACCACCTAATCGGTCCCGCCTCCCTGTGGTGGAGGAGTGGTGCCATGAAATCTAACCTCAGAAGGAAATGATCTGACCACGACAAGGGTGAAATGACTAAACCCCTCAACCTCAGATCATCTCTCCACTGCCCCGAGAGGAATACTAGGTCAAGCGTGTAACTTCCCTCATGAGTCGGACCCTGAACTACTTGGGTCAGGTCCATGGTTGTCATGAAAGCCATGAACTCCTGGACTGCATCTGAGGTTTCGCCGGGAGAAGGCAGGTTGAAGTCCCCCAGACCAATAAGCCTGGGGAACTCAATCGCCAGCCCCGCTATCGCCTCGAGCAGTACAGGCAAGGCCTTTGCAATGCAGCTAGGAGGCAGGTACGTAAGCAAAAGGCCCACCTGAACCCCTAAGTCCAACTTCAGAAGGAGCGTCTCACACCCAACAATCACCGGGGCAGGGCTCCTACGAAGACAAAGATTCCGGTGAGCTATAATAGCCACTCCTCCACCCCTTCCCTGGGGTCGCGGCTGATGCAGAACCGAGAACCCGTCCGGGTACATCTCAGAGAGGGGAACACCCCCCTCCTGTCCCAGCCAGGTCTCCATTACACATGCCAGGTCCACCTCCTCATCCAGGATTAAATCCCTCATGAGGGGTGCTTTGTTGGTAATCGACCTGGCATTCAACAGCAGCAGCTTGAATGCCAGGGCATTCAGCCCAGGGCCCTGAATTCCCCGATCGCCAGGTACTCGGGCTGAGCTAGATGGGGGCCGGAACAGGAAACTGCTTGGAGATAGCGAGTTCTAGTTCCCCGAGAGCGGCCTACCCCTCTGCTCCCACCATACCTACCTCTCCCCATTATGTCCGTGACTCTCCGACTCTCCCCCAACCTAGAGATCTCCTCCCCCCCCCACTGGTCCTTCTCCCTTCCTGCAGGCCATGCATACCATTCAAACTGAGCCGGGGGTCAAAATCAAGGCCTCCTCCGCTTCTGTTTTCACACTCAGCAGAGGGGGTCCAACCCCTTATCCCCAACTCACTCATTCTCCTAACTCAGTCTGTTCAGTCTATTCATTCAACCTACACTGTCCATATTCTCATACACCCCCCCAACCCCCCCTTCCGGGTAGCATATAATATAAAGCAAATAATAATATAATGCAGACAAAAGTCCATATAGGGATATCTAGGAAAGACATGTGCCCATCGTTCATCATCATCACCAAGGTCCCGGTCCTATAGTCCTCCACCATACAACGTCCAATCTTGAGGAACGGGAAAAAGCTAGTTGGTCTGAGCATCAGCAATAAGGCCCCTAGCAATGAAATGATAGTTATATGGAAGGGGCCGCATTCCACAGTCAAAAGTTTCTCTGTTACTGTCCACCAGTTGTACTCGAGCCAGTAATGGCGGCAGTATTCCAAAAAACTGCCGGATAGTAAAAGAAGACAAACCACACACGAGGTCAGAGGGATCATTTATATCACAGTTATAGTAACCCCAGGGGAAGAGAAGAAAAGACTGTAGAGAAGCCAGCTGACGTGGAGGAAAGGGAGTTGATAATAATAGTAATAAGGCCAGTTGAAAATGTAATAAATGATAAGGCCAGTTAAAGAAATGGTGTTCTAAACAACCGGGAATCAAACGATAAGCCAGCGACCATATAAAACAGGACACCCTTGAGGTTAGTGATGAGGTTCATCTGGACCAGGAGGAGATCCAGCCATTTAGAGACCCATCTATTACTAATATCCTTTGTAAAAATGTGCCAAGTAAAAATTAGATGTAATATATAGCTGCCTCTTTGAACTGGGATAGAATTTCTGAGGAAAGCTCATGCTTGCTAGTGAGGCCCTGAATTCCTCAGCATTACCAAATTGCACCCCTCCCCCAGGATATGGTGACTGAAATCCTTCAGCTGATGGAATACAAACAACAGCCTAGGAACAAGGTTGAGGAGCAAAGGAATGAAAATGATTGAGCAACAGATTGAACAATAAATTGAAGACATTCCAGAAGGCAAATCTCAGATAGGGCCATGGGTTGTTGTTGTTGTTTTTGCTTGCTCATCCATGGACTAGGTTGTGAAAGAGTGAAATCTTATTATCAACCTATTTCACACCCTTACCCTTGATCACTACCAACCGATGAATCCAGTAAATCAGTATGTGCTTCCATACCAGCCAAAGTCCACTCTCCCTGGGCTCATGTAATAACACCCCTGTAGGAGATAACCAGGCTGAGCCTGAGGGAGGGATCAAACGCATCATCAGTCTCAAGCCCCTTTGTACCCACAAGTCCAGCCCACCTTGAATTCCATTGACTCTTGTCTACCAATTTGCTTTGGCCATTAGTAGTTCAGATTCTTGTAGAGAGCATTAGCATACAATAAACTTATATTCATTTGAACTGCCTGGACTCCTGATTTCCTGCACTTGACACTCCCTGTGTTTTCTCATTCCATAGGGATCCAGTCACCATCACTTATCATCTTTCATCCAAAATACAAATTGCTGTGAAGCTAGAACATCAATCAAACCTGACTGGAGACAATGACCCAGGTATGATCCATGGTCCCTTCTAACTTCCAGTAGGACTCATATATTTAGAATATATTTAAAAACGGTATAATAACAACGTATATGACAACTATATGGTAATAACAACCTCTCTCCTCACTCATGCAAGTCTGGTTTTTTATCTTTGCTTTTTGTAAATTACTTTAAAATTTTAGGATATAAAAGTAATATAAAAATGTTTTAAAAGGCAGTTAATTCTTTAAAAAAAAAAAACAACCCTCTCTTTTAAAATTATTCAAATGCTCACAGCATTTATGATTCCAGATTAAATTTTCAGTCTAAATGCTTAAATTCCTTGACAGCACTTACATACATGAGCTTGAAAAGAAAGTATCCTTAATGATTTTTAACTAAAATCCAGCAAATGTTCAAAGCAATTTAGAAGGGAATTTACCCATTTTTTTTTCAGATCCTGCCTGCAAGAAACAATGAAGAATATTCATTCCTATAGTCCTCTCTCTAGTTGGGAGTATTGGCAAGCCTATATTCTTCTACTCATTTGAATAAAAGCCAGGCTGCCCGGGAATATCAAAATTAACCACAGTCATTTTGCCTGAAAGTTTCTCTTTTCTTCTCTGAATTGTTCTAAATCATGCTGGGAATCTATGCTGACACGAAAGCCCCCTGCTGCAGATGGTAATACATGGAGGGCAAAAGCTGTGCAGAGCTGGAACAATTGTTCTTGATCTCTTTCTTCCTGTGCTCATTATGTATAGAATTAGTCTTGCCTAAATTGGGGTCGTGTCATTTCGGCTGAATCAAGGATGATCTCTGCACTGTAAGTTTCTCAACAATTTTGGGCTGATATTTTCAAGTTTCCAAAAATACTTTGTCAGGTAAATTGGTTACAAATCCAAACGAAAAAGGAGGAGAGGATAAAGCTGGTATTCAGGCCTAACTCTGCACAAGGGTTACAAAGCTTATAAATTGTTGGCCTAATAAAGAAGTGTTCTCAATATAGATTTTAGATATTTCTAGGTACCCTTATGTAAATAGAGAGAGCAAATATATGGCGTCTGGAATTTCATTCTTCAGTAGTCTTGTTGAATGAAAAAATATTTTTTAAAAATAATACTGTTGCAGAAACTGATCAAAGTGTTTGCAGTACTCATGTGTGCTAAAATTAAGGTGACCAGACGTCCCGATTTTGGCGGGACAGACCCGCTTTTTAATGGTTTGTCCCGCGTCCCGCCCGCCCTCTTAAAAAGTCCCGATTTTTTGAAAGGGGCGAGGGAGGGCTGGGGGGCGGGCTCTCCCCGCAGGGACGGCCGGCCGCGGCTCATGGGGGGCGAAAGACAAATACAATTTTCGGCGGGCACGGCTTTGCAAGGGCTCTTCACAAGTTTGGCAAGTTTCACAAGAGCCGTTCGCGTGCAGGGCAGTTTATAAATAGCGGCCGCCAGGTAGGCATCCGGCCGGGGTTGCGCAGGGCTGGGGGAGGCTCGCTAGCCCGGCAGCTCCGGCCACAGGAAAGAGTGGGGGGGGTGCCGTACTGGGAAGGGCCAGCAGTCGCCGCCGCCTGAGGGGGCCACCCCCCCCCCCGCCCGCCCGCTTCGCTGCAGGGGACGCTGCACCGGATCCCGAGTCGCGCCGGCTCTCCCGCGGCCACGATGCCCACCGACCTGATGGAGAAGAGCTCCTCCTCGCCCGCGGCGGCCATCCCGGCCAGCGCCGGAGGAGTCAACGCAGGACGCCCGCCCGCCGCCCACAGCTGAGAGGCCTGCTGCTGCTGCTGCTGCGGCTGGGCCCCCAGTCCCGGCGGCGGGAAGGCTGCGGCGGCGGCCCCAGCCTGCTGAGCCAGCGCCGGCCCGAGGGTCATGGATGCGACTCCTTCGCTCGGGCCGCCCCGCCCACCGCGACGCCGGCCTTTTCGAGAGGGCGGGGCTGCATCAGGCGCCTCTCCACCTTCCAGGGGCGGCCCGAGCGAAGGAGTCGCATCCATGACCCTCGGGCCGGCGCTGGCTCAGCAGGCTGGGGCCGCCGCCGCAGCCTTCCCGCCGCCGGGACTGGGGGCCCAGCCGCAGCAGCAGCAGCAGCAGGCCTCTCAGCTGTGGGCGGCGGGCGGGCGTCCTGCGTTGACTCCTCCGGCGCTGGCCGGGATGGCCGCCGCGGGCGAGGAGGAGCTCTTCTCCATCAGGTCGGCGGGCATCGTGGCCGCGGGAGAGCCGGTGCGACTCGGGATCCGGTGCAGCGTCCCCTGCAGCGAAGCGGGCGGGCGGGCGGGGGGGTGGCCCCCTCAGGCGGCGGCGACTGCTGGCCCTTCCCAGTACGGCACCCTCCCCCCGCTCTTTCCTGTGGCCGGAGCTGCCGGGCTAGCGAGCCTCCCCCAGCCCTGCGCAACCCCGGCCGGCTCCCTACCTGGCGGCCGCTATTTATAAACTGCCCTGCACGCGAACGGCTCTTGTGAAACGACATTAGCGGTCTTTTGCCCTCTGCGCATGCGCAGCGTTCTGCGCATGCGCAGAGGGCAAATCCCGGCGTCCAGGCGGCCCCGCCCCCTTCGGTGTCCCGCTTAAAAAAAAAAAATCTGGTCACTTTAGCTAAAATGGAAAAGGCAAGACAAATGAAAGGTTCAAAGAATTGTTGATTTTGAGTTGCTGTCTGATTTTTACCATTTATTCTTATTTTAAACATAAAAAAGGCAAATGATTTTGCCTTTTTTATGATTTGAACATAGATCTTGCCAAGTATTTTCCTCATGTGTCAGTATGTATGTATGTATGTATGTATGTATGTATGTATGTATGTATGTATGTATCAATAGTATAAGTCTCACTGTACCAAGGCAGAATCATCTTCTATTAAAATCAGGAGCTAAAGACAAGGAAACCAGAATCTGAAGCTAAATCAATATTTATGCAAGAGTCAAAAACTGGAAACTAGCCCAAGGGTAAAAAGATGATCTCAATATTTTAAAGAAAGCAAGTAAGATTAGAATGGTAGGTTCAAGCTATTCAATCCCTGGCTATTGGCAACTAAGGCTTATAAAACCAGAGCTCTGGAATTTTACCCCGACTCCAATCATTTGGAGAAAGTTTCTCTTCTAATTTAGTCCTTATTACTGTACCATCACAAGCTACATCTCTAGATCTGCTTGAATATCTATACTTTTTCAGGTTTTATGGATTTTGGATCTCAATTTTTGAGATAAGCAAGGGACACATTATTCTGTGGAGTTCTAAGCACAGGCTTTCATCTCTACTCTTCTAGATAACATTCTAGGTCAGTAAGAAGCCAGGTTCAGGTCTGGTTATTCCATTTTATTGATACATAATTTTCAATGAAATGTATGACAGCTTTGGTCAAAAATAGATTAACAGATTAACAGAGTTGGAAGGGACCTTGTAGTCATCTAGTCCAACCCCCTGCTCAAGTAGGATACCCTACACCATTTCTGACAAATGGTAGTCCAATCTCTTCTTGAAAGTCTCAAGTGATGAAGCTTCCAGAACTTCCAAAGGCAAGCTGTTCCATTGGTTGATTGTTCTCACTGTCAGAAAGTTCCTCCTTATTTCTAGGTTGAATCTTTCCTTGATCAGTTTCCATCTATTATTCCTTGTCTGGCCTTCAGGTGCTTTGGAAAATAGCTTGACTCCCTCCTCTCTGTGGCAGCCCCTCAAATATTGGAACACTACTATCAATTTTATTTTATTTTTTTCTTTCTTCTGAGCATGTGCAGAAGCTGAGTTTCAGGCACTGTGCATGCGGTCACCATCTTGTTTTCGGCTTTTATTTTTTGGCACTGCGCATGCACACGCGTGCAAGGCGCACCCATGCGGCGCGGGAGTAAGCAAACTGGCAGAGAGGTAAGTTAGAACCCACCCCTGGGTAGATACCATGTCCAGCAATGGTTATATTTTCTGGATTTTTTAATATCCATACATTCACAATTTCCCAGATCAAGCCAACTTACAGCCTTATATTTTTCTTGTCCTGAAGAATTAACAGAACAACCTTTTAAAAGGTAATGGTTACCAGAAATGAATGTTTTATATATTTTCTCTTTCCAGTAAGGATTACTAATCTAATACAGGAACGGAGTTGCAATTTAGTAAGAAACATTTAGTTTCTTACTAAATTGGCTACATTAGAACAGAATGGCTACATTATTTTTATAGTTCTTGAAAAGCAGATGCCCTGGATTGTACTGAAATGAATGTCAGTAAAATATTGGCATGAAAAGAGAGGAGGGACATCAAGTGCTACTTTATTCTATAAAGAAATATAAATGTGCATGCAATGAAATATAGCTTGTCTGGTTTCACTATAAGCCATATTGAAATATTTCTCAAAATGGACAAGAAATAACAACAAAAATAAACAAAAGAAATAACTTGTGTGAAAGTTATTACCCTAGAGATAAAAGCTTGATAATATATTTGAGTGTAAGCACTTCTTCAAGATTATGACCAAACCTTGAAGAAAGACATCATTGTATTGCTTGTCACAGCTCTCTTATTTAAAAAAATTATAGACCAGCTATGGACTAACTAATTTAGCATTTTCAATGTGAGTTTAAGAGCAATGAGTGTCAACAGATGAATTCCCTTGATTAAAGTGTTGCAGGATATAACATCCTTAGTTTAGTGATATAAAATGTAAGATACTAATGAATTCCCATTCTCTACTTGCATGGACAAAGTCACATAGCTAATCAAATGCCTCTTGGGAAGCGTACAATCAAGATAGGAAAACAACAATTGCCTTTTTCTTGGCAAGAACTGATATTCCACACCTAACATAATCTATATCTGTAGTAATTAATAGCCACTGATACCAATCTCTTCCTCTTTTAAGAGTTTCAACTGGCAACTTACATCTTGATGCAGTGAGATCCATAATGTAATTAGACTGTGTGAATAATTGGAGCTGTATCCAGTCAATTTCACTGAATGATTTTTAGTTATTAAAAAAACAGGGACGGAAGAGATTATTTTTAAATTTCTTTTTGAGAAAGAAACCCAAAACTATGCACACTATATAAGAATAAAATATAAATGATGATACAGTACAGGTAGTCCTCGCTTAAATCCTTGTTCAACAACCATTTAAAGTGATATCAGCATTGAGCAAGTAGACTTATGACCAGTCCTCATAGTTACAGCTATAGTAGGGTCTTATGGACACGATTGTGATTTAGGTCAGTCAGTGGTGGGATTCAATTTTTTTACTACCGGTTCTGTGGGTGTGGCTTGGTGGGCGTGGCAGGGGAAGGATACTGAAAAATCCCCATTTCCTCCCAATCAGCTGGGACTCAGGAGGCAGAGAATAGATGGGGGCGGGGCCAGGTCAGAGATGGTATTTACCGGTTCTCTGAACTACTCAAAATTTCTGCTACCGGTTCTCCAGAACTGGTCAGAACCTGCTGAATACCACCTCTGATTTAGGTGCTTAGCAAATGGCTCACAAACCGTTGCCATGTTCTGTGATCATGTGATCACCTTTTGCAACCTTCAGTGTCTCAGCTTCTGACAATCAAAGTCCATAGGGAAGCCAGCTGGAGAGCCCAAAGGGTAATCATGTGATATCATACTTAATGACTCTGCAGGATTCACTTAAGAATAGCAACCAGAACTGCTGCAATTCAGGTCATGTGACATGCCACTTGATGATCTCATTGCTTAGTAATGGAGTTGCAAATCCCAGTCACCATTATTAAGCCAGAACTCCAGAGGTGGGTTTCTCCTGGTTCGGACCGGTTCTATAGAACCAGTAATAACTTGGCAGCCTGGGTCACTAGAACTGGCAGCAACCCAGACCTGCCATGCTCCCGAACTGGCTCTCTCGGCGGCACCATAGGCACTGCCATCTTATTTTTTGCTTCTGTGCACGCAAAGCTGGTTTTTTAGCCCTGCACATGCGCGCGCGCACCCACACAGCGCGTCAAGGAGCGAACTGGCAGCGAAGAAAACCAGAACCCACTCCTGCAGGACTCCCAATATTATGTTAATTTTTTTCAACATCAAGTCAGCATATAATATCTAAAAGTTGTAACCAACTTATTGTAAAAATGATGCTATACAAAGGTGCATTTATTTATCCATTTATTTACTAGATATACTATGTCAGGGTTCCAAATATCATCCAAAATCAAATCAGAGTCTGAGGCAAAGTATTCCTCAAAGTTCCAATTTATTAGCAGAGCCATGTTGGCACATCTGGGAGAAACCCAAATCTGAAGTCCCAGGGGTTTATCCACCCAGTTGAAAGTTCAATCCCTTGTCCCCACACCCCCAAGTCCATCATGTTGACCAATCTTCATCTGCCAACTTGGCAGCAACTCCCATCTCCTTCTGTGCAGGTGCAGCAGTGCGAAGACAAAGGATGACCTTGACAATCTAGAAGGAATTTGTTATGGCTACATGCTGACATCCCTCATGCAACTACCCCTCCCAAATTCCCACAGCTAAGAATACATTTTAAAATAGCATAAAGTGTGGCAGGCCAAAAACCCCAACTAAAATGGCTTCAGCCTGACATACTGTATATCTGACCTACCATTTGGAAAGCAGCTTAAATGGCACGCTCCCTGTTTACCTCACAATAACCAGCCTATGAGATTGATTGGGCTAAGAGAAAGAAAGTAATTAGTCTAAACACATGCAGCGAGTTTCCATAGCTGAAGTTAGACTAGGATCTCCCAGATGCTAGATTAATAATAGATTTCCATAATAAACTTTTCTCAATTTAAAATGCCAGTTTTACTAAATAGTAAATATATTTATTGTTTATGTGGCTCTGAAAGTCAGCAACCTAACCTATAATTTTAATGCTTTCTGGCATATGAGTGATTGCATATGCACTTTAAATCTTCTCTTAAGAGAATATTTTAGTGCCTTAATTCTTCTCTTAAATCAAAGACCATTGGAACCTAGTCTTTTTAAATATTGAGCAGGAAGATATATACTATTTATGAAAGGTTCTGATTATAAACCAAACAGAGTCTTAATCATTAGCACCCCTGAACAAGGTTACTTGAGGTCTTGATTTTACAAGAATTTTACTGACTTATGAAGACACAAACCTTCTGCCTTATTCACATTCTCTCTCACACACACATACACACTGTTCATATTCTCCAACATACTCTCCTCTGGTAGTATAGGTCCCCTTATTTTTTTCAGACAGAAATGCTCTGTCCAGGAATATTAAATAAAATGTAACATGGCATGCTGTTTACCAAGTAATTACATAAACCCTTATTATGATTTTTTTCAATTTTTAAACATAGAATGGATTTTCTTAAGAGTAAAATCACTAGGATTTTCTTAATATGTTGTTAACTTTTAAGAAAATTGTGAATGATAAACGAAGTGTTATATATAAAATCACTGAAGGGAAAATAAAAAGTTGAAGCAATGTTGCCTTAATTATTTATTCCATAAATGTGCTTGCTTATATGGCAAATATTTCATAGAGTTGGGGCAACCCTGATTCTATCAATATTCGAATTCTATGTATTACAATGATAGAATGTTATGCAATTTTCTGTTATAACAAATACCCCAACATCAGTCCACTTAAAGCAGGGGTCGGGAACCTATGGCTCGCGAGCCAGATGTGGCTCTTTTGATGACTGCATATGGCTCGCAGCAGGGGTGAAATCCTCCCGGTTCGCCCGGGCCAGTCCTTCGGCGTATAGCCAATGGAACTGGCGGCGGTTGCGGCGCGGAGCTTCTCCTGCCCGCTTTCCCGTCCCGGCTGAACACAATCACCGCTTTCCCGTCCCGGCTGACCACAATCATTTGGGTTATTTTTCCCTCTGTGCATGCGCGCGCATGCACAGAGGGAAAAATAACCCAAATGGCGGCGTTCAGCCGGGACGGGAGGAGCTAAAAAACGGCCATGGCCACATCCCCGCCGTTCTCCAGCCAAGCGGCTGAAGAAGCCCCAGAGCCCCGCCGCCAACCTGCGTCTCCTGCTGGGAAGGAGCCTCTGTCGCTGTCTCTCGCGGGGTTCCAGCCACCCGACTGAGTCCCTGACCGCGGCACCGGCAGGGTTAATGCGTATGGGAGAGGAGAGAGAGCGCTACCGCCGCCGCTGCTACTTTCACCGCTCCGATATTTCTTTGGTGGGCGCGCGCGGGAGGGACCATGGAGCAGAGGCGCCCGGCAGCTTAAGGCAAGAGGCGGGTGGGAGACGCAGGCAGGAGCCTGTCGCCGCCGCCGCCACTTCTGGCATCCCCACGCCTCTCACCCCGCTCGCCGGGTGCCTCTGCTCAGCGGTCCCTCCTGCGGAGGCCCACCAAAGAAATATTGGAGCAGCGAAAAGTAGCAGCGGCGGCGGTAGCGCGCTCTCTCCTTCCCTCCCATGCAGGGAGGGAAGGAGAGAGAGCGCTACCGCCGCCGCTGCTACTTCACCGCTCCCATATTTCTTTGGTGGGCGCGCGCGGGAGGGACCATGGAGCAGAGGCGCCCGGCAGCTTAAGGCAAGAGGCGGGTGGGAGACGCGGGCAGGAGCCTGTCGCCGCCGCCGCCACTTCTGGCATCCCCACGCCTCTCACCCCGCTCGCCGGGTGCCTCTGCTCAGCGGTCCCTCCTGCGGAGGCCCACCAAAGAAATATTGGAGCAGCGAAAAGTAGCAGCGGCGGCGGTAGCGCGCTCTCTCCTTCCCTCCCATGCAGGGAGGGAAGGAGAGAGCGCGCTACCGCCGCCGCTGCTACTTCACCGCTCCCATATTTCTTTGGTGGGCGCGCGCGGGAGGGACCATGGAGCAGAGGCGCCCGGCAGCTTAAGGCAAGAGGCGGGTGGGAGACGCGGGCAGGAGCCTGTCGCCGCCGCCGCCACTTCTGGCATCCCCACGCCTCTCACCCCGCTCGCCGGGTGCCTCTGCTCAGCGGTCCCTCCTGTGGAGGCCCACCAAAGAAATATTGGAGCAGCGAAAAGTAGCAGCGGCGGCGGTAGCGCGCTCTCTCCTTCCCTCCCATGCAGGATATATTTCTTTCCTAATATTTCTTTGGTGGGCCTCCGCAGGAGGGACCGCTGAGCAGAGGCACCCGGCGAGCGGGGTGAGAGGCGTGGGGATGCCAGAAGTGGCGGCGACGGCGACAGGCTCCTGCCCGCGTCTCCCACCCGCCTCTTGCCTTAAGCTGCCGGGCGCCTCTGCTCCATGGTCCCTCCCGCGCGCGCCCACCAAAGAAATATCGGAGTAGCAGCGGCGGCGGTAGCGCTCTCTCTCCTCTCCCATACGCATTAACCCTGCCGGTGCCGCGGTCAGGGACTCAGTCGGGTGGCTGGAACCCCGCGAGAGACAGCGACAGAGGCTCCTTCCCAGCAGGAGACGCAGGTTGGCGGCGGGGCTCCGGGGCTTCTTCAGCAACCCACCCACCTACCTCGCTTGGTGCGGTTCCCCGCACTTGACGTCTTGGAAGAGGGCTGGGCGAGGGAGAAAGGAGCCACGGTGGGGATTGGTTTGCAGAGAGAAAGAAAGAAAGAAAGAAAGAAAGAAAGAAAGAAAGAAAGAAAGAAAGAAAGAAAGAAGAAGAAGAAGAAGAAGAAGAAGAAGAAGAAGAGAAAGAAAGAAAGAAAGAAAGAGAGAAAGAAAGAAAGAAAGAAAGAAAGAAAGAAAGAAAGAAAGAAAGAAAGAAAGAAAGAAAGAAAGAAAGAATCATTACCAATGCTATGATGGAAATCACCAACTCAAAGACAAATATCACTTTGGAGCAAGGAAGCTGCTACAGCAGCAACAAATTAAACAGCACAAAGACAGGGATTCTCTCAATATCCCATTGTCCCTATTGACATTTAGTTGAATTCACTTTTAAAATATATTATATGGCTCTCACTGAAATAAATTTCCAAATTTTTTGCTTTCATGGCTCTCTTAGTCAAAAAGGTTCCCGACCCCTGACTTAAAGCTTTAATAAAGGCACATTAGCAATTTTCAGACAAGACTTGAAAAGAAAGAACACCTGCATATACAGTATATTAAAACAAAAACAAAAAATGCTGGAAGAAAAAAATATAAATTTATAATTTATAGTTTCCTTAATAATTTAAAGGGGGGGATATAAAAAGAAATAAGTCATAGCCTTAAAACTGTTTTCAGAGAGCACTGCATGTTCTTATGTTTATGAACGGAGAACCACAAATAAGCAAAAATGGGGGAATTATTTTTGTACATTGTTGGCTTATCTATAAGAACTGCAGTTACTTTAAGACAAGAAAAAAGGACCATTGTCTTAGAAGATTAATAGTTTGCTGCATGAAAGAACAAAGTTTAAATACATAGAAATAAACATGCATTTAACACTGTCTCCTCTGTGTCAGCTAAATCATTCTGCCAAAGAGAGAAAAAGAAAGACCGCTTTACCAGTAGAAACAAGCACCACAAATCCATAATATCCATAGTATGGATAAACAAGAGAAAAATAACATAACACCTATATTTCCTACTTTAATATATTTCATTAAAAATGTTTTCCAACTTATAAAATGAACAATGTAATTTGTTAGTAAGAGTAGAGTGTTAATTTTTTAGATCATACTTATTATCAAAGGAGATGAAGACAATTTAGTAGTAACGTTCAGATTGCATCATTAATGTAATTGGTGTAATTAATTCTTGTTCCATCTTTCTTCATTTGTTACAAGGTCTTGTGAGATAAGCATGAGTTGACCTTAATGTGCCACTAGGCACACATACACTCTTTTTAAAAAGATAACAAAAATATTTTTTTATTTAGAAGGGAAACTGTTTTGAATCTTTTTTGTTAATGCTGTTAGCAAGTAAGACATTGAGTAGTACAGTAGAATTTCCCTAAGCTAACTGAATTCAATAACAGGATTAATATATTGGACACCAACCAAAGAAAAATAGTATACCACTGATATTTCACTGAAATCCATAGGTTTTACTTCCAACAGGAATAACCTGCATCTTATCAGAAGGCAATGAAACAGTTCTGACAGGCATAATGACATTCCATCTCTACTATCATTTTAGAGTTAACCAGTATCCTAAAATGCAGGGTAAAGGAGATGAAAATGGTAATTACTGGATTAAAATGTTGATCTCTTCTGAAAGAGGGTCAATTTATGTAGAGCTGTTCTGCTCTAATTTGAATCATTACACTCATATAAAGTGTCAAGTCAATGCAAATCAGCAATCAAATCTAGAAGAATTTTAAGGCCAATATTGTTCTCTTTTGATAAAATCTAGCGGCTACTATTATAATAGTCTTTAAGAGATGACACAGAAAGATACATGTTAAACATCTTCTGGAAAAACAAATTAAATCTTCTGAATAACCATTCTTTTCCTATAATATTCCACAATGTTCAGTGAAGGAGGGTTGCCTGAGTAAATTACCATTTTTATCTTTGCACTGCCTCTCTCTGGTTTCAAGTTCTTTGTTTCCATACAATGATTTTGAACTCTCTAATTTCTAAAACCAAAGTAATATTATGTAGTGTAGAATGGTTATTTTTCTGCCTACATGCTGCTGTGCAAACACTTTATGTGATTTGACACTCATTCCAATTGCTCTTGCCTTGTGAGACATTTATTCATTATAAATCCACTGCAATACTGTTTGAAGATTATTCTGGTTTCCATTCTTTTATCATTTCAGGTAAAGATTATCTGTACAACTCTATTAATAAAACTTCAGAGGCAGTGCTTTTGTTTTGCACTCACCATTTGCTGAAAGAGGTATGAAGTTTCAGACAGGCAGTCTTTCACAAGGTCAACTATTTTGTGGTAATAATGCATTGGACATTTATAATTAACTTGACATTTATAAATAAACAGCTAAATACATGTGAAGCAAGATCTACATGCAAGTTCCAAAGCAATACTCAGTCATCCCCTACAAACATTTTAGAAATTGTATCTGTGAACCAGGAATAACTTATTTTTTTTCCTCAGCTAGTTCCACTGTTAATCTAGTCCTATTATTAGAAAGGTTTTTTTCTGATATTATTTGTAAAGTGTCTTTGTGTAACTATTAAATATAGTATTCTTTGTCTTGTTCCCTAGTATGATAAAAGATTGTATGTGAAGTCATCAGATATTTGAAGAATGCTACCTCATCCGTACCAAGTTGTCTCTACTCAAGGCTAAATGTGTCTACATTTTTTTCCTCATATGACTTAGCTGCTAATCCTCCTGATCATTTTTGTTGCCTTTGTTGCCTTTCACTGGATTTATCTCAATTTCTCTGAAACCTTCTTAAAAGGAGCCCTGGTGGTGCAGTGGGTAGAATGCAGTATTGTAGGCAAACTGCCCAAAGCCTGGAGTTTGCCCAAAGCCTGAACGCTCTACTATCATCCCAGTGCTGAAGAAGCCCACCATCAAGGAACTGAACGACTACAGACAAGTGGCTCTAACATCTGTAGTTATAAAAACCTTTGAAAACCTAGTGCTGTCCTACTTGAAAACCATCACAGATCCACTGTTAGACCCCCTGCAATTTGCCTACTGAGCAAACAGATCAACAGATGATGCTGTTAATATGGCTCTGCACTACATCCTACAATATCTTGAATCTCCAAAGACCTACACAAGGGTCCTCTTTGTAGACTTTAGTTCAGCATTCAATATGATCATTCCAGACACTCTTCTAACTAAGCTAAACCAGCTAGCGGTACCTGAACACACTTGTAAGTGGATCATAAGCTTCCTAACAAACAGGAAGCAGCAGGTGAAGCTAAGCAGAATCACATCAGATACCTGTACAATTAGCACAGGGGCTGTGTGCTCTCTCCACTTCTCTTTTCTCTATATACCAATGACTGCATCACTAACAATCCATCTGTTAAACTACTGAAGTTTGCAGATGACACAACAGTGATCGGTCTCATTCGAAACAATGATGAATCCACCCACATACAGACGGGAGGTTGAATAACTAACCTTGTGGTGCGACCGGAACAATCTGGAACTGAACACACTCAAAACCGTAGAAATGGTGGTGGACTTTAGGAGAAACCCTCCCATACTACCACCTCTTACAATACTAGACAACACAGTATCAACAGTAGAGACCTTCAAATTTCTAGGTTCTACCATATCGCAAGATCTAAAATGGACACCTAACATCAAAAATGTCATCAAAAAAGCACAACAAAGAATGTTCTTTCTGTGCCAACTCAGGAAGCTCAAACTGCCCAAGGAGCTGCTGATACAGTTCTACAGAGGAATTATTGAGTCTGTCATCTGCACCTTTATGGTTTGCAACCCAACAAGACAGACACAGACTTCAGAGGATAATTAGAACTGCAAAAAAAACAATTGCTACCAACCTGCCTTCCATTGATGACCTGTATGCTGCACGAGTCAAAAAGAGGGCTGTGAAAATATTTACAGACCCCTCACATTCTAGACATAAACTGTTTCAACTCCTACCCTCAAAGCGACGCTATAGAGCACTGTACATCAGAACAATTAGATACAAGAACAGTTTTTCCCGAATGCCATCACTCTGGTAAACAAATAATTCCCTCAACACTGTCAAACTATTTTACTAAATCTGCACTACTATTAATCTTCTCATCGTTCCCATCACCCATCTCCTCCCACAAATGACTGTACGACTGTAAATTTGTTGCTTGTATCCTTATGATTTACATTGACTGGTTCCTAATATGATTGCTTATTGTACCCGGACTATCATTAAGTGTTGTACCTTATGATTCTTGACGAATGTCTTTTATGTACACTGAGAGCATATGCACCAAGACAAATTCCTTGTGTGTCCAATCACACTTGACCAATAAAAATTCTATATTCTATTCTATTCTGCTCTGCTCTGCTCTATTTGATCCTTACGGGGCTCAAAGTTGACTCAGCTTTTTATCCTTCTGAGGTCGGTAAAATGAGGACCCAGATTATTGGGGACAATCTGCTGACATTGTAAACCGCACAGAGAGTGCTGTAAAGCACTATAGAGCAGTGAAAAATCTAAGTGCTATAGCTACTACTAAAAGGTCAGAATGGAGTCACTACTCAAGATAGGATATGATCAATCCAGACTATAGTAGAACTATTACCAATAGTTAGAATTTAACTATAAGAACTAATAGTTAAAATTAATTACAATATTTAGACTATCTTTTCCCCAAAATGTTATTGTTTGTCCATCGTGTTCGAAGAGGACCTTGACATCTATCAGGCTGTGGGCTGTTTACGATGTGTACGCAGGTGGCTGGTAAGGCCTATATGGGCACGAAATGTTCTGCCACATGTTGGGCAGACATGTATGGGCACCATTGTCGCAGCATTTTCAGCTCTGGCTTTGCGAAGTGCTCGCTTCTCTTCTGCTAAATCTGTTCTTCTGTCATCAGATATTTGGCAGCCTTGGTAGATCAGCATGCGCCATGTTGATCGATCTTGTGCCAGGGTTTCCCAGGAGGTGGTGTCGATATCGAGGGACTTGAAGGTGGCTTTCAACGAGTCTTTGTATCGCTTCCTTTGTCCCCCGTGCGATCGCTTTCCTTTAGACAGCTCACCATAGAGGAGCTGTTTAGGGATGCGATGGTCTGGCATCCTTGCAACATGGCCTGCCCAGCGTGTCTGGCTTTCATCAGCAGGGGGGTATTGATGGCAGGCCTGCTCTGGAGAGGACTTCTGTGTCTGGCACCTTATCCTGAATACTTATCCAAAATACTTATCCAAAATACTTCTGAAAAATGTATACAGATTCCCAAACTATGCAGGGGACACTAGAAGGTAGCTGCTTCTGCTATTTTATCTAGTACTTTCTTGTTCTGCACTACCTTTATCTAGTACTAATATTTGTTCTGCACTACCTTTCATCTTTCAATATTAACTACTGCCCATCTTATCATCCTGGTAATCTTACAGGGAGGCCAAAAAGAAAGCACTCAGGCTGTAGAGCACCTTGCTTAGACTCCCCTCAAACATGTTCCCACCTCTTATGTGAAGAGTAATAACAATCCATGAAAAGAACTGGGTTACAAAACCGTCTTCTTGACAGCTTAATCAAAAGTTGCAGCTTCTTCTCTTTTATCAACAGGCTTATTAATGGGCAGTTTTATCAACTACATACTTTTCATTTTTTCTATGAAGTTTCTTCTGTGATTGATTCAGACATTTATATATCTCATTCAAACCAAAAATGGTGTGCAGATTTAACCTCTTGAACAACAGGTGAAAGTTGCTGAAAGTTGGGAAGAACATAGATCAAACAAGCCTAGTCCTATTTAATCTAACCAGAATAAAAAGTTATTTCCAGATGGAAGCTTAATATTCTTTTCAACTGGAGATAAATTAATTTCAATTAATTATTTTAAATTAAATTAATCCTTCCATCTTTTGTATTTTTTATTCTTTCCTTGTCTTTGTTTCTGGTGGGCAGAAGGCACAAGAATGGAAAGCTACAACTATATATAACATCAAGGGCTAGTTCATCAAATTGCTTTTAGGAATACCACCGGACTGATTCTTTAAATAAGTTTCACCAATGCCATTACCCTTCTGGACAGTTTATCTGTCCTGCAATTGCTTTATTATTTCCAGTTCTAATAAAAAAAGCCCATATGTTAGTCAACTGGAAGGTCATGAAGAGATATACCAGTGTAACTATTTCTATTTGGAATATTATTTAACCCACAACTGTTTTAATTTAGCAGGACAATCATTTTAAGCCAATAATCATTTAATCTTGGCTGTGTGGAATACACTTAATATTTCCCTCATTTCCCTTTTTCCACTTTCCCACAAAGTTGTTCACGCATATATACAACATGAAATTTTAGTAAGGTAATGGAGGGTATAATTGTGTACACTACCTGAAAACCTTCTAAGCCCGTGGTGGCGAACCTATGGCACGCGTGCCAGAGGTGGCACGCGGAGCCATAGAAGCCGGCACGCGAGGGTTCCCACGGGCAAACCGGAAGTGCGAAAAAACGCACTTCCGGTTTGCCGGTGTGCTGTTTTTTGCACTCCGGAGGGTTCAGGGAAGCTCCCTGAAGCTCCGGAATGCAAAAAACTACAAAACGGACAAACCGGAAGTGCACTTTTCCGCACTTCCGGTTTGTCCGTTTTGTAGTTTTTTGCATTCCGGAGCTTCAGGGAGCTTCCCTGAACCCTCCGGAGTGCAAAAAACAGCATACCGGCAAACCAGAAGTGTGTTTTTTCGCACTTCCGGTTTGCCGGTTTCATCGTTCCAGGCTCTGGTAAGCCTTTGTGCGGGGGTGGGGGTGTGTGCGCATGCGCAGGGGGCAGCATGGGGTGGTGTTGTGCGCATGCATGGGGGGGAGGGAATGGGTGTGGGCACGCGAGCGCGCACGAGCGCCCCCCCCCTTTTTGGCACACGAGCCGAAAAAGGTTCGCCACCACTGTTCTAAGCTATCCTTCAAGTTAAGTGGAGAACACTGCCCTATTCAAACTGCCAGGCTTATTCAATAATAAAGAATAATTTAGGTAAGAAGAACTTCAAGCTAGACTGAGAATGAATGTAAAATGGTATTTGAATACTGTGTATGTATCTCCTAATACCATCTAATGAAAACTACAGCCAACAAAAATATGCCCTGGAAAAAATAACAAACAGGTCTGAAGTGTTACATTGGGGTGCTCAATTATGTTTAGGTTAATTTTGAAAAATGGGAAGTTGGCATATTGTATCATGTTTCAGCATTATTTTTATTTCCAAAAAATTCTTTTGGGCTCTGTAATGGCCCCTGTATGTTGATTTTTTTTTAAAGAAATGATTGCTAGTAATCTAGATGTGTGTTGTATGCCCTGTGAAAACACAATGGTAAACAATATTAGGAGGACCTAGAAAAATGGATAACTAAATATTCTGTAAGGTGTCCATACTGCAAGACTATATAAAATATGCTATTAACATTCTAAATATTGGGGACACTTAGAATAAACTACTTTGTGTAAATGTTAGCCTCAGGCACAATCTGATTTATTTGTAAATCTGCTAGGAACAGCTGTCTTTATGAGCTGAAATAAAGTTAATTATGGCTTTTATTAGAGACAATCAGCTCTGCCACTGAAGATATGTTACGAATTGAGTTGATGGAGAAACCAGTTGATCTAAATTTTTGTATTCACTTATTTAATTTGTAGCTCCCCAAACAGAACACTTTTAAGAATTCTATGTTGCATTTTAATCCCTGATATGGTGTGTGAAAATTACCGTCTATTATACAACATTACAGAATGTTAAATTATTTGCATCTTTAAAAAATAGAATCAATTTCCCTAACTGATGCAAAACCAGGCCAGAAGAAACTTAGGGAAATGAAAATCTGAGTGGAAATTGACAGAGTCACCCATTCTTGATTTAAAGCCAATAGTCAAGAGGGAAACATATGAAACAGTTGGATCAATGCTGAGTCACAGAGCAAATTAGGTCACATAGCTCATGCATCTGGAGTCAAATTAGGCTTGTTTAACAGCTCATTTCCTCAGGGTGATCAAAGTTAGCTTTTTAAGCTTGTAATAACTTCATGCGTGATAGATTGAATAACAAAATTAAAATTCAGCATTATGTCTTAGAACATTTAACAAAGTACAATTAAATAGAAAACAGAATATTTTAGCAGATAAAATCTTTAATTTTAAATTTGTTTGCACTGCTCTGTTTTTGTTTTCTCTTTTTGTAAAAAAAAAAGCATATTTAGCTGGTAAAAAGCAAGGCAAAAGCTTATTTATACAAGCGTTTCCTCATTCACAATCCTTGCCATTCTGCACTAAGCACAAGTAAGTCATTTAAACTTCTACTATATCTTCAATTTATTCCTGAGGGAAAAATTGATCCATACTGGATAGAAAAGCATTAAAAGCAAATTGATTTTTCCAAGATGTCTGAACAAATTTGCAAGCTAGATAGAAAGTGCAAAACGTTTAAAAAGTTGCATTAGATAGATCATACAAATATACGACAGTGCTGGAATGGCTACAGGCCCATCTAATTGTCAGGCCGAAGCCATATTTTATTAGAGACTTTGGCCTGCCACACTTGATGTTTAGAATGTATTCTTGCTGTGGGAATTGGGGAGGGGCTGTTGCATGAGCAATGTAGACATGTAGCCATAACAAATTCCTTTTAGGCTTTCAAGGTCAACCTTTGTCCAGCACCTGGCCATAAGCTGATGGGAGTAACAGACACGTTGGCAGAAGACAACTGGTCAACATGATGAACTTGTGGGTGTGGGAACAAGGGAATGAACTTTAAACTGGGTGGAGAAACCCTCGTAGCTTTAGATTCGGGTTTCTTCCAGATGTGCCAACATGGCTCTGTTAATAAATTGGAACTTTGAGGAATACTTTGTCTCGGACTCTGATTTAGTTTTGGATGCTATTTGGAACCCTGACACTAATTTCTCATCCTTTCTCCAAATTGCTCAGAGGCAATGGAGTATTTTAAGGAGTGGCTCCATAGTTAGTTAAGCTATAGTTAAGCTATGCTTAAAGGCAATATTCCTCTGCAGCAAAACAGTGACATGAAATGATCGAATCACCATGGATAAATCTTTTTTTTTAATGTGCATCTATGTTAAAGGCTACAAAAAGATAATATATTTTGAACAGCATTGTTTGTTCTTTAGCTCAGTTCACCTTTTAATAAACATCTATGAAAAGTATGAACTTTAGTACTTTAAGTAAAATTTAGTACATTCTTATCAAGATAGTCTATCCTTTTTATAAATGTTTGTCAAATTTTCCTTTAGATGTTTTAAAAAAATAAAATAGAAAAACCATTGTCCTATGGAAGATGCTCCTGTTCACTAATTTAGTTCATTTATTTAAAAATAAATTACCTTCAGTTTTTAATCAACTTCACAAGTCTAAAATTCTTTAGCAACAGTTTTAACCATTCCTTCCAATTCCAAATTATGATAAGAGAGTAATTATATTATGTCTGTAGGAAGTTAGCACCTACCCTCTCCTAGGAAAATGAGATATTTTAGGAAATATTAAAAGGGCAGAATATTTCCCCTAAAAGGGAGGCAGAAACTCATCCCCCCACCTTTGTCAATGGGCCATTAAAGCCTGGGCCAGTCTATTCTACATAACAAAGATCTACCTCTTTCAGACAAAGCCATAGTAGAAATTGCCCAAAGCCCTTTCATTACATCATCACCCAGCAAGACTCAACCAAGCCTGGGACTCAGGACAGCCTACAGAGTTGCCCCTGCATGGCCCCATGGGAATCTGACAACCAATCAGAACATAAGCTCAAATTCAAAACCCAACAGAGGGCATAAAACCCAGGCACTTCCAGCATCTCTGCCTTTTTTGCCCAGGAGCCATGTGATCCTGTTCATCAATAAACCATCTTTCCAAGCAGTCTCCATGTTTCCAGTGTCTTTCTCCCCACTTGGAACTGAACCCAGATGGACATTTCTTCCAACAGGACATTATAAAATGAGTGGAGTAATTTAGACAGTTTTAGTTTTTTAAAAAATGAAAGTCATTACTAAAACATCAAACTTAACAGCAGGAAAATCAGTATTACTGCCTGCAACCGACACCTATACAACTCAGATACTGTACTCAAAATAAAGATGAAGTCTTTGGTCAACAAACAGGAGCTCCATCTTGCTGAAAACCAATGACACCCTGTTTTGCCTCATGCAGAGCTTCCAGATACTGGGGCAAGGTATTGATGTCATCTCCTTGATTTGTCTTCTGGAACAAACAAGCAAATTCCTGGTCTGGTGTCTGATGTAATTACCAGAAAATTTAAACAAAAATCATTAAATTTCTATGCCGCCCATCTCATAATACAGCAACTTTGGGTAGCTTACAATCTTTTATCAACTTAAATGAATAGTATTATTTTATCCTCCAACTATGCAACATCCAAAACATATGGAATATCATTAAAGTAATTCAAATCAGTGATTAATTAATCCCAGTCCTGTATTTTCTGATGGACAGTACAACTTTAGGATTTCAAATTGAGTGTTTGATTGAATTGCAGAACATCTCATTATCCTCATGAGAAAATTATATATAGGTCAGGAAGCCACAGTAAGGATAGAACATGAAGAAACAGACTGGCTACAGGTTGACAAAGAAGTGAGACAAGGCTATATAGTCTCTTATTTATTCAATCTGTAAACTGAATTAAGGGTAACTGGATTGGCAGAAGAGGAACATAATTTTAAAATTGGAGGAAGAAACATCAATTACTTGTATTATGTTGATGACACTATGCAGGTAACCTATAGTGCCAAGTTTCTGCAAGCTTTGATAATAAAAGACAAAGATCACAGTTTAAAAAAAAGGAACTGACTTTGGACTTGTCCCAAAGCTAGAAATTTTTGGAATAAAATTAGAGTCTGGTTGGGAGAAATACTACAGAAAGAAATTGTTTTAAAGCCTGAATTGTTTTTACTGGGGATATTGCATACAAGATATTCAAAAGAAGAAAGATACCTAATTTTACACATAGCCACAGCAGCTAGACTATCATACGCCCAGAACTGGAAATCAGAACACGTGCCCACTGCTTCGATGGTGCTTAGAAAAATACTCGACTGCGCAGAAATGTGCAAACTGACAATGGAGATTCATGGAAAAGACGACACGGATTTTTACGAAATATGGAATAAGGTATACAATTGGATTAAACAAAACCCAAAATTAAAAATTTGGCTATAAGGATGAAGATGAATTGAGATATAACCATAAATGCTTTCTTTACAAGCTGTAATTAAATTACGGATGATATTCACCGACAATTATGATATGGAATGTACTTAAAATGTATATATAGATATTGATACGAAACAAACACTTTGACAACGCTGTTAAAGTATTGGATTATTTCTTGCTGTTGTTTGTAAATATTTGTACTTGTTTGTGTTTGTGTGTTTTGTTTGTGTTTTTTTCTTATTGTAAAAATTTAATAAAGACTATTTTTAAAAAAGGAACTGAAATTAAATATAAAGAAAATCAAACTGAGAACAACCAGCCTTAGAACTGACAATGAGGACAAAATGACAAAAGGGCAATTTTTGAAGGAACAAGAAATATATTGCAGACTAGCAGTTAGTAGAACAGCCATGAAGGCTTTGGAAAAAAATATTTAATTTTTCCTGTTGTTCTCTTTTGGTTTTAATTTTGTATTTTAACTATTTACTTTAAAAAATAAAAATTGTCTGTCTGTCTGTCTGTCTATCTTCAGATGTCTATACTTACAAATATTACAATCATGCAAGCAATTGTAATACGGTAGCTGTGACCACTCTATGGAAAGTTAGACTTTGAAGAAGCAAAACAGAAAAAATATTGATGCTTTTTAACTTTGATACTATTTAAGATGCAAGTGAATACTCGATTCCTTTGAGAGGTCCACAAAGCTGGTAAGGGTGAAAAGAAAGAGAAGAAGACAACCAGCAGCAAGATGAATGAACACAATTACTATGGTAATGGGTGTAATGTTGGGAGATCTGAAGGGCCATGTGGATGATAAATCATTCTGGACAAGATCCTATCTATGCATTCACCAAGAGTAAATACCAACTTGATGCCACATAATCAATCAATACCTGCAGTGTATCTGTAAATTAGTAATATGTACTGAAGATGCTTTTAAATCTATTTCAGCAAACTATCAGAACTTTGATCATAAATATATAGTCCATATATTTATGCCTACCATTTGCACTGCAAAAATCAAGAGAACCACTAGAAAAAAGATACCTTCTAGATTTTGGCATTCCAAAATCTGCTAGCCCTAGAAATATTATACTCTACTAAAACTAAGTTTAGTAGTTTTGAGATATTCCTCAACTTACAATGATAATTGAGTCCAAATTTTCTGTTGCTAAGAAGCAAGTTTTGCCCCATTTTATAACCTTTCTTGGCACATATGTTAAGCGTATCACTACAGTTGCTAAATAAATAACAGAGTTAAGTGATCTAGCTTCCTTATTGACTTTGTTTTTCAAATATCACAAAAGGTCATCACATTAGCTGGGCACTGCAACCACCATAAATACAGGCCAGTTGCCAACCATCTGAATTTTGATCACGTGACCATGGGAATACTGCAATGGTTATAAGTGGGAAAAACAGACATAAGTCACTTTTTCAGTGCTATTGTAACTTTGAACAGTCACTAAACAAATGGCTGTAAGTCAAGGACTACCTGTATAAATTTCCATTTTTCTAGCATATATTGTTAAAGTGTGTGTGTGTGTGTGTGCATTTCTTTTTATAAAGAAGCAACCCAAAACTATTTAATGATAAGTCCTGCTGTTGGTTATTGTACAAATATGGCAGATTGCTTTGGTTAAAAAAAAGTAAACCTTTGAAATGAAACTCTATTGTTTAAAGAATGAAATTACTCAAATCTCTTAATTATGTATTGGCAATTGAATTGTTTTTCCTAATATATTACCCTTGGATGAATAAATGTAATTCTAGATAGAAATATTGAATAAAAATGTTTACAATGATTGTATTTCTACTACCAATACATGTACAAGTGTTTCATACACAAACAAAGTCACACATATATCATACACAAACTAAGTAGCACCTGATACAATACGATGCTAAATCTTGTGTCTCAGGGTAATTATTACCAATAATAAAATAGTAAAAACAAAGCACAAGTAAACAAAAAAAATAACTAAGACTAGTTAGTAAGCTACTAGTGACCCTTAAAAACATATAATGGTGTAAATCCACTTTTGCAACATTAACTTGTAAAAGCCCTATAGAACAACTCTGATTTGACTGCTTTATGGGAAAATGGTGGTGTCAATCCAACCTCCAGAGAGAGGCTATATTACAAAGCAGAAGTCCCCACAGGAACATCGCTATGGGAATAGGGAACAGCAACATTTCCAAAGGGGATGAGCACACTGGATGGGTTGTTCTACCTCAAAGTGGCAGTTCTGCAGTCACCTTGGAGCCAAGCGTTGTAAGGCTTCAAAGGTTAAAGTCAACACTTTGAATTATGCCTGGTAACCTATTGGAAACCAATTTCTCTTGATATATAGGTGTCACATGGCTCTACCAGCTCTTTCCATCACCACAAAGGCAGCTACAATTGTGGACCAATTGCAGTTCACAAGTTACCTTCAAAGACAGACCCAAGCAGAGCACATTGCAGTAGTTTAGCTCCTTAGAATACCAAGAAGAGAAGTTACAATTGCAAAGATGTCCTGCTCCAAAGGTCAACAACTGGATCACCAGCTGTTGACTGGTAATGGATCTCTTGGCCACTGCCTGCATCTAAACTTCCAGGAGTAGCTATGCATACTGGAGCATAATTAAGTCACAAATCTGCAGTTACACTTGATTACATTCTGAACAAACAGTAGTTCTTAATCCAGTAGTTTTACACTAAATTAAGACTTCCAGGGTGTTTCCAGCTCAACCTAGGAGATACCTTTCCAAAAACTAGCATGGATATTAGAAAATAAAGTAGAGAAGAACAACCCTTATGGGACCCTGTAGAATCAATTGGAATAATCACTTAGATAGTACAGTTGGTTTAAAATAATGCTTGTTAACCCTAACTCTTGCAATTGATTCAGAAGTAGACAAGAGCTGTTGATTATATAAAATTATGCTGAGAGATTAAGTAGAATCAGAAGAGATGCACTCTCCCAGTTTATATTCTGATAAAAATCATCTACCAGAGTAACCAATTTCATTTCATTCCTCTGCCAAGGATCCTGGCTGAGAGAGATCCAGAAAATCAGATTCTTCCAGGGTACTGTGTATCTGAAATTACAGTTGTTTCTCAAAAACGTATCTAAAGAGGTTGGAAGCAGATATAGCCAAATCTAGAAAACCTTTCTTCACATAAGGGGCAGCAGTGCTCTTCCTGGAGACAGCTGGCACAACTAAAGAGCCAATACTGCCTGAATCCAGCTATTCATACATACCCTGGTCACCCAAAGCAGAGACTGAGGCCAGAAATAGTGGAACTCATGCCAGGGAAACCCTTTCCAATTCATTAGGGCACACAAGCTGAAATGAATATGAAATTACAGTAAAAGATGTACAACAGTACATCAGATTACATCCATGAAAAACCAACATTCTAATGAATTCAAGTGATTTTATTAACAAAATATCATGCAAACATGGCAAACAAATCAAATAGATATTTTTGTTCTTTCTTCCCAACAGGGATATTAGGCGTTTCAAGCTCTGGGAGAGGGTCTGCCTTAAAGTGATTTTTTTCAATCATGAATCTTCCAAGATTTCTCTTTTAGTAAGATTTATTAAGACAAAAAGGGTGGGCATTCAAAAATTTCAGCAAGTGAACTGTTTTCAGTTTTTACCAATGTATCTCTCTGTATTAGGAAGGAGATATGATTATCTTTGTTTCCTCAAAACTTCCTATGAAGGGGCATGGAGACAGGTTTCTTCAGCAACAATGAGGACATCTGCAACTTCCTTCATCTCTGATCTCCCAGCAATTGCTCCGAAGCAAAAATGAGGTCTGTAATACGTCCACCTGTGAGTTTAAGCTGTGACCGCTTGGGACAAGTCCATGGTTCCCATGAAGACAATGGAATCCTGAGTCTTGCCCCAGCCTTGCTCCCATAGCACGAAAATGGTTCCCTAGGGGAATTCTAATACTATTTCAGTGACAAGTTCAAAAATCCAAGAAGAAATGTTGCCAACCAGCATGATGGAGTGCACATGTCTCAACATGTCTCTAGGGCTTTACTATGCTGCCCAGAGTTGCCTCGAACTGTGAGATGGGTGGCATATAAATTCAATAAATAAATAAATTTACTTTATATACCAGCATTCTCATCCCATCAGTTTAAGAGCAGAACTCTTGGTCACAGCAAGTTATCTCTAAAGATAGGGGGCCGCGGTGGCTCACGTGGTAAGATGCTGGGCCTGCGCACCCTTGAGGTCGGTGGCTTGATTCCCGTGAGCGAACAAACCGCGTAGGGACAAGAAAAGTGCCTCCCCTGATTGCCTACCAGTATTCAGGCATCCCGCAGGTATTTTTATTTATTTATTTATTTTTAGGTTCTTCTATGCCGCCCTACTCCCTAAGGACCCAGGGCAGCGTATAATATTTTAAAAGAACACTAAACAATAAACATTCATTTAAAAACAATTTTAAAACATTAAAAAGTTAAAAGACATTGAACAACATACATACTAGGGGAGATATCGGGTAAAAACTGGTCTCAAACCCCTGCCTGCAGGAAGAGCCATGTCTTGATGGCTTTCCGGAAGGCCAGCAGGGTGGGGATAATTCGGATCTCTGGGGGAAGAAGGTAAAGATAACACCTCCTGAAAAAATTCCTTTCACAGAGGCAGCCAGCCACCTCGGTGATCCCTGGCTAACACGTGCCATACGCAAAAAAAAAAAAAAAAAAATCTCTAAAGATCATCACCACCCTACCTCCCTTCCTTTGGTATTGAAACCAGGTAGAACAGCCAACAGCCAGACAGATCCTTTCATTTAGCATCAACTTATAAACAAATGAGGTTTTATTACAGATGGAAGATCTCCCCAAACTCATATCACATCCCAGACTCCGGAGTTAAGAAGATCAGCAACAAATTGAGAACCATTCTCTTTTCTCTCTTAACAATGATGCCCCACACTTCCTTCTCTACATCCCTTCCCCATCCCAAGAGGAATCTGATCACTTATTTCCCTCTTTTAAGACCCATCACCATTAAAATGCCACTCAAATAATCTCCCACAAAAGTGTCAAATGGATGTTTATATCCAGAGGAATTACTCTGAAGTATCCACAAATTTGCAGACAATTGTTTTCTAGGCTACCAGAACTTATTTTTCTGCATTTGGGTCACTATCAGGGAAGCATCCATGCATTGAATGTGAGATGCAATAACTTCTTAAAGATCATTTAAACTAAGAGAGTCTCAAATGAGTGCTCAGCACACTTTGTCCAAATGAAATTAAAAAAATGTTGTCAGGTGGTGGTCTAATCTCAGCTGTGGGTCTAGGAGGACATCCAAATTGCGAACCCGTTCTGCGGGGATTAAATTTTCTCCCCCCAGAACTATGGAGGGACGATCTACCTGGTCCTTCGGAGGCAATATCCACATCCACTCGGTCTTGTCTGGGTTTAGTTTGAGCCTGTTGACTCCCATCCAGACCCTTACATCTTCCAGGCACCGACCCATCACATCCACTGTTTCACTGAATTGACATGGGGTGGAGATGTACAACTGGGTGTCATCAGCATATTGCTGGAACGTCACCCCATGCCGTCATCACGTGATCCCAGGACACTGCAACCGTCATAAATATGAATCAGTGGCCAAGCATCTGAATTTTGATCACATGACTATGGGGATGCTGCAACAGTCATAAGTGTGAAAAACAGTCTTAGTAACTTTTTTCAGTGCCATTGTAACTTTGAACAGTCACTAAATGAACTGTTGTAAGTTGAGGACTACCTGTACTTGCATTTGCATGCTTTCAAACTACTAGGTGGGCAGGAGCTGGTGCAAGTAACAGGAGCTCACCCGTGACCTGGTGCTCGGGTTTTGAACCTAGGCTGTCAGCTTTCCAGCTGACAAACTCAGTATCTTTACCTGCTGAGCATTGTGCCCCCTTCTGTGGAATACATAAAGGAATATAAAGTTTCTTTCAGGTCTAGCTCAACACCTGGCGATTTTCTAGATAATCCATATATGGTTGGGGTTGTAGGGTTTTTTGGCAAATACCGTATTTTTCACAGTATAAGACGCACCTTTTTCCTCCCTAAAAGTGGCTGAAAATTTGGGTGCATCTTATACTTCGAATGTAGCTTTTTTCCCCAGCCCTAACTAGGTGCTAACAGATCTTCCCAGCTCTTACCTTGCAGGTTCTTTCATTGTTACTCTCTCAGAAGAAGGTTTTTTTAAGTCCTAACCAGGGGATAAAATAATGTGCTGAAGCTGCTCCAAATAAGTTTTTTTCTAGCCCTAACCAGGTGCTAACGATCTTCCCAGCTCTTACTGGCTTGCATGCTCTTTCATTGTTACTCTCTCCGAAGAAGGTTTTTTTAAGTCCTAACCAGGGGATAAAATAATGTGCTGAAGCTGACCAGACTAAGGATGCTAGCCAGATGAATACCTGGTAGGCAGATTGTGTTCCCCTATTTTCCTCCCCAAAAACTAAGGTGCGTCTTATACTCCGGTGCGTCTTATACTCCGAAAAATACAGTACATGATATCATTTTCTATCTTCCTTGGGGATCTTGTTTTACTTCCATTGGGGAAATACCCCAAATTACACAACTAGTAAGCTGCAGAGAGTGAACAGATGAACCATTATTTTTTTAAAAATGGAACAATAATCAATGGGCACTCTTCCAGAAAGGAAATGTACTAGAGTAGAAACAAGACCAAATATATATAATCCAGTTGACATGTTCATTGAGTTAATTTTCATAGAATTAATTAATAGCTGAACAGGGTTACATCATAAACATGAGTACCTTTGTTTTCAGGTTTTCTTACACCTGCCTACTGTGTATACATATTTCCCTTAAAGCAGGTAACTAACATCTAGCTTTTGTCTATTTGAGATTATAATGATTGCACTCATCAGGTCAGCTAGAGTTCATTTCAGGTTATTTCTTCCAGGTCATCTAGTTATTGCCTGCTACTCTTTTCATGCTTTGTTTTCTTCATATTTTTTTTCTTTATTATCCAAGTTCCCTCTACACTTCTTGGCATAATCCACAGAGTAGACCTAGTATTTCCTGGTGGTCTCCCATTCAAGTATTACCCAGTTCTGGTTAGCTTGTTGAGATTGGAGAGAACCATAGCAAAACACTGCATTTGGAAGTAAGAATTGCATTAGTTTGTATTAAAATATGAAAACAAATCATTCCTTCATTGCTGCCACGAGATACTATCACAATACTTTAGCATAGCCTTTCCTAATTTAGTTCTGTCCAAATATTTACAACCCTTCCTCGTTTATTAAATGTAACTCTATCTAAACTTATCTATATTTTAATATATTTCAAATATTACAGGGGATCTAGGAAAGCCAGCTTGATATAGTGGTCAAGTCCTCCTTTAGGCATGGAAACCAGCTGGAAGATCTTGGGCTGGTCACCTTTTCTCAGATCTCAGAGTCACTGTCAAGTCCTGAGACAAACTGGCTGAAAAAAATCAATTTAATCATCCACTGAACACTTCCCTACAACGACTAGGGCAAAAAATAAGTGGATCCTCCAACCATGTGAGACAAATGAAGAGCAAGGGTCATATTATTTACTCTAAGATTACTAGAAACATCGTAGTATGCATTATTTTTTGGTTCAGTACAGTCTGCTCTGTAGAATAATCCTGAGAGCAGACATTACTAAATGAATATGCCACTTTTCAGAATTTAAATTGTTAACCATACATAACCATAAAAGCATGTACTAACTAGATCATTCAGGAACAAATACGTATGTAAATCAAAGCACTATATACATATATAGGTAGATGAATGCAGTATATAAACAAATTCACACACAAGCATTCTAAAAAAATAATCTGTAAAGTTTAAACTACAAACCTCCCATGATTCAGCCACTACTTCTCTGACATTTTACAACAGATAACCAAAAGAAAAAAATAACTTATTCATTTTGCCTCAGCTGAATACATGCAAAGTAGAGGCACATAAAAGTAACCTATAATTTAGTAACATGTTTATCTTTAAAATTAGTGTGTAAAGTAAAACATTATGTATAGCAATTAGCTGACAAAGCATGCCATAGCACTTAAATGCCAGATGTGTTAAATTAAATGTCCTAGGAGGCAAAACCACACATTTCAAACACATAAGAGTTTAACTATTAATTAACCAATCCATTAAATTCTCAAGTTAGTTCATGCAAAATTGACAAAAGAACCCGGAGATTCATAGAACAATAATCGTGTTCAATTTAATCAGTCTTTCCCAGAAGAGATACAAACTTGCATCAAGCAGATATTTTTTCTTTTAATAAGTCAATAAAGAGTTTCAGTTGATGGCAACACAGGAAAAAAATCATGGAACTCTAAGATCAATCATTTTTGTCAGTCTTTTGATTTGCTGAATTGAATTTATTCTGTTGATTGCACTGACTTTACTTAAAGCACTGTTGACATGTTAATGTAATTATAGCTTAGTGAACTGTCTTGAAATTAATTAAAACTGGGATAAAATATTTTACATAAATTGTAAGTTTTGCATTATGTTTTGTAAAACAGAGTTATAAATAATTGTTTTGAGCCATAATATGGTTTATGTATTTGTTATAAATATATTTGTGTATGTATTACTGATGATAAATATTTTATGGCATTCAATATAAATTCATATAAAAAATGCAAAAGCCATTTAGACTTTTGTTATTAATGCTGTATGTCACTTTTCTATGTATAGAATATTTAAGGGCCAAATATAGTGCTTCCAAATAAATACATCCAGGAACTCAACAGAATCAGATATGTTGGATTTAAGCATGGGCAATGAAACATCTGCCCTGTTTGGTACATTTCAGGCTACATGTGGGAATATAATTATAATATCAAATGAATCAGAGATGGGTTCCTGCCTCTGATTGCCGGTGCGGTTAATCGCTGAGTTCGGAGCAGGGCCGAAGACGCTGCTCGAGCCTGCTCCCGTTCGCGGAGCGGGAGCTTTCCCCGGGCGCTTTCCCCGCCCGCATGGATGCCGCCAATTGCGTTCTTTTGTCCTCTGCGCATGCGGAACGCTTTGTAAAACAGAGTTATAAATAATTGTTTTGAGCCATAAAACCCGCAAACGGGAGCAGGCTCGAGCAGCGTCTTCGGCTCTGCTCCAAACTCAGCGATTAACTGCACCGGCAATCAGAGGCAGGATCCCACCTCTGAACTGAATCTAAACCCATGTTACCCTATAAAACTATAGAATTACAGATTCAGAAGTTTCTTCTTTCAGCCATCATGTTGATTAGGAATTGAGTTGAATCCTAAACATCTGGAGGGCAATGAGTTGGGAAAGTGGCATATAAAATTAGAAAATGAAATACTTTTCAATTCTTTTTTCTACATTAAAATAGTATGCATCCAAAAAAGGAGCAAGTATTCCCAAGACACGTCATAGTGACTGATAGTGTCTTCCATGTGCTCCCCACAGGCAAAAGAAAGCATCTTTGTATGCTTTCAATCACTTTGATGGAGACCAATTGTATATACTATGCCTTTTAATTAGCATATGTCTGCAAGGAATGTAATATTAGCCAATATATCTTTCTGTTACAAGCTGAAAAGAAAAGAAAAAACCATTAATTAGGTCCTAAAGGGCTTTTTTTGTTTGTGGAACTTTTACATTTGTTTCTCTTAAAAAACACAACTGACAAAACTTGATCCACCAAATTGTGGGTAATTACTGAGATGCACCAAGCAAAATAAAAACTAAATGGAAAAATATTCAAATGTGAGCTAGAAACAAAATGAATAACAAAAATATTATGATTTTATGCAAATTGATACATTAATTTGACTGACAGGGAAAGATGTTACCCTAATCTTCACTCCAGTGTTTATTAGGTTTCATGCAACTAATTTGGTTACCAAAGTCACCTATTCTTTGGATTTACACATTATAATGAATGCAGATGTTAGGCCCTTAATTAGTTTAATCAAGAATGCCGTGGAAACCAGCCCTTCTGTATGAATAGGAGTGTATTTTTTTTAGGTCAGGATGGGGCCTTTCTATTTGATTCTCACCTATGCACTGTAATAATTTAACCTAAAAATCAATTCAGAACCTGAGGCATCTTGCAATCATTTGTTTCACCTCTAAGGAGCAGCTATTTACATATAGTCCTTTCAATGACTCAGCATTCATACCATGTAGTAAAGTATGTGCTGAAAGTTTTATTCTTAAAACAATACCCACTTTCTTATCCTCAGGCTATTATTGATAGTGGTTTACCATTAGGAACAGCACAGTAAAAGATGATGACTGATTTCCCCTGTGAGGCATGGAAAGATTGCTTAATAACTCTGAACTACGCTAGGAACAAAAAGTTTCCCTCTTGACAGTTTTCAATTAATGTGTAATATTTCTGTCCCCTTTTCTCTCCTCAAAATGTAGTTTTAAACATGAATTGGTGGTTCTCATATTTTGTTCTTCACAACCGCTCTGATTATTGCTAATAAAAAAGATGTTGACAACTATAGCCCAAAGGAGAAAAATAATCATATCCACTATTAATCATGTGAAACCCATATTTCATTTGTGGGGGGGGGGGGGGGAGAATATGTTTTTTTCAATGTTTTTAGAGTTTTTCCTGCAATATAAGGTATCACTGGTTGGCATGAATAGAATTAGAGATGTGAAGGCCCGGAAAAAAACTGGAAAACTTCAGAAAAAAACTGGTTTTTTCCGTTTTTTTCCTGAAGGCTTTTTCGTTTTTTTCCAAAAAATTGGAAAAATTGAAAAAAAAAACATTGTGGAATATTTTATTTTAACATGATGAATAAAATATTTTAAGACAGGGTGTTCAAATATTTTCCAAACCATTTCTAAAAAAATGTATGATATCAGATTATTCTAATTTCTGTGCACTGAGTGAGGTCAAGCAAGTCCTAGGTAACAAACTGAACCCTCCAATGCAAGAACAGTATGCATTTCTTCCTTTAGGATATGCTGCTATTGTAACAAGAAAAAGGTTTCAGTTTTGCTTTTGCATGTTAGTGGGTGTGTTTGGTTTGTTCTGTCCTCTTCACTAGGCCTCAAAAGTATTGGAAGAAAATACAGAGCAACAAAGAGAACATGAAAGTATACACTTAATTAAAAAAGGTAAGAGTTTACATTTATCTGAATCCAGAAAACTGAATCATTTAGCTACATTAGTTTATCTTTATAAACTTTTGTGTAAATAATAATTTAATTACCAGTAATGTGGTTCTTCCCCCAGTGACCCCCACACACAACCATAGATTAGTGTCTTCTTGCAAAGTAGTCATTTTTTCTTGTTTTTATTTCCTACTCCCCTCAGAAAAATGGTGAGACTAACATCTAGCATATGGAGGCATTTTCACATTACAAGTTCTTCTGAAAAGAAAAATGTGATTTGCAAATATTGTCAGATGAAATATGCATTTCCAAATGCTACCAGGATGACAAAACACATTCTTGTATGTAACAAGTGTCCTGTAGATATTAAAAAATCCTTCATGGATCGAAGTGAAGAGGACAACAATGATGACAATGCACATAGTTTTTCTCAACATTCTCGTTCAAGAAGTCCTCTTTCTACTCCATCTATAACGTCAGCAGCAACACAAAGTGTTGTCCCATCAGCAGCATCTTCAAGTAAACAGATACTGAAGACAGTTGCATCCAAAAATTATTCACTAACTTCATTTATAGACAAGATGACACCTGAAGATCAGGAAAAAATTGATCAAGCTCTTGCAAGAGCAATATATTCTTCTGGAACGCCGTTTTCAATAACTGAAAATACATACTGGCAGGAAGCTTTGAAATTATTAAGATCATCATACCAATTGCCCAGCAGACATTCTTTGAGCAAGCCTCTTTTGGAGTCAGAATATGAACGTGTAATGGAATCGGTGCAAGGAAAAATTAATGAAGGACTGATGGATGGACAAATGTAAGAGGAGAAGGAATTATAAATTTTGTTATAACAACACCTCAGCTAGTTTTTTTACAAAAGCATTGAAACATGAGAGAACAGACGTACTGCAGAGTATATCAGCTGTAAAATCTGTGATGTCCTACAGAAAATTTGGAGTGGTAAAGTATTTGCTTTGCTTACTGACAATGCCAGCAATATGAAAGCAGCATGGGAACTCATAATGGAGAAGTATCCACATATTACTGCAATATGATATGCAGCCATGGGCTAAACTTGCTTTTTAATGATATTATGAAGTTGGACACCCTTCAAATGGTCTATAGACGAGCAAAATAAGTTATTAAACATGTAAAAGGTACTCGTAGCTGCAGTTTTCAAGAAGAAGCAAGTCGAAAAATGCAAAGAATAGCATAGTTACGCTGAAGCTCTGTAGTAAAACTCGGTGGGCTGGAGTGGTGATCTCCTTTGAAAGTTTACTAAAAAACAAAGAAGCTCTTCAAGAAACAGTAATAGTTGAAGATCTTAAAGTATCCAGGAGTGTAAGAAACACTGTTCTTGATCAGGATGTCTTCTGGGTTCAGCTGCAAAATTCCCTGAAGATTCTAAAACCAATTACTGCAGCAATCACTGCATCTGAATCAGATAGTGCACTTTTGTCAGAAATTCCTTATCTAATGACCAAGATAAAAACAACTGTTTTTGAAAATCTCAGTATATCTCCACTTACAACTATAGAAGAAAGTAAAGTGAAAGATTTTATTAAAAGAGGGAAGAATTTTGTTGTCATCCAATTCATATTGCTGCAAATCTGTTGGATCCAAGATTCAAAGGCGCAAACATAAGTGATGATGATAACACTGCTACTGCATTTGACTGGATCACAAAACAAGCATCACATTTAGGACTTGATGTTGGGAAGGTACTTTCAAATGTTGCAGAATATAGAACATCTTCAGGGATTTGGTCCAGGAATGCAATCTGGGATTCTGCCAAACATATTCCTCCTGCAACATGGTGGCAAGGTCTTTGCACAACACAGCCTCTGACTCCTATTGCTTCTCGCCTTCTCCAGATACCTCCATCTTCTGCAGCATGTGAAAGAATCTGGTCTATGTTTGGAAACACTCACACTAAGTCAAGAAATAAACTGACATGTGAAAGGGTAGAGAAGCTTGTTTCGATCCAGGCAAGCTCCTAATTGTGATGACGGATAAAAAAGAGTAGCTGCAGAAGCAGAGACGGATACTGACAATTTCAGCTCAGAAAATGATTCTGATTAAATGTCCATTGAAACTTAGTCCACTCTCTTCTTAACACTTCCCCCATCTTCAATTCTTTTTATGAGAATGGGGTTTTTATTTTTATTTTTTATACTGTGGAGAGGAAATATGAAAAATTGTTACTTTTGGTTTTGAAAATTGTTTTGTGGAGGCTTTTTGGCTGTTCCACATAAACTAGTAAGCAGTTCAGGAGAGTGTTGCTCCCTTTGTTACAAATAAATATTATAAAAAAGTAAATTCTGTTTGTGATAATTTTTGGCTACACTATATTTTTAATATGCTAGTTGTGATCATTTTATGCCAAGTCAAATTGTCCATAGTCATATTTTATGTTCCTAAAGTAACAGAATGACTTTCAATCTTAAAAAGACAAAAAAGTGCTAATGTAGCATTTTTTTCAATTTTTCTGAAAATTTATGTTTCCCCCCGAAAAAAAACGAAAAAAACCAGGGTTTTTTTCCGAGCTTCAAAATTTCCGGAAATTTTACATCTCTAAATAGAATAGAATAGAATAGAATAGAATAGAATAGAATAGAATAGAATAGAATAGAATAGAATAGAATAGAATTTTTATTGGCAAGGGTGATTGGACACACAAAGAATTTGTCTTTGGTGCATATGCTCTCAGTATACATAAAAGAAAAGATACATTTGTCAAGAATCATGAGGTACAACACTTAATGATTGTCATGACATCAGTATGCTTCAGTAGGAGTCCAGAACCCCACCTTTTCTGTTACTATTTTTGTTGTCTATTCTTCACATGCCTTATGAAACCAAGCAGCAATAGAAGAAAACAAAATCCTCTTATCCCTTTCCACTATGAGCAAATGGAGAGCTGTAATAGCAATGAGAAAAAAACAATCCTCTGAAAACATCTTGCCCTAAAGTCAATCATAATCTGATCCAGGACATGAAAGATAAGACATTATAAGCAGGGGTGGGTTCCTGCCGGTATGCTCTTACTTGTTGGTCGCCGCAGAACCAAAGAAGCCGGTGGCGTTCGCGGTGCGGGGCTTCCCCGCCTGCTTTCTCCCGCCCACCTAGACGCTGCCATTTGCGTTCTTTTGCCCTCTACGCATGCGCAAAGCGTTCTGCTTGCGTAGAGGGCAAAAGAATGCAAATGGCAGCGTCCAGGCAGGCGGGAGAAAGCGGGCGGGAGAAGCCCCGTGCCGCGAATGCCACCGGCTTCTTCGGTTCTGCAGCGACCAACAGGTAAGAGCATACCGGCAGGAACCCACTTCTGATTATAAGCCATATTTTGACAAAGTCTTCCCAATATAGGATATGATTTACGTTTACATATGATTATGTGGCAAAAGGCTTTAAAGACAAAATCTAGCAGGAAATGTTTTGCCTCTATGGCCAATTCCGATGCAAAGCCTTCTGTGCCACAGAAAGGCATTCTAAATTTTTAAAAGGAGAGAATGCTACTGTTTAAAACTCATATTATGAAATCTATATATACTTTAAGGGTACGCTGTGCAAATAGAACCACTATAAAACCCATTCAATAATACAATTGAATGGGAATGTCTCCCATTCAAAACTGCTGCAACTAATCTGGAAGTATAGTGTGATTGATGGGATTAGAAGCTACTGAAAGATCAAGTCCAGATTCCAGCACAGATCAACAAGTGCAATCAATGCTTTTTTAATACTATGACCAAATCTGAATCCCAACTGGAAAATGTTTGGATAATCTGCTTCTTCCAAGGCCCTCTGTAACTGATTACCTTCTCAGCAACCTTTGCCAAAAAGCAAAGTTGGACATTACCCTGTTTCCCCCAGAATAAGACATCCCCTGATAATAAGCCCAATCGGGCTTTTGAGTGCATGGCAATAAGGCCAAGGGCTTATTTCAGGGTTCAAAAAAATATAAGACAGGGTCTTATTTTCGAGGAAACATGGGTAGATAAAAATGATCCAGAATAGTTAGTTCCAATCATGGTCTTCTGAGAAGAGGCATGCAACATCTTTCAAGGCTGGTGGAGCCATTCTCACTCACTCAAAGAGATGAAGAACCCTCCATGACTATGCTAGGTCATGCCTATATCAGTTCAATCACATCAGACCAGTAAGAGTTCAATTCTGAGCATATCTGAATAATTTTACCCACCCAATTTTACCTTGACTATTCTTCAAGGCTCCTTGGCCCCGTCTCTTCCCAACAAGGAACAGGTCATTTAAAAAGTGCTACTAGATGGCTATGCTATGGATGGAGTAATAGCAGATGATTTGGGTCAGATCCATGGTGGCTATGTGATGGGCTGTGAGAATAAACTTGCAAAACAGGAGGAGGAGCTGGAGTTAATCTCAACCACTGACCTTGAGATCATTACACATGTTGATACCAGTATAATCCTCAGGAAACAATAGTAAAAACCAAAATGGGAAGTTGATATATACTCCACTTATTTGGAATTTGACATTTTATGAATTTAACAAGCTTGGGGTTTTTGAATGGATGGAAAGAAATATATGCTACTAATGTACTAATGTCAAAGAGTACATTCAAGAAGTTGTGTTCTTTATTAGTTCTTAAATTTTTTAGTTTTTAAAATTTTTATTGCATTACTGGTAAGAGCCGAGGTGGTGCAGCGGTTAGAGGCAGTACTGCAGGCCACTTTAGCTGACTGTGATCCGTAGGTCAGCGGTTCAGATCTCACCGGCTCAAGGTTGACTCAGCCTTCCATCCTTCCGAGGTAGGTAAAATGAGGACCCAGATTGTTGGGGGCAATATAAATATACATTGCTTACTGGTGTAAACCGCTTTGAGAGTGCTTGCACTGTGAGGCGGTATATAAATCTCACAAATAAATAAATAATAAATAAATTACCATTATGGTATTTTTCATATCTGTTATATTAAAAAAAACAAAAACCTGGGTCCCCTTTGCTTAGTCTCTTGAAGATAAGGAACCGGGAGTATCCCCTCTGATCTAATTGAACAGAATGGATAGCTTCCCTCCAGAGAAGATGGTCTCTCAGGCAGTGGTGGGTTGCTACTGGTTCTCACCGGTTCGGCGAACCGGTAGCAGTGGCGGCAGGAGGCTCCGCCCACCCCCCTGGACATAACGCTCTGCGCATGTGCAGAAGAATTGCGCACGCACGCTCCTGTTTCCAAACCAGTAGCAAAGTTAAGTGGAACCCACTACTGCTCTCAGGTATCTTGGGCCTAAGCTATTTAGGACTTTGTAGGTAATAAGCATGAAATATACCTAGAAATATAGCCAATTCAACCACAGTAATGTGGCTGAATTTTGCAATGTAATCTAATTTATAATCTCGAAGTACTGTCGAACTCTCGAAATCCATGTTCCTAAAGATGAAAAATATGAATGTTTGTCTTATAACAGCCATTTTAAAGTAGCTGCCATAGCTTTAGTGTTCCTGACCATCACTCTATCTTGCTTTTCCCAGAGGCCAAGTTACCCCTGCTCTGACAATGAATGTAGTCAACTGAAAAAGTAATTATATCAGGAGGCTCTTTCTTTTCTCAGCTCTTGCAAGCCCTGCAAATGAACACCTTATGCTGTGAAGCATGAGATTTGTTATAAATTAGTCACATTGTTATCAATGATTATAAAACAACCTAATTTTTAAAAAAGTCAGGTGCATTTCGCGCCTTGCTAAATTCTCTTACAGTTTTGAATTGCAAGACATTTGGAAATTTCCAATGTATGAAGAGAGATATTTGCATTTCTTGTTCAAGTAGTGGCATTAATATTAAATGTTTTTATGCATTTTCTTGAATACAGTAGTAGATAAATTATTGGTTAATTCCTCAGCAAGCATGGTTCGATTCAGATGATGCTTCAAATAACAATGAATAAACTAAACTGATTACTTACAGGGATCAGGCAATTCCAACATCAATTTGAATTACAGACATGAACAACAGTGTCTATTTGTACAAATTCTGTAGTAACTGTACACTGATGTGTGTGTGTGTACACACACACACACACACACACACACCCACACACACCTTTTATATTAATTCTTTGCCAAACAAATGTAGCATTTACTAAGAATGACTTAGCTGATCAGTAATATCCTGCAAGGTCTATCCAGCACTGCTCTAAAATATCAAATATTTACACTTCCTTTTTTTTGTCTCCAACTGGGATTATGAGGCCAAGCATTTACTTTTAATGATGCTGTAGATCCAAAATGTCAAGCCCTGGAAATGAACCAGTTACCCTTTCCTGTATCTAACAAATGGCTCCTCTCTGTCTCAAGCTGATAAATCATTGTTTCACATGGTTAGTGATTTCAAAATTTTGGCAATTCAGAGAGTCATCATCTGAATAAATTGTTCAAAAGGAATGAGATGCTTAAGTCAAACAGCTGGTTCATGTTCAAAATACAGACACCCTGCCATAAGCACTGAAACATACTACTTATGAAACTACTGGCATTCAATCCATAACAGGATTTAGGAAGAAAGGTAATGAGGAGATTATAAGAATACAGGATCAACAGAGATCATTAATTTCCTTGAAGAGCTGAAGCATTGCCATTAATTTTCTTGCAGTAGAAATAAACACAAGCAGAGGCTTACCGTAATTAAATTTAATATAGGTTAGGAAGCACACTTGACTGATAAAGATGTTCCGAATATTTATTTTTACATTAATATATTATATAACATGTGTAGCACAAGACCAAATCTTGTTTCAGAATTGTATTTTCAAGTTTGAAAAGATTATTAATATTATCCTATTCCCTCAAGTCAAAGCACCATTTTGTACATGCAGTACATTCAAGATAATAAAATCTAATCAGAAATTTTATCAGAAATTTTAGACATATGCATTGATGCCAAAAGTTTATATCTAATTTAAATTTAAATTATATAATTCCCTGGAATCTGCATACCTTCCTATTAGATTCTTAAAGAAAGAGGTCTAAGAAACAGCCAAAAATATTATTTTTGTTGGAATTTTGTATCATCAATATGCTGATGATGCCTACTTATACATCTCTAGCTCAGGCCGAAATGGGGCAACTTCCGTGGCCAACTTGACATGGCCAACTCACCATGGGATAATTCACCACAGGATATCTCAAGAGAGGAACAAGTAGAATTGCAGCTCATCTCTGCCTAATGGACTTCTAACTTGAGAAGATTCAGACCTAAAGCAAGACAAGACTCACTGCAATTCACTTGTCCCTCTCTTGAGTTATCCCATGAGTTGTCCCTTGGCAAGTTGGCCATGGCAAGTTGGCCATGGCGAGTCAACTGGGGCAAGATGGCTGTGGCGATTCAGCCTGGATGAGTTATCCTAGACCGGGTGTCAGCAACCCGCGGCTCCAGAGCTGCATGTGGCTCTTTCACCCCTCTGCCACAGCTCCCTGTGACCCTGTCACAGCAGACAGATGAAAGAGCTGTCGCCCTGTCACGGCGGTGGCGATGGGAGGAGCCTTAGTGCAGGAGCAAAGCGCCCCTGTACTTGCCTTTGCACGGCAACAAGATTCCACCTGGTACATTTGCTGTTGCCGCCAGCAAAGAGGGCTGGGAGAGAACAGCTGGGGTGGATCTTGCGGGGTGGGGAACATCCCCCAAGCCTGTCATTCCTCCTCCCTCATTGGTGGGGACAAGAGAAAGAAGGGGGTGGCGTGGAGAAGCACTTCCCTCCCCCGGGAAGCACAAGCACAAAAGCCTAGTGGGGGAGTGCGCTGGCTCACCAGAAGCACCCCCATTGGCAAGTCGGACAGTGAAGAGGCCTGGCCTGGCTCTTGCAGCGGGACACTGTTCGGCACCTCCAATGCGAGCTGCTGCCTTTGAAATGCACTGCATCTTTGAGGAAGCCAGGCAGCGATGGCTGGGGCTGTGGAAGGGAGCAAGGGAGGCATCAGGGCTGCTCTCCCCTCCACAGCAAGCCGGGCCTAGACGAGCAGAGAGAGTTGCAGGCAGAGCACCGGAGGGTCAGAAGGCATGCTCTGACATTGCCCCAACATGTGTTCCCACCGCACGCGCTCCTCTGTCCCGAAGTGGGATTGAGTGGGGGATAGGAGGAAGTGAGCAGGGGGGAGGATAGGGGGGCTTCTCAGAGAAGCACATCTGGCTTTACTTTTGGCATGGGGAAGACCCAATACCCCCTCCATTGGCTGCCCGCTGCTCTCGCAGCCCCTTGAGCAGCACAGTGAAAGTGCGCTTCACAATGCGGGGGGGGGGGGGAGAGAGAGAGAGAGAGAGAGAGAGAGAGAGAGAGAGAGAGAGAGAGAGAGAGAGAGAGAGAGAGAGAGAGAGAGAACTCTGATACATCCCTCAATGAAATCGAGTTTGACACCCCTGCTCTAGGAGAAAGTCATCCCATCCAGAACTTTTACTCCCACTCCTAGAAATGAGGAAGGATTTAAAAGCATGGCTGTTAAAATGAGCATTTGCTAGAATTCAAGCTGCATTTATCCTTCCATTTAAAATTGCATCCTGTAAACAGTGTTTCCCCCTCAATTTTTTCTGGGTATTTCACCATCTTGTCAATGAAAAAAAAAAACAAAAAGTTATATACCATTTTCTAACTCACTGGATGTATTCTGGTATGTTATGCATTTTATACAATTGTTCCTAGGTTTAAAAAAAATGGATGATATGCTCTCCAAATGGGTCTGCAACAGGATAGAGCTTTCTTTGTCAGGAGAAACATATACGGCACTCAAGTTCTTTTCATATACATTTTACATTTTTTTGCCAAGGATACAATCACTGTGCGTTGTCATGTAACCTGTTAACAGACAACACTGCTATCAGTCTCCAGGTAGCTCTTGAGTAGTTATACCAAAAGAAAGTGAGCTGCTCTTAACTTTTTAAAGCAATGAACAACTCACACTAAGATTTCATAAGAAAAATGCCTTTGTTAAATTGATCTGAAGGAGCTTCTTGGATGAGAAGCGAAACATCTTCAAAGAAAAATCAGAAAGTCCAGCTGCCTCTTGAAAAAGCACCATTGGGACAACCATGACCTGGCTGACTGAGAATCTCCATAGATCTTTGTTAAATTGTAAGTGACTTCTATGTCAAAAATTAATGGACTGCACAAAGAGAACTCACTGTTCTGAAATTTGTGCTACTGGGTCATTTTCCTTCCCTGAAAGAATAGTAGTGAGTTTCCTACAAACTTAGGAACCGCAATAGTATGTTTTAACAACATAACTTCACCATTATGGAGCTGACTTCAAACTAACAGCCTTTTTAATAGTTACATTCTAGTAACAGAGTCCCTAACCAGAAATAAGCTACAGTGGAACTAATTGGTAGTCATTATCTGTTCTATTTAGCTAGGGGAATATATCAGGAAAATAAGAGGCTGGTTTTGTAAGTTTTATCTTTGAAATAAATATTTTTATTAGAGTTGTAAATTGGAGCAAAACCTGCTACCATAATCATATACTACCTGAATGTACCCAAATATGTTTCAACAGAATTTCCCCAGTCATTTCAGTTCACAACACTATAACATCACTTGCTAATAGTTGGCCAATTAGATATGATAATGGCTGTGTATATATATATTTTATAGCAATAGCAAACTTATACAGGTAATCCTTGACTTATAACCACAGTTGAACCCAAAATTTCTATTGATAAGCGAGACAGTTAAGTGAGTTTTCCTCCATTTTACGATATTTCTTGCCACAGTGATTAAGCAAATCACTGCAGTTGTAACCGTCAGTAAAATGGTTGTTAAGTGAATATGGCTTCCCCACTGACTTTGTTTGTCAGAAGGTCAAAAAGAGGATCACTTGACCCTGGAACACTGCAACTGTCATAAATAAGAATCAGTTCCCAAATGTCTGAATTTTGGTCACATGACCATAGGGATGCTGCAATGGTCATAAGTGTGAAAAACAATCATAAGTCACTTTTTCGTACCAATGTACCATTGTAACTTTGGTGACTAAATGAACTATTGTAAGTTGAGGACTACCTGTATATCACTCCGTAGAACTTTACATCACTGTCTGAGCGGTTTACAATGTCAGCACATTGCCCCCAACAATCTGGGCCCTCCTCTTACCGACCTCGAAAGGATGGAAGGCTGAGTCAACCTTGAGCCCCGTCAGGATCGAATCCCAGGTTATGGGCAGAGTTACCTGCAATACTGCATTCTAACCATTGCAGCACTACGGCTCTTCAAGCAAGATGTCCTATTTTATAACTGTATGCTGATGCTGGCCAAAACAGAAGCTGCACACAAGGTTAAAACAAAACAAGATAAAACACGGCACTTTCATACATAATTGTGTAATGTATTAAATGGGTTAAACATCTAATTTTTCTTTGCTATAAAGATACTTGTACAAAAGTTATTCTTGCAATATATTTATTTAAAGTAGGTAACACTCTGTAGAGCTTTATAAACAACATGCAATATAAAACGTTTTAAAAATATAGCTTTAATTGAAATCAATGCAAAGCAAACAAAAAAACTTATCTTTGAAAAATACAAGTGCTGCCTTGCCCTTGAAAAGACAAAGCATGAGGTTTCTCTTTGGAGAAGACATTCCAAAATGTAGGACTGTCATAGACGTAATGATTTTTCCAGTAATCATCTTTCTTGCATATTAGAATAAGGTGACCAGACGTCCCGCTTTTGGTGGGACAGTCCCGCTTTTTAATAATTTGTCCCGCGGCATTTCAAAAAAGTCCCGCTTTTTTAATTTGAATTTGCCCTGCACACCCCTCTGCCTCCTGCCTCGCCTGCCTCCTCCTGCCAGGCGGGGAGGGAAGGCAGTGAGAGGGGCAGTGGCGGTCTTGCCTGTTCGTCGCCGCAGAGCCGAAGAAGCTGGTGGCGTTTGCGGCGCGGGGCTTCCCCCGGCCGCTTTCCCCGGCCTCCGGGACGCCACCATTTGTGTTATTTTGCCCTCTGTGCAAGCAGAACGCTTTGCGCATGCACAGAGGGCAAAAGAACGCAAATGGCGGCGTCCCGGCAGCTGGGGAAAGCGGGCAGGGGAAGCCCCGTGCCGCGAACGCCACCAGCTTCTTCAGCTCTGCGGCAACGAACAGGTAAGCCTACACCGGTAGGAACCCACCCCTGGCTGCGATGAAGGGGGGTGTTTGGGGGGGGGGTGCACAAAGCTGCAAGTAAGAGAGACGGACCCCTCCCGTCTTGCTCCCCCTAGAAACCCCCCTCCCGTCAATGGTGTCCCGCTTTACAAAAAATAAAATCTGGTCACCTTATATTAGAATGAAGTGTTAGGTAAGTAGTAAGCATAAACTCAACAAAATATACTTCAGAGCTGACAGACCCAGAATGGTACAAGGCAACAAGGGACCAAAGCTGAGAACACCACACAGTTCTTGCTGGGGATGATGGAGAAAGTTTCTTTTTCTTACCCTGTTCTTTGGGGGATTTTTCTTTCTTTCTTCCAAACTTTTTAATATTTGTTTCCTTTTTTATTTGGTTTTTATGATTATTTTATCTGTTTAATATAATTCTTAATAAAATTATTGGGGAAAAAATAAAGTCAGATTCCAAAGAGAAGTCAGGAAAAAAGAGCAGTTTGACAGTGGAATCCACTTCATAGGATTCTTCATAGGATAACTTCCCCTTCACTGGGGGTGTTCAAGTGAAAGCCTGGCAACCATCTCACAGAAATATTTTTAATTTGGATTCTTGCACATTAGCAGAGAATTGATCGTGGTCTGAGTGGTATTTTCTACCTCTCTGATTCTATATGGTTCTCCCTGAACCATATATTAGCACTTAGCAATAGCACTTAGACTTATATACTGCTTCACAGTGCTTTACAGCCCTCTCTAAGCGGTTTACAGAGTTCAGCATATTGCCCCCAACAATCTGGGTCCTCATTTTACCCACCTCGGAAGGATGGAAGGCTGAGTCAACCTTGAGCCTGGTGAGATTTGAACAGCTGAACTGCTGAACTAGCAATCAGCTGAAGGTTGCAGTGCTGCTTTTAACCACTGCACCACCTCGGCTCCTAAGAATTACCTCTAAGAAAAATTGAGAAGAAAAAATGTTTGGCAGGATTTGTATTTACTTGCAGAAATAAAATTAAGTTCTCTGCAGGTAGGCTCATAAAGAAATCTTGGGACTTACAGAACATTTTTTAAATGACTGCCTTAAATGCTGGATGCTTTTCTGATATCAAGAGAATGTCATTTGGTTAATTTTAATTATTGTTTTTTTCTTTCCATACAATACTCTGCCTAGCAATAAATGCTGCAATTAATATACATATCTGTTTCATGATACAGGAAAATTAGTTCATGGAGTAACAATGCCAGGAAATATCCCGGCATTAACATCCTTCATAAATTACTATTATATAAGCAAACTGGCTGATGACCCGGTGCTGCCTGGGTATTTTTTCATCCTAATCACCCCCGCCTCCCGCGCATGTGCGCACGACCCCCTCTGATGGTCATTTTGAAAAATCCTTGCTTAGTGAGTACCTAGAAGCCATGTTAGGCTGTAATTTTATGTTGCCTGTTACATGTATATGCAGGGAGATGCATCCCTATCAAATATAATGGTTTATTCCTGAGCATGTGATTAATATGTTCCTAGTACGCATGTGTACATTCCTTTCTTTTGATTCTTTCCTTTTGTCTTCTGCTTCTGCACGAAGCAACATCTATGTTTATAGCCAGAATGTGATTTATTATTTTTGTAAAGAAATAAATATCTTATAACTTAGCATTTGAACTGCGGTTTCTTTTGATAATGTCAGAGTTTCAGGAAAAGATTCATTTTGCCTCTGATTAGAGTAATTCTTATCCCAACAAGCCAAGAGGAACATACGTGGCAAATTTTAATTTTGTAGGCTTTACGGTTCTGGAGATTTCGTGATTACGCCGTGAGTGATTTTCGCTTTTATATATATAGATAAACAACATGGTTGAGAACATTTGCATTCTCCATAGTGGGTGGAGCTAGCCGCCAAGATTGGGTATTGGCACAGCCTTCTAGCCAATTATGACTGAGTCTGGAAAAGTATAAAAGGTGGCTCTAGGCCTAGATTCCCCCTCTTTTGACTCAGTCACAGCCATTGACTAAGTGCCTTTTTCATCATCTATCTATGGAGAATGAGACGTTGTACTTACCTGAGACGTCCATTCTCGTAGGGTGGAGCTAGCCGCCAAGTCCCTCCCTTCTAACGTGTTCTGGCTGGACGAGGAGCCTATTACTCGTATAGTCATTAGGTATCTAGGTGTATTAGTGTACATAGATATCTTCTCTCTGTAGGTAGTTAGGTTAGGTAGTTAGGTTTCTCACATATCAACTCATGTGTAATTTTCTGTGATTGGACAGTTAATAAACTTGTTAGATTGATGGCACTTGAGTCTGGCATTTATCCCTCGTCAAAAGAGGGGGAATCTAGGCCTAGAGCCACCTTTTATACTTTTCCAGACTCAGTCATAATTGGCTAGAAGGCTGTGCCAATACCCAATCTTGGCGGCTAGCTCCACCCTACGAGAATGGACGTCTCAGGTAAGTACAACGTCTCATTTTCTTGCAAAGTCATATTACATATGTATTTATCTACTGCAGAGGCTACCAACCAACTCCATGACATATTAAGAATCTCTCATAAAGAGGGACTATCACTCAATTGTATAATACATGCTTTCCCTGTAGAAGTTGCCATAGTATAATTCTTGGGATCTCTAGTTAGTAGAAAAGACCTTGTTGGTCTACTTTCCCAAGAAACTAAATATATCAAAAGTTGGACCAGGAACTTTATTCATAAGAAGAAATCCTATGGTAATAGGTGTCAAACAGAGATTCAAGGCTTCATGAATTCTGCTATGCAGTCTAATTTGTAGGTCACTTTCTGTAAGGGCTGGAGCAGGAAATCAGAAGCAAAAGGCCTGAAACCAGTCTTGTCCATTACAATAATAATGCATAGACATTAAGTGCTTCTCTTGCTAAGAAACACGGCTTTTAGTTATGACTAAAGGGGGAAGAAAGAAATATAAGAACTATTGTCGGTTCACAGCTTCTTATATTCTCTTATATTTCCTGATCCTATTCCACGAAATAAGTTAAAACTGATCTGCCCGTAAGTGCCTTTTATTATAAAAATAAGAAGTCCTGAATGGCTGAAGGAAAGTCCTACTTAGGACATAATTCTAACATAATTCCACCAACTATAAAACAACTTCAGTTCTGCCACCAAGTAAAGATTTATTTCATATATTTTTTTGGATTTCTATTTCACGGTTGGATGCAATTACTATCTGTATCTGTGGTTTTTTTCTCCAAGAGTTCATTTTATATTTTATTTTTAAGAAATCTTTTGTTAAAAAATAACCCTTATAAGGCTTTTATAATAAAAAAAATTAGCTAACATTAATTCATAAATAATTTATTTTGGTAACAACTTGACTTTCACTTTTAGAACTGATTGAGCAAGGACTAAGAAGAAATTAAAGAAAATAGTTAACAAAGGGAAATAGTTTTGACATTGAGAACTGAAATTGGAAAGAAGCATCTCTTCCCCGTATACCATGGCTGGGGAAAAATTATCTCTTCAGTTACTGTCCTGAATGCAATGGATTGAAATGCTGAAGGCTGCAAGGAAAATAAAGGGAAAGACATCACCTGATTATTCTCAGAATAAAGCCAGTAAGTCTTTTACAAATAAATTGAATGCTTTTCTTGTGCATTCTAAACATCCAACAACCCGCATCCATGTGTGAACTTATAAACATTCAGTGATTGTAGTTCTGTTTTGAACACATTGAGCAATTAGTAAACCAAGATTGTTTCACTATACTACTCTCTCATAAAATGTCTGGTACTCTCTCACAATCATTATTTGGAAGAGATAGCCTAGAATGGATTTCCTGCACACCAAACTGAGAAAGAGCTGATTGTGACTTTCTCCTGAAAGGAAAAATATTTTTTATATTCAAGAAATTCTTATTTGGGGGGGGGGGAGACCTTCCCCATGGAGACATGGAAAGAGATCTAGAATCTATCACACATGCAAGGTTCCCACGGAAACCTGGTAATAAGAAACAATAAATGTAATTTTTTTCCTCTTGGAGATAGACGTTAGGCAGGGCAGCTTCCATTTTTAAAAGCGGCGAGTAAGAAGAACTGGGTCAGAGGGAGATTAATTTTAGGTGCACATTCACTGAGCTTTATTTTACTATTTCACATGTGAAGAGATGGACTCTTTAATTGGCCTCATCTGAACATAATTTAAATGTCAATTTGTGAAGTATATTATCTCTGACCAAAATGCAGGTGTTCTGTGGAGGGGTGAAAGTCAGGCCTTTAAGCTGCAATGGGGAATGCAGCTTCACAAATGAAAAGCATTCAACAATCGATCAACAAGATATAAGTGTTTATACCACTCTTATTTAAAAGAGTGATGAGCACCTCCCCCTATAGTTGGGGTTTTTGACTAGAAGACTCAACTGCCCTTCCAACTCTGCTATTCTGTTATAAGTGCCAATATTTGCAAAATGGCCGTAACTTCATTGATGCCAGTGAAAAGCTGAGGTCCAAAGCTGCAGCAAATGGCATATTTATAGTTTTCACTATAGGCACACAAAGTTTATTTTCCACAAAAGTATAATTTTGTGCTGAGGCTTACTATCATTACTGGGATAATTAAATGTATGGACAATACATTCTACATCTGGTGCAGAAACTGAACAATTCAAAAGGGCAATGAAATAAATATTATGCAATACAAGAAAATGCCCAGTCCTCTCAGTCCAGCTTGGGGTTTTTTTTGTGTAGGGCAATTCCTGTAAAATTGTAGCATACTGGCTCTTTAAAATGAGCTCTGAGGTGATGAGGGAGGAGGAGGAGGAAAAGGGGAAGGGGAAGGGGAAGGAGGAGGAGGAGAAGGAGAGGAGGAGGAGGAGAAGGAGAAGGAGGAGGAAGAGAAGGAGAAGGAAGAAAAGAAGAAGAAGAAGAAGAAGAAGAAGAAGAAGAAGAAGAAGAAGAAGAAGAAGAAGAAGAAGAAGAAGAAGAAGAAGAAGAAGAAGAAGAAGAGCAATAACAAAATAACAAGGGATAAAGATGCCAAGGAACAATGACAAACCCTTGAAAAAGACTTGGCAAACTCTGGAGAACTTGGCAACAACACATAATGCAGCACTGAGCCAAAGATAGCAGCATTAGTGGGCCAGTGCAGTTAAAAGCCTAAAAAAGATCTGGGGAAGCTAGACCCTCTCTCCAAGACAGCCAAGTCTAGGGAAGCCCAGACATTGACAATAGGATGGCCCAGGATACTGAGACAGAGAAATAAAGTGATCTATGCACTCAATGCCAGGCTAGCACAGCAGACTAGCTGGCAGGAGGGACTGCTAAATCTTCCAATCATCACTCTTTCCAGCCAACAGCAGGCCAAACCATGGCACCAGACCAGGACAGCAGCAGGCAATAAAAAGGAAGCTATAAAGAACAGCAGCACAGTTCTGGCAATATAGTCTGAGCCACAAAACTTACAGCAAGCATCTTTGGGTAAACAACTGTGTGCACAATACAGAAGGATAAAATAAGAATATAGAAAGACAATATAGATATATGGTACAATATAGTAATATAGTTTATAAATGTAAGAAATATGAACAAATGTAGAATAGGTTAATTTAAAATAAAACTATAGAAACCATAATGTTTCTACAAGATATGCAAATAATAGAAAAGAATAAGATGGAAGGTAGAATATGATGAGGCATAAGGGCTCAGAAATTAAAGGGATGAAATAATAGGGATAAAATAAATAGCACTTAAAAGATAGGTTACAAAGTTATATATGTAAAAAAATTAGATATATACAAAACGTATTTTTGCAGCAAAATCTTTACTTTTCACAAAGCATTTTGTAATAAAATCCCCTAGGAACAGACACTTGAATGCTTCTTATCTGAAACTTGAAGGAGCTTCCCTGAGAAAACAATTAACTGTTGCTACCCTAATCTCACTCAATTACAACATACAGTAAAAACAAATGTCTGAATTAAATATTATGCCCTGTCCTTTTATTGTTCTTCAGATATGCATCCAGAATCATAAAGGAGCATTGAAGTGCAGGTACTTGCCCGTTTTAAGAATTAAAAACTTTCTTCTTTGGAAATTTTCTTTAAAACAAGGAAGCAAGGGCAGAAAATACAAAAGCTGTTCAGAGCCCAAGGAAATAGTTATCGAAATGAAATTTATGTACTGTAAACAGCTCACAGTTCCATCCATCAAGTGTGAAATTAGCAACTGAGAAAAGATTTCACAGAAACTTAATCTGAGTGCCACGTTGCTGCAAAAGGATTTGCAGTTTTCATCCCTGTGCCAAATATTGGTTATCTTTGAGTCTTGGAGTTATTCATACAAGAAAACAGATAAAAATATACTGATATATATATATATATATATATATATATATATATATATATATATATATATATATATGTATGTATGTATGTATGTATGTATGTATGTATGTATGTATGTATGTATGTATGTATGTATGTATGTATGTATGTATGTATGCATGCATGCATGCATGCATGCATGCATGTGTATGTATATGTATGTATATATATATATATATATATATATATATATATATATATATATATTTATATATATATATACACACACACACACACACATACATATACATATATATACCATATTTTTCGGAGTATAAGACACACCTTTTTGCCCCCCAAAAGAGGGTGGAAATGTCGGTGCGTCGTATACACCAAATACAGCCATTTTTGGCCTCCCGAAGTCCCACCCCTGAATCCCATTTTTGCGAAAAATGGGCCGTTTTTCGCAAAAATGGGGGCATTTTTGCCTTCTCCCACCCGCTAGGAGTGCTCTGCAGGCTTCCCAAACCCTCTGCATGCCTCGATTTTGCAAAAAAAAAGGGCCAAAAACAGGCCGGTTTTCGCAAAAAAGGGGTGTTTTTGCCTTCTAATTACCCCATCTAGCATGACTGGAGGAAGAATTCTGGGAGTTGAAGTCCACTAGTCTTAAAGCTGTCAAGTTTGAAGACCCCTGGGTTAGGGGTGCAAGGGTCTTCAAACTTGGCAAGTTTAAGACTTGTGGACTTCAACTCCCATTCCTGAGCTAGCATGACTGGAGGAGGAATTCTGGGAGTTGAAGTCCACAAGTCTTAAAGCTGTCAAGTTTGAAATTTGTAAAAAGTGTACATGGTTGTAAAAAGTATACATGGTTGTAAAAAGTATTCTGCTATACTGGTATTTTATTAAATAATATATTACTACACCATTTGGTTCAAAATACTTTTTTCCTCATTTTCCTCCTCTAAAATCTAGGTGCGTCTTATACAACAGTGCGTCTTTTACTCCGAAAAATATGGTACATATTTGTTCCCTAGTCTAATATATTAGATAAGGCCAGATCATATCTGAAATATGTGCTCGTGAAAAATATTTGCTGTTTAGTAATATCTTCTGGTATCACTGCAGTTTCAAAAAACCCCAAAATTTCTGCTTCAAGAAAAGAAAAATACTTCTGTTGTACAAATTATGCACAAACACAGGAAAAAACTCTGCCATAACTGCACAATATTTATTCATTATGCTGTTCTGTATCCCAAGAAGATACATCATGTATTGGCATCAGCATGTAAGAAAGATATTGGAATGTAAATGATATATTTATGGAAATATCCAATTATTAAAATACTGCTAATTTAGCTAATAGATTATAGGCAGATATAGGAGTATGAAATCTGTAATGACTACAAAATCTAACAAATAAAAAAAATGTTTTATGACACACATTGAGAACATTATGGCTTTCCTTACTATACCCAAGAAGCAAGCAAGCATAAATAGTACAATAAAACAGAGGCATGTTGGCTTCTACCTTCACATAATTAAACCGGATTTCTTTAAGGATGAGGTATTTTTCTTAGCAGTCAGGTATATAATTATATCTGCATTCTGCATAAACATAATATCGCTTCAAATAATATGACAAGACCTCCCCTACAAAGGGAAAAAAATTACTAGGTATGCACACTGCAATGTTAGTCGTGACTCACCTTTGCTGCTTCATTAGTAAAATTGCCAACTGTGTGTTTTTCCAAAATACAAACTTTGCATTTGCCGGGGCAGCAATCTGATTAAGCAAAAATCCAACCTCTAATGAATTGACTCTATGACTGGAATGTTTAACCCAGATAATGTTGATGTGACTATATTTTGGCACCTGAGTATTTGAAGAGATTTGTAGTCATGCTAGTCACTAATTTTGCAGGCAACATACATTTATACAAATAGACAAAATAGTTTTGTGCTACTTTTTTATGCAAATAATATGATTACTTCTCTGGAAATCTACATAGTGTATCAGGAAGGCAACATTTAGACCATAGGAACTACTTCTCCTCCTAACTAAAACTTGCCATAATTTTATTGGCATTCTGGTCTTGATCCCACTAGAACTGGCAATGTATAGTACACAACCCAACATTTATATACAAAAGGACAATATTGCAATGTTAATGTTTCATGAGCATTCTATGAAAGCACAATATTGCAATTTTGATGTTTCATAGGCATTGTCTAAGTTGAAATTTATCTCCCCTGTTCTTTTATTAGGTCTGCCACACATCTTGGTTAAAAAAACACACTCTCTCTATCAGAGGTGGGTTCCTGCCGGTTCGGACCGGTTCTATAGAACCGGTAGCAGAAATTTCCCCCCGCTCTCTGAACCGGCAGCGATGGCTGGCTGGCCATGCCCCCAAACTGGCTCTCTCAGCGGCGCCGTAGGCACCGCCATCTTGTTTTTCGCTTCTGCGCACGGGCAGAAGCTGAATTTTCAGCACTCTGCATGTGCGCGCCCACGCAGCACAGGAGGAAGCAAACCAGCAGCGAGTTAAGTTAGAACCCACCCCTGCTTTCTACTATATTATGCAACAGAATAAGGCTATATTCTCCATCTCAACCAGACCTTTTCAAAGGATTAGTGTGATGTGCAAATCCCTCTTCAAGGCATCCCATTTTGACTCCTATTTATACAAACAGAAGGCCCCACAGGCATACTATTAGTGATATTCTTGTCTTCAATTGGCCATGAAACAGGGAATAATGCTATTTTAAATTCACCGTTCCCTCATAGAACCCTTCTATTTCTCCTAGACATCCCTATGATGACTATGGTTAAATAAATAATGGCTCAACACTCCACACCTCACTTCAGATTGTAAAATCCCACCACTTATTCTGTTTGAAAGAAAACAAAATTGGCAAGATTTTACAAATTTTGCATTAAAATTATGTGTGGTGGGAAGAAGATGTCTCCTTCAATTCAACCAACTACTTCTAATATACTTTATTTTAAAAGCTAAAGGGTTAGACTTCTGTATGAGTCTAAAGAAGATTGAACATTTGCAAGTTCTCCATCACTAAAACCAGCACCAGAAACATGTATAAAGGAATTACAATCTGTAATTGCAGTCTTCTTAGTTAGACTCCCTACCTCTCCATACACATTTGGAGGTGAAAAGAGGAAAGGAGACCCAAGAGGGCCACTACCAAGTATGAAATCCTGTTAAACCTCTAACAATACCAAAACTAACAGACCCTGACAGAATAAGCTCATAAACTGGAACAGGGGTGGGAGCTGGGGAAGAATTAGCTGCACTGCAGGCAATGGGATTTTGCAGACCACAAACTGCCAGGAACTCCCATTTTAAAATCTGCTGCAACCAATACTTTTTCTTTTTTAAAAAATGTAAAAATAGTTTGGATTTGGGTGTTTAATATCTCTAACAATGATAACTGGGGAAATTAAGAGAGAGTTAAAAATTACAACATTATTTTTAGCTTGAAGATTTTAATCTCACAGATGCAATATAAGGCTGCAATTAATAAACCATGTGTAGATTGCAGCGCACTGTAATTTTTAATTTATAAACATTATGCAGAGACAGAATTTATATATAGCTACTTCCTAAATCATTCTTCTACAACCTAGGGACCTTCAGATGAGTGGAGTTCTATATCAATAAGAAAAAATGTTCCTAGCTAATTTTGTTGTATTTCATCCAAAAATGTTAGAATCTACAAGCAACAAGTACAGCAAGGAGTCTTATACCTAATCCCATTACAAGGTCCAAAAGAATACCTGCTTTGAGTTGGGGAAGGAGAAACCATGCCTTTATTTTGTCCTTTGTAGCACAAGCAATCCGGCCATGGCTTTCAGTTTCATTCAAATGAAATTAAGTTATCAAATTCAGAATAAGTCAAGATCTCCTTCCGTGATTTTGAATCTTTGGTAGTTGCAGTCTAATAACCATAGCTTCCCACATGTGATGAAACACGATTTCCAGGCAGAACTAGTTTGCTCATGCCTGTAGATCTAAACATTTTTAAAAAGCGGTAGTTCCTACATTTAGGGGAAAAGACAAACATATTTTCTGAAATTCACTAAGGTGGCTTACCATTTATAAAATACATCAAATATGAAAAACACAGCATTGTGCAATTGTCATGCAGGACTTTTTTTTCTTACTGTGCATACCAGATATGGCATCAAACAATTGTAAAATAGGAGGCATGTATCATCCTGACAGATCTGATGCATGGTATCCAAGAGACATTAACATGCTGATAAGTTACTTGCTGCCCTGCTGTGAGAACTGGTTGCTGCATTTAATTCTTTGGGTGAAGGCAAACTAAATTAAAACTGTGGTGACCTATATTGTGCTTTAGCTAATGACCCAGTTAACCTCTGGTTAATTTTTTGTCTTCTGGTGTCCTGGGAACAGGGAAATGTTTATTTCGATGGTGACAAACCTTTAGAAAAGAACCACTGCCTTTTTTTTATTATTCTGAAGCTCTATGTTTTAATAGAAATTAGCTAATGAACCATGGGGGCTCTGAAGAAGTTGTTGAATGCCAATGAGAAGCTTTCTGTCTGTTCTCCTCCATCCTAATTTACATGACTTAAGCTTCTTCCTTTAATTTTTTTTTTTAATTGTCCTTTTTTTCTTGGCTATTGATCTATCTCCTGGGGAGGAAGGAAACCATTTGTTTAGTGGAGGGTATTTCTTTTTGCAGCTTTTCTTCTACTTTCCTTGTTTTGTAATACAAATTAATACCAAAGACACATAGATGTTGGCAGGCAAGATGCAGGCATAATGTTGCTTTTTCTTCCCAACATAGCTGTTATGAAAACAAATTGGAATCTAATTGTAAAATAATAATGTTGCCCTTGGTAGAATGAAGGTCTGGCTAACCAAAAGAAATGTAAACCTCCAGCGGGAATAGGAAATTGCTTCCAGTGAGGCGATACATGTTGCTAGAGTGGAAAGGGAGGTACACCTGATAACAGGCAAAGCAAAGGACAGGAGAAGGATAGTCTTGTGAGGTAAACAACTTTTTGCTTTTCATAATCCTGGTAGTAGGGTTTCCAGAGTTTGGTGCACTGAAAACTGTACACTCTGCCAATTATATCAATAAAAACTCAATTTCCTCCTTTTCCCCTCTTGCTATATTTATTTATTTTTAAATATCTTTATTCAGTTTTTAAGCTTTAAAAAAACATACATAATAACACACGACATCAAAGAGAAAAAAGAAAAGAAAAGAAAAAAGAGAAAGTTAAGAAAAGGGAGAAAAAAGGAAAAAGAAAAAGAAAATACAAACACTAATACACAAAAAACAGCATTTCATTTTAACAGCTATACCTTTGTGAAACTGAATCCAGTTTTGCAATCAATCTTACTACATTAATGTGTGGCTGTCGATCTGGTATGCACTAATAGTTAAAATAAAAATATAGTAAACAACCAACATTAAAACCATCTAAAATAATATAAAATAACATAGCAGCGAAGAACACTGATTTAATATAACCATGACCCCCCCCCCAAAATAAAATAGGATCACCCATATTTCCCATGGTTTTCTCCACTGTTTCTCCAGCACTTTGTATCTTTGCTATATCACATCCTTTCTCTAAGCATCCCTGTCACAGGTACTCATTCTTTTCCTCACTCACTCCCATTAATTCTTTACCTCTGCTCTCTCTTCCAACCTCGGTCTCTATTTCATCTGTGGCCTTACCTGCATCAAGCTTACTGTCACGATGTGAATATTGTCAGTTTGTGCATCTCTATGTTTTTTCTACTATGTTCTTATATCTATGGTCAAACAGACGTATGATATATTCTACTACGCATGTCTGCATTCCAAAGGTTTCCTCTTTTTTTTTTTTCTCATCGCCAGCTCTACCGGAGGTAGAACTGATTTATTTTCTTAGCCAATACAATGTAGTCCTAATAAGAATTCTTTATTATTTTTCTACTGAAATAAATATTTTGTTAATTAGATTTGAATCTCGGGTTTTATTTTCTAAGAAGTATGTTTTCAAAGAAGCCCCGATCCATCGACCTCAGGAGGATTTATTTCTCCGCTAACACTTACATTCTTTCTTTCCACTCCCACCAGTCTCTCTCTTTTTCATTCTTTTTCTCTCCCTAGCACTTCTTCCCTGTTGATTCTCTTGCATACTGTGGTGATGCTAACTATGTTTTTAAATCTTACAGATAGGTTCAGAGCGAATCAGACCAATTATCTGATTCTTCCACAGTGTATATTAATTGATCTAGAAGTCATGTAGAGAAATTACGTCAACTTCAATGGATACTCATTCTTTAGTAAATAAAAATTATTGGGAAGAACATTATACAGTATAATTACCTTAGTATTTCACAGATTACCTGTATAGGGTCCTAATATTTCTATTTCTCTATTTCAAATGATTAATATATATATATTGCGAATTGTCCTAAAAATGCGAGTTCAGGTGTAGTTATAGAAGAAGAAACGACAGACATCACAATCTCCGGAACTTTTAAAAATTTATTTCCTAAGTTTTCGTTAGCCGCTGCTAACATCGTCAGAGTGTAAAATCACCACTGAAGAAATGCTTGCTTTTATCTGTTGCTGATCAATTTAGTCATTGCACGCATGATGGGCCCACCCTTGCCTCCTCCCTGTAATTAGCTTTGTTGTTTTTGCCTTAGTCATGCTGACCGGTGGAGGTGCAGTTTCTGTTGCCTCCTTCCCTATTGTGTATTGCTTGGGCTTTCTCCCCTGGGGGTGTGTGTGATGCTGAGCTGTCAGGTATTACTTTGAAGGCATTTTTCCCGGCTCCCTCACCCTCATCGCTACTCCTCTCCCTCTCAGGCACACTCATTGCATCCCCCAGGTTCATTTGTTTAGCCCATGATCTTCTAACAGGTCTGCGTCGTTCCTCACCCACCCACCCCGTCCATCCCATTCTGATGCTGCTCTGCCGGACTCTCCTGCACTCGGTCCAGGTTTGCCATGCCTTCACTGGGCCAATCTCTATCCCTAAAGGGGAGAGGATGCCCCCGATCTCCATTCCTCGATAGCAATCGGTCTCCACTAAATCCTTCCTGGTGCCTTAATGCCTGGTAAGCCGGTGGTATGTCAATGTGCCTATTGATAGAGTTGTTATTAGAGAACAGGCTTCTTTCAAGAGACGTCCTCCTTTTGTTTCATCGTAGGCAACAACCTCATATTTCAGGATGTCTGCTTAGTGTCGTTCCAACTGCATTTTCAATTTATCTAATAAATTGTGTTTATGGATCATTTACAAAAAGTGCCTTTTAAAAATTGAATTGCTCCTCTGGGCATGGAAGATGCTGTAGAGATCAACCAATCAATCCCATGTATAATGAACCTTTGCTAGAAACATACAGAATTTGTTTCTTCTAAATTCGGTACTCTATGTGCATTTGACCAAAACCTATATGATTGGTGGATCATTTGTACATCTCACTGGCAAATCTCAGGTCAATATTCTCAAACAAACAAAATGTTTATAATGTTGTTTCAGATTGGTTAAATATAATTAGAAATTATTATGGACATAAGATCAATACATTTCTAAAGCACTGATAATTTTCAAACACAACTTTACTGAAGGCAGCTAATATTTGCCATTATAGATACTAATCTATAATGACTGAGAACATCTCCTATTTAACATCTACATAAAGCCACTGGTTAAGGCTATCTGATGGTTTGAAGTAAAATATTGGCAGCATACTCCAGGCTGCCTGATGATGCTTTGGGGATTCTTTCTCAGTGCCTGGATGAGGATTGGCAGGTTTCGGTTCAAACTAAGCAAGACCAAGGAGTTTCCTGGTTCTGGGGATCTTCCATCTTTGGTTCTGGCATTGCCCCAGATAGACTCAATGCACAATCTGGGGGTCCTTCCCATAGTTTGAACAGCTATAGTTAGGAGAGTCTTTGCCCAGCTTAAGGCAGTAAGTCAGCTACACCTGGTCCTTAACTAGGGAGCTCACTCCATGTGTTGTGACTGTGAAATTGATCTACTGCAATGTGCTTTAAGTGGGGCTGTCCCTGAAGAATATTTGAAAATTCAACTGGCACAAAATATGGTGGCATAGTTAGTTACTGGTGCCAGTTACTCGGCACATGTAATAATACAGCTGCCCAAGATGTACCGGCTTCCAGGGTGCTTCTGGGTGCAATTCAAGATGCTTGTTGTCACCTTTAAAGCCCTTTGTGACAAAGAACCATCTCTACCCAGTTATTTCTACCTGTCTTATCTGATCTGGCAGGAAGGCACCGCCAGCTATGGAGTTCACCTGGTAGACCCAGAAGGAGAGCTTTTCTGCTGTGGCACCCACACTTTGGAACATGATTCCCCCTGAAATAGATGGGCTCTGTCCTTGTTGGCTTTTTATAAGGTGTTGAAAACCTGGCTTTGTGCTTGAGTCTGGGGCTCTGGCAATAAGTTAAAGCCCATCTTCTGGTTGCATGGATGACTGGTTACTATAGTATGTGTTTTTATTTTTGTTTTATGTTATGCACTTTGCATTTTTATTTGTTTTATTGTAAGTTGCCTAGTATCATGAAAAAAAAGGCAGCTATATACAATAAATCGAGAAAGAAAGAAAGAAATGTCCTAAACTGAACATTCTTTGAGCAATTGCGGGGTTTCCCCATTGTCTTTAATTATAATTTCAGAGATACATTGATTAATTATGGGCTCAGCTGAGGAAAATTATTTTGTAGTTATTGTTTTATTTGTGGCAAAAAACAATTCATTTATTATGTATCAAAGATTCCAATGAAAAAGCATATGTTACCAAAATAAAATGTGTTCCAGAATACAAAATAATTGTTTGTTGTTACAGCAAAAGGCCAAAAATATAAGATGTAACCCAAAATTGTAAATAATAACAAGATCATACAAAATTAAATAAAAACATTACAGTGCTTAATACATAAACTAGATTATAATTGTGGCAGTAATTGATTTCTCATTTTCACTGCTGCTGCAGATTATTTTGCTACTATCTGAATTAAGGAAGGTTTAACAACCCCAAAATAATAATCATATAGAAATTATCTGTTTGTCCAGGCTATTGCTGAAGGAGAAGTAGAATACTATATACATCTTTCAGATACCTCTGCAAAAGCCACAGCATGTGTTAGGGTAGAAGTGGGTTCCTGCCGGAGCTGCCCAGTGCGCAGCTCCGGTAGGGAGCTGCCGATTGCGTAATTTTTGCGCAACCGCTCCAGAGCCCTCTCTGCCGGTCCACCGTGCGTGTCGCCATTTTTTTTCGTGAATTTTTGGCTGATTTTTCTTCTTCGCATGCGTGGAAGTGAAATCGCGCCAAAATCTCGCACGCGCATACGTCCCCTCGCAAGATTTTGGTGCAATTTTGCTTCCGCGCATGCGCAGAAGCAAAATCGTGCGAGTGGGCACGTGAACATAGCGAGCGCGAGCACGCCCGAAGCGAGTGCACGCGTGCCCGAAGTGTGGAGATGCGCACTCAGCGCACCGGCACCGGTAAGGGAGGAACCTGCCACTGTGTTGGGGTCTCTCAATATCTCCTCCTCAAGGAGATATAGTATTCTACTTCTCCAACTGGTATCTTCCCTGTAGTACAATAATGTTTGAGGGAATATATTATACTTAACACAGAAGAAAGCTTTCCTTAGTTTGGAAATGTCAGTAGAGAGAGCCAATTAGCCACTCCTCAGGTACTTGTTGTCAACCAGGTCCTACTTTTCTGTGGCTAGCTATTTATCTCCATCTGAATGTCAATATCATTTAGTCTCTATAGGAGTATATCTTTGGCACTCTCATACCCCAAGGATCCAATGTATTCTGCTGGTAACCACATCGTCTTCAATTATTATTCAAGGAGATTATTTCATCTTAGTGGTAATAGCAATAGCACTTAGACTTATATACCGCTTCATAGTGCTTTACAGCCCTCTCTAAGCGGTTTACAGAGTTCAGCATATTGCCCCCAACAATCTGGGTCCTCATTTTACCGACCTCAGGAGGATGGAAGGCTGAGTCAACCTTGAGCCGGTGAGATTTGAACAGCTGAACTGCTGAACTAGCAGTAGCCTGCAGTGCTGCATTTAACCACTGCGCCATCTCGGCTCTTGTATCAGCCATTATAACTAGAAGGAGGCCCACTAATGGAGGTTTAACCAATAATTTAGCATTAATTCCCCATGGTCCAATCCCAATTGTTGGCATCCCCATTCCAACCTAAGGAGGGCAATGGCTTTAAGAACGGCGATATTCTATTGACTAAAGCAGGGGTAGACAAAGTTGGCTCTTCTATGACTTGTGGACTTCAACTCCCAGACTTCCTGAGCCAATCATGCTAGCTCAGGAATTCTGGGAGTTGAAGTCCACGAGTCACAGAAGACCCAACTTTGCCTACCCCTGGACTAAAGGAAGAGAAGGAACTAGGCTCTTTAATCAGTAACTCAGAGGGAAATGAAATGTTTTCTTGGTCCCAAAGAATATGTGAATTTCGATCTGAAGCCAATTCATCTACTGTAACATGAGGATTCATAAAAGAAAAGTTAAGATACCAATTTTCTTGATGCTGAAACAAGGTGAAATAAAGAAGGGCTGTACATTAAAAAAATTGCCCAAAGTGCAAGAAATTGCCCTCAATAGATTCATCATTTGTGAATCTATTTCTGAATTAGTAAGGCTTATTTCTATGTAATGGAAAAAACAGTCTATAAATGCAAGACATTGCAGGAAAGCTGGGAAAGAAATGAGAAAATAGTCATAACCAAGAGATAGAGGTTAAATAAGTTGGCAGTTTATATGATAAATGGCAACTTAGCCCAGGTGGCAAGAAACCTGAGAAGAAGCATTTCAAATCTTTCAAAAAGTTAATGAACTTAATTAACTTACCGGTACTGCAAATCGGGGTGGGAATTTTTTTTTACAGTTTCTAAAATGTTGTACTTAGGCTAGATTAACAGCAGTTTATTGAAATTTGCATAGTTTGTGCTTCCTCAATGGTCTTGATAATAACATTGTCTGTAACTCCAGAATCCATCAGCTCCCAAAGTATATTATACAGCCAACCTTAACTTCTGGATGCCTCCCTTTCAGAGCTCCAGGGAGGGATTGAATCTTTTCCTGATAAGTCAGGTTTGCAAAATGCCTTCCCAATCTACATACAGAGCATATCATAGTTAATTCAGAGCAAGGACATTTAGCAGGACATCCTCACACAAAATGGCCTAAAGTCTTGCTGTACAGTACAAATGAAGACCTTTTGAGCAATGGCTTTTTTTTTTGCAGTTATCTATGTGGTATCGTTGAAGGAGCAAAGTAACCTAGCGGTTAAGAAGCTGGGCTTGTCAACCAGAAGATTGGCAGTTCAAGACCCAAGTACTATGTTACGGGGTGAACTCCCATTCTTGCCAATCTAGCAGTTCAAAAGCATGCAAATGCCAGTAGATAAATAGGTACCATTTCAGTGGGAAGGAAACAACATTCTGTGCACCTTGGCATATAGTCATACCAGTCATATGACCACAGAAGCATCATCGGACAATACTGGCTCTCTCAGCTAGGAAACGCCTTGCTCCCTAGAGTCGGACACAACTGGGCAGGGGATATCTTTACCTTTTTAATGGGATATTGTTGGCGCCTATCTTCTTCTGAAGATTCTGCGGAGTAGACAGAGAAAAAATTGGACAAAGTAATTGTGTCTTTCCATAGCATGCCTCAGTTGTTTGGAGTCTTCTGTTATCTGATTAGATGGATTGTGAAAGCAGTTTTCAGCTTGGTCATAAACTTAACATTAGAGAGCCCATATGGTGGTCTTCCCAGCTCCAGTCAAGAGTTTAGATCTAAACCCTACTCTGTGGGACAATGGTTCCCAATCTTTCTGGCACCAGGGACTGGTTTCAGAAGGAAATTTGTCTTGCACGGACTGTGGTGCGGTGGTGGTTTCACATGCATCCTAGATCCCATGCATGTGCAGATGAAGCTTCACTCACTCACCAACTGCTTGCACAGCCTGGTTCAGGGGTGAAATGCTACTGGTTCGGTCCGGTTCGGGTGTATCGGTAGCGGCGGCCGCTGATGGTTCGGAGAACCGGTAGCGGCGGCAGTGCGAGGCTCCGCCCACATGCCTGGACACCACCATTTTCTTTTTTAACCCTCTGCGCATGCACAAAGCGTTCTGCACATGCATAGAGGGTGAAAAAGTGCATGCGCAAGCCATGCACGCGTGAAGCGTGGACTTCCAAATTATTAGGAAAGGTAAGTAGATTTCACCGCTGGCCTGGTTCCTAACAGTCCGCGGCATGGAGTTTCCTGCTATGGAAAATTCCACATATAATGGAGCTGCTGGCTCAGGTAAATGACTGAGATCTTATATTTACCCAGAGAGTAAATCCAGGGATCAAAGCAATATAGTCACAAAAATTCCAGACAATTGCTAGATTTGCTCTATGTCTTATGTTAGTTGGTTCACAGTTGGAGTCAAGAGGTCAGTCTGGGCAATGACCTGCTTCTGAAACTGAATTATTTAAGCACAGCGTTCCTGACCATTTAAGAAGCCACTAGTGTGGCAAGGTCTTGGTCTAGAAGCAGTGAAATAAAACTTGCCTTCCATACAATAGAAATAAAGAAGTCATTATGAAAAAGTTCCAATGACTGCTATGTATGACAACCAGTTTGGTTGAGTAGCAGGCTAGAAACCAGGAGGCTGTAAGTTCTAGTCCTGCCTTAGGCCTGAAAGCCAGTTGGATGCTTTTGGGCCAGTCCTACTCCCTCAGCCCAACTCACTTCATAGGGTTTTTATTGTGGGAAAATATGATGAGAATGGAGTATTAAGTATGTTTGCTGCCTATTTTCATTATAAAGATAATAAGATAAACATAATAAATAAAGCAAGCAAGCAAGCTTTACAGTACAATCACTATTCAGTTTTTTGAGCTTCTTTCTTCTACCCAATTTACAAGAAGAGATAAAAGAAATTATCTTTTATGCAGAAGATGCGGTATAAATATCTTTATTTACATATTTATTTTAATTATTTTATTTTATTTCTTTATATTCTGCCTATCTGTTGAGAAATGACTCAAGGCAGCAAACATACTCAATATTTGCCTGATCTAGTATCAGCTTGCTTACTTTTCACCACATAAAAACATATTTTCAAAATCATTATCTGTAGGCATTTCAACTGTTATAAATATTATTTATTTATTTATTTATTTATTTATTAAGGGTTCTTATAGGCCGCCCAATCCCTTGGGACTCAGGGCGGCTTACAGCAGAGATTAGAACTACAGATTAAAAAAGGCATTTAAAAACATCATATTACGATATAAAAAGCCATTCATCCTTGGGGGAATCATCTCTTCACCCCGCCTGCCGGAAGAGCCACGTTTTTACTGCCTTGCGGAAGGCCAGTAGGGTGGGGATAGTCCGGATCTCTGGCGGGAGTTGGTTCCAGAGAGATGGGGCTCCCACAGAGAAGGCCCTCCCCCGTGGGCCCGCCAGCCGGCATTATTTGGCAGACGGGACCTGGAGGAGGCCCTCTCTGTGGGACCTCACTGGTCGTAGGGAGGAATGTGGCAGGATGCGGTCCCGAAGATAACCTGGCCCTGAGCCATGTAGGGCTTTAAAGGTCAAAACCAACACCTTGAATTGCGACCGGAGACCAATGGGTAGCCAATGCAGCTGGCGGAGGATGGGTGTTACGTGGGTGTATCTCGGTACACCCACCACAGCTCGCGCAGCTGCATTCTGTACCAATTGTAGTCTCCGGATGCTCTTCGAGGGTAGCCCCATGTAGAGCCCGTTACAGTAGTCAAGCCGTGAGGTGACAAGGGCATGAGTGACTGTGAGCAAAGCCTCCCTCTCCAAGTAGGGTCGCAATTGGTGCACAAGACGCACCTGTGCAAAGGTCCCCCTAGCCACAGCTGAAAGATGTTGCTCCAATTTAAGCTGTGGATCTAGGAGGACACCCAAATTGCGGACCCGTTCTGAGGGAGTCAATTTTTCTCCCCCAAGAACCAAGGAGGGACAGTCGACATAATCCTTGGGAGGCAATATCCAAAGCCACTCAGTCTTGTCTGGGTTGAGCCTGAGTCTATTCACTCCCATCCAGACCCTTACATCGTCCAGGCAGCGGCACATTACATTAACTGCTTCACTGAACTGACACGGAGTGGAGATGTACAACTGGGTATCATCAGCATACTGCTGATACCTCACCCCGTGTCGTCGGATGATCTCACCCAATGGTTTCATGTAAATGTTGAACAGGATGGGAGAGAGGACCGAGCCCTGTGGCACCCCGCAAAGCAGGGGCCTAGGGGCTGACCTCTGCCCTCCTGTCAACACCGACTGCGTCCTGTCGGAGAGAAAGGAGGAGAACCACCGAAGAACGGTGCCCCCCACTCCCATCTCCCCGAGACGACGCAGAAGGATACCATGGTCGATAGTATCGAAAGCCGCTGAGAGGTCAAGTAACACCAAGATGGAGGAATGACCTCCATCTCGGGCTCGCCAGAGATCATCCATCAGAGCGACCAAAGCAGTCTCCGTACTGTAGCCGTGCCTGAAACCCGATTGAAAGGGATCCAGATAATCCGTTTCCTCCAATAACCGCAGGAGTTGGAGCGACACCACTTTCTCGACAACTTTACCCACGAAGGGTAAGTTGGAGACTGGACGGAAGTTCTTTAAATCCGCTGGGTCCAGGGAAGGCTTCTTGAGGAGGGGCCTCACCACCGCAGCTTTTAAGGGCTGCGGGATGGACCCCTCTCTCAAAGATGCGATCACAACCGCCTGGAGCCAGCCGCGTGTCACCTCCCTGCTAGCCGAAACCAGCCAGGAGGGACACGGGTCCAATAAACAAGTGGAGGCGCTCATCGCTCCTATGGCCTTGTCCACATCCTCAGGAGTGATAGGCTCAAACTCCTCCCAAATAACAGGACTAAGACTCGCCTCTGTCATCTCGGCCTGCTCTGTCCAAATGGAGTCCAGGTCTGTCCGAATCTGAGTGATTTTATCCGCCAGGAACTGCGAAAATTCCTCAGCTCTACCCTGCAAGGGTTCTTCGCTCCCCCCCTTTGCAAGCAGGGAGCGCGTTACCCTAAACAGGGCGGCTGGGCGGGAGTCGGCGGACGCAATACGGGCGGAAAAATTTAAGGGCAAAAATCTCCCCAAGGTGTTATGCATATAGTGAAAGGAACAGGACATTAATAAAACCACCCACTCCAAAAGACCTTTCTCAAACTCTAATCTCTACCTTCCAGCTGGAACCCTAAATAAATGGGTCTTTAGGGTTTATTAAAAGCTGACATGATAAAGTGTAGAGGTTGTTATTTGTACCCTTAGTGTCAAACTCCATCTGTTTGATATGTTCACAAGCTGCATATTCTGCCGAATGTCTGGTGCCAATTAAATCAATCTACGTAATATTATGTTTGTGATGTGACCTAAATACAACCCCCCCCCCACAAACTGCTCCCTTATTTCTACAATGGTAAAATAAAGGTTAGTACAAGGTGTGTGTATGTGTGTATCTAAAATCTACTAATCTTAAATCCCTTGTATCTATGCAAATACATGTAAGGAAGGAATATGGTATCAGCTGCTTACTCACAATCAATTTTTGACAGGAAAAATGTCAGCTATGTCGTCTGTACTATCTGTTCTGCAAATTGATTGCTTATATACTTCTACTCCTGGTTTTTATTTTTGCTAGTGTTGAAAGGAAAATCAACTATGGAAACAAAATTTTAAAAAATGCTATGAAAGGTAAAAGCATTGTGAAGAGATTATGGCACAAGTCAACACCAAACGCTAATGTTTCAGATGAATTTAGAGTGATATTTTGAACCTATTTCATATTTTTAATAATATACAAATTGAAATTCACTAATCTTCAAAATAAACATTTCTATCAAATTTGCACTGCATGCTTTGTACAATTATTATAAAGCGAAATCTTGCTTCTTATTGAAAATAATGTACTCAAATGCATGGTACTAAGGCAAATTTGTTTAATAAAACTTGTACATGAAGCAAACTTGTAGTAAAGATGGTCAGGTATAAGAAATGTGGCACAAGAATATATACAAAATTTAATAGCATTTTAAAATGATACTGAGTATTTTATTGAATTGACACAAGCTAGGATTCACAGATTTGCAGCAATGAAAAAGACAAATTTATCCACCTTCAGTTGAATATACATTCAATTGTGATACAATCCTCAATATCAAAGCTTTTCACCTAGAAGCCCAATTCCCATTCTGAAACAGAAGTAATTCTGGGGAAAGTGTGATCCCCTCCAATTATACTAATTATGATAGGATGCAAAAATGGAAATAGATCATTTATAATAGTTATATAGTAGGAATGAGTAACACATATATACTACAGATAGTTGGTTACTGTCTTGTTTGAAATTATGATGTAAAAAAGCCAGCTTTGCAACCAGTCTACACATTTACAACCATTGCAACATTCTGCAGTCATGTAGCACCATTGCTGTGCTTCATAACTGGCTTCCAACAAGCAGAATTATTGGAGAATACAAAAGTAAAATGGCAAGTCCCAGTTGCATATTAACCTATTAACTTAGCAATGCTGTGATTTAGTTAATAACTATGAAGGGGAAGTAATGACATAAGCCCATCGCAGCCATTATTTTCGATTTAGCAACTGCAGCATTTAGCAACTGTGTTGTTGGTTACACTTGTGGCAACTAAGTGAGGACTACCTTGTATAGCAATTACAATTTGTAGATCAAATCAAGAGTGCTTTCCTCCTCTTATTCTAAGATGTAAGGAAATTGATTTCCAAACCAGGGAGTAGAAAAGAGAGGATTCAGATATTTTCAAAGAATTTTTAGCGGCAATATTGATTAAAAACACGCTCATAAATACTAGTTTCGAGTAACACTGCAAAATCCAAGCTGACAATATCTTCTAAAGAGCAGCTAACATTGCAACCGGTTAGCATGGAACAAAGGCTTTCAACTGATCACTGTTTTCACTGATCTGATTCTGAATCAGACTCAGAAAAAACAATGCATCCTCATTATGCAAGTTGCTTAAAATATTAGATGTAATTCTGGAAACACACAACAAGGCATTTCATCCATCTGGACATGTTAATAAACTTCAGAAAGATATAAATAGATAGGATGCTTACTCAGAAACCTGGCATTGCAAATAAAACCATTTTAGTGCTAAAAGGACAAACTGGGTCTTTTAAAGATGATTTTCAAGAGAAGGTATGAGAACAAATTCCAATCAGCGAAATATACATAGGGATAAATCTATCTGGTCTGGCAGAACCAAAATGGTTCAACTTCTGAATGACTTCAATTATAGACAAAAGTACTAACTTTCAGAGACTCCACCTACATAGAAAATATTTGACCTTTAAACAGGTGTTATGAATTTCTAACACTGATCATCTCTTTGAAAACAGTGAAGAATGTCTATATAGAGCTAAATTTTTATCTTTAGTTTTGCAGTTGGTATGAGTTACAGAGTTTTCTACCAGACTGCACAGACTTTTATCATTAAATTTATGAAGCTGCTGAATCCATATACTCCATGGAGTATATGGCAAGGTTGCACCATTATCTCTAACCTGGCAACTGAATTCCTTCTACAGTGTACCACTAATGGAATAAAAATTTCCATTTTCATGAAAGAAGAGTGAAAATCCTTGTGAATACAAATAACCTTGTTGCTGAGAAATCAAGGCGCTGCATTACATTCTAAACAATGTTCAGCTGCCATCAACTGGTTGGGTCTAAATTTCAATTATGTGCAGCTTCTCACATAATGGAAAGTTGATAAATCCAATCCTATCCAATCAAATCCAATCCTATCCAATCAAATCGAAATCTTCTTCATTCAAAGAGATCTGATACTTGGCCTCAAACCTGGAGAGGCCTACAAATACTTGGGGAACATCATGGGTCTTCAGGTTAGTTAGACATTCAAAATCACTGTCCACACAATGAGGTCAAATTGGAAAGATGATATGCCATTTCTACTGCTGTTTTCAATATTGTTCCAACCTCAACAGACTTTAGCCAAATAGCTTACCAGTCTAATAAACAGTCTTATATAGATAGAACAGACAGCTATATTAAGAAGGTATATCAGTGTCTCTTGATGAGCTTCTAATAACACTCCTTGCAACCACAAATGACAAGGAAGAGAGGGGTTCCCAAACTAGGTGACACAGGAGACATTGCGATAAATACCGTTATGTTCTTCCTCCTCTGACCAGATGATACAGGAAATCCATTATCTGCGTGATGCTGGTTTGAAACAGTTTTTGAGAGGATGTGATCAAATACTTATGTAGAACTCTAGGGAATGAATTCATCTCTAACGGTGATGTCTTTTCTTCCCCTTTTACTCACAATCCCAGCCAACAAATGCATCAACTAAAAATGAGCTTGAGATGAAAATGAATGTCTGGCATCCATGGAAACTACACAAAGCTAGAGTCCTTCATTTGTAAATCAATCCTTTCAGGATTGGCCCTGAAAAAGGCCAGTCAAGTGAAATGGGTTTCAGATGTGGGTGCAACAACTTTACAGGAGTTTCATTTAAAACATGCTCCTTGTAATAATGACTATTACATATTTTTACTTCAGATTTTTTAATACAGAATAACTTTTTTAAAAAATCTGAAGTAAAAATATGTAATACACTGAATCCAACTGCAATATATTTGATGGATTATGTATACAGGTCATATATATCTAAGCAACTTTTATAAAAATATATTTCAGGCCAGATGCGTCCTTAGCTAAGAAATTTAAAAAATTTCAGAAGCACATACAGTAGGTGTCTACCCATGCATATACATAGTTTTTTATGAAAGTCTCCAAATTTGGGAAAAAAGGAATAATTCACTTCTTCTGTGGTCTGTTTGGATTTTATACCACAGGAGAGCAATGTATCATACATTATAGACATGTTCCTAGGCAAGAATCCAAAGAAAATTTGAACAGATGCCACAGTTGGCTAGTAATGAATTTAAAGTAGTTAATTTTATTTGTTTTCTGCTTGAACATCAGAATGCAATATAGTAAGATATTATTATTATTACCTATTCACAACAATGTGAAGTTAAAGCTGTCAGTTCTTTAGCCTAGATTCATACACGTTGAGTTCTTCCCAAGAACCCATGATATTGTAATGTATCCACATAGTCTGTACGCAAATCCAAGCTGTGGTCTTTTGCAATTGACAGAAGGAAATATTGTCAATGTGCAAATTTTCCAAGTGTTCTCTTTTACATAATCAGCCAATGCATACTTCTTCTTCAACAATTTGTTTGACTTGAAGTAAACAACTACCTCCATTTCTGCAGGACAGGTATAATCTATCAATATTACTATGGGGATATAAAGTCATCAGTTTTCTTGTTTTTTTGGACCAAACTATTCAGTTCAGCTTGTGTTCAATCGATAATTCCAGCAGTGTATTTATTATATCACAGATATGGTCAAGGTATTGATGGCTTTGATGATATTTTCATTATTTACTTAAATTTTGTCCCTAATTCATTCATAGGGGTCAAAATTTAAATAATTGAAAGTGTTTTAAACAGTTTCAACGATCAAATCCCATTCATTCACTCTTGGGTACCATCCCACTACCAGGCTGATTAGGCACTGGTTTAAGCTTTTGGCAACAAATCAGCAACCTGGGTCAGAAGTCTGACTTTCATGATTCCATCCTTTTTTTATAGCATGCACAGATTCATGAACATGGCCCCTAAGTAAATCTTCTCTTCTCTAGCGGAATTTACTGTTAAGCAGTTTGCCTTTAAGTGCATACTCCCTTTTCTGATGGAATGTGGTGTTATTTCTAGATGCCTATTCACTTAGACGTTTTCCTGTTTCTCACTCTCTTAGGATGATTGCTCTTCCATTGGTGTAAATTGTTGTCTACCTTCCCATAATCACAAATGGTATTTCAGGTCATTTATAACAAACTCAAATATCTTGGTCTTTAACTTGATCAATTTTTAGATTCATACTTTTCATTGCATTATACAATCTATCTAATCTTCATTATAAATTATTTGAGTTCTCAATAACAATATGGCGTTGTCTTAATACAAAATAACAAGTATAGTAAGATTCCCCTGCCAACACTCTTATCACGATAAGAACTTATTTTTATTCATTATCACACATATACTACCATCGTGTACGTGCAACCTAATGTCTGACACAAATATTCACGGCATTTCTATGCTCATGTTGTCACCGGTCTTAGAGAGGTATGTGGTAGGATGCGGTCCCGAAGGTAACCTGGCCCTGAGCCATGTAGGGCTTTAAAGGTCAAAACGAACGCCTTAAATTGCATCCGGAGACTAATGGGCAACTAATGCAGCTGGCGGAGAATAGGTGTTCCGAGATACACCCACGTTAACAGCTATTCTCCGCCAGTTGCATTGGTTGCCTATTAGTCCTATGGGATTGGGCGGCCTATAAGAACTTTTAATTAAATTAAATTAAATTAAATCTGCATTCCATCATTTGCTCTCCCATTACTTCCATGCAGATACATTCAAGTGAACATTCCATAGTTGAAGCCTATTCACTCAACAAACATACAACAAGCACCTTTCTCTATAGCCTATTGGTTATATTTGGTCCACGTGCCTTTTACCAAATATAAATCATTTTCCAACTTTACTTACTGTCAACTAATTAACAGGATAAAGCATCAAAATCATATTTATTTATCCATTTATTTATTAGATTTATTTGCCATTCACTTTCAAAGTGACTAAAGGCTATGATTAGAGTGGTTATGTATTAGTATATATACTATGAGTAGAATTAGAGTGGCTATCATCTTTGCCAAGTATATAGAAGGTTGCCAGAAACATTTTTAATTTCTATTTGCCTTTCAGCAAAGTATGTTCATGCTACTCTAAGGTACATACAGTATTCTGACACACGCCAGGATAGACCAATATAAGGGTTTTTTTCTTAATTTAATTTATTCTAATTTAAACTATTCAAGATACTGTCTCTTTCCATTATACCTCAACTAGTCTTAATATATTTTAAAAGATTATGTAATATACATTGTTTTACTAAGTCTACAGTTAATGAAAGCAAAGCCAATAGTGAAACTAAATGTGTAATTACTTTAACCATAGAATTTAAAACAGCATACTTTTATAAATCTGGTTGCTGAAAGAAAGAATAACTTACTTTAAGGAAAAAGCCACATCATTCCTTTGTTATTTCCAGAACTGTTATATGATACATACAGACCTTAAAATAAAAAGAGAAAAAATATTTAACATATATCTCTCTTTATCTTCTAATGATACTGATAATAATTTTATTATTTAACACTAATTTCTATTATTACTTATTTAATTCTTGTATTATTTCCCCCCACTTTTTGAGACTGGTTTCCTGTGGTAGCAGTTAACTAAATTTATCTGATTTTGGAAAGCAAAGCAGGATTGGTTTTGGTTATTATTTGGATGAAAGATCATCACAAAATTATAGGATAGTCAGGTAGACTGGAAAATCTGAAAACATTCTAGAATAAATCAATTGCAAACTACTTCCATTTTCTAATCAAGTAATCAATTTGGATGTATCACCAGAAGTCATTCTCCCCTAAGATGTCTATAACACACTATCTGGATAGGAAAATACCCCTCAGGGGGAAAAAGACTGCACATGTGCAGAATCCTCTTTTAACTACTGGAACTATTGGAGAAACTAGATGAAGCAGACAAAGGGATGAGGCAAGTTGCTTATGATAGTTTTGAAGAACTACATTACTTGTCAAAGTGAAGACAAGTAATTTAACTCAAATTGGATATATCTTTGAAGATATATCTGCATAGTTTTCTTGGCAATGATACGAAAGTTATTTGTCATTATATTATGCCAAAATTGTTTTTAAGTTCCTAGTCTAGCCTATACACCTTGCAATTTCCCACCAAGTATTAACCAAGGTCAACCTTGCTTAGCTTCTGAGTCCATACAAGTTTAGTCAAAGTACAATCCAACATGTTTCTACAGTATAAATAGAAGAGGGTATCCAGTTTCTCCTTATAATTGTAAAATTAGTTAGATTTGAGGATGATGAATCAAAGTAGCCTATTTATAGCCTCAACATTTAAAAGACTACTCATAACAAAAATCTGAAAAGTCTATAGAGATTCTCAGTCATCTAGGTTATGGTTGTCCCAAAGGTGCTTTTTTAAAAGGCAACTGGACTTCTTGTTTTTGCTTGAAGAGTGCTAACCACCAAATGACTGCAAGGAATATAAATCCTTCCATTCTCCACCATTCATTCAGAACTGAAAAAGTTTCTTGGATGAGAAATGAAATGTCTTTAACAAGAAGAGCCATGGTGGTGCAGTGGTTAGACTGCAGTACTGTAGGCTACTTCTGCTGCCTGCCTGCCGGCTGCCTGCAGTTTGATAGATCAAATCTCACCAGGCTCAAGGTTGACTCAGCCTTCCATCCTTCTGAGTTGGGTAAAATGAGGACCCAGATTGTTGGGGGCAATACGCTGACTCTGTAAACCGCTTAGAGAGGGCTGTAAAGCACAATGAAGCGGTATATAAGTCTAAGTGCTATTGCTATTGCCTTTTTAAAAAAACACCTTTGGGACTCAAAGATAATCAGCATCATATAATAAAGACTATTATTAAAACAATCCAAAGGTACCGCTCTAGCTAATTAGTATTTCATATTTATTCTCCACCTTTCCCTTACATTCAGAATGATATTTGAGATAGAAAATGAAGCATAGGGATAGGTTTAGGAAGCAAATTATTATTAGAATTTTTGCCTCACTCTTCTGCAGAAAAAGTTTCCATAACAGCTGAGAAATATTACTCCTGCTTTCATTGTAATAGTTTAAAAGACATCCAAAAGAAGGCACACATATATATACGCATACATTTTTGTGAGCAGTTCTTATGAAACGTATTTGCTGATATGACAGTATGTGAGATTTGAGGCAGTATATGTGACTTTCAATATGATATACCAGTGTGCTGACTTATGACTTCAATTCATTCCCGAGTTACGTAGCAAGCTTCTTTACCCTTTGAGTGCTTTATTGCTTAATGGATAAACTGAAAACCTCTCCTGTCTAAAGTACTGGCCAGTGGTGGTATGCATGTGATTTATTATAGGACTGGAATTAAGAAGATACAGAAAACAAGATCCACTCTTCCCCAACCCCTCCAGCCCTACAGAAAGCAGTCTGCAGAGCTGGCAGCAGACCACCTGATAGCTTCAATTTAATTTTCCTGGGGTGCAAAAGGAAAAGAAAACCAGTCTGAGCTTTTTAGTGCTTTAAAAGCTTCTTCCCATGATATACAGTTTTTTTAGGAGGTCAGCATTTATGCAGATAAAAACCTGAGTGGGCCATCCAATTCAGAAATTTAATAATTTAGAGATTTGCTACTTTAGATGAAATCATGATAGAACTGAAAATATTTACTGACAACAATTACAGTACTCAAACTTAAAATTCTGATAACTTGCAACAGAGATGGTAAATGCTTTGAAAACGAACAATGATATTTTAAACATTCCCTATGCCACTGAGCAAGATCAGCCCAGAGCAACTTTCATGGGGAAAAAATTATACTTGAAATTTTAACAGTACAGGAAAATTAAAGCTTGTCTCTGAAGCTGCATATCATGTGAGTTTCAGTTTCTATTTAGCTCAAAAATGTAGTCTTCATACTGAGATCTACAGTAGAAAACCATATTCTGAATTTGTTATGGCAAGTGGAAATTCATGAAAGGAAAGAAGGTTAGATTTTCTACATTTCCTCCATAGACAGCTGAAAAGCAAAAGCTGTTCAATAAAGAGTAGCTGAACAAAAAGGAATCAAATCATTTTTTTCTACTTTAAGTATAACAGTGCCGGACACAAATTATTACTATATAGCAATAGCACTTATATACCGCTTCACAGTGCTTTTACAGCCCTCTCTAAGCAGCTTATAGAATCAGCTTATTGCCCCCAACAATTTGGGTCCTCATTTTACCAACCTCAGAAGAATGGAAGGCTGAGTCAACCTTGACCAGTGAGGATCGAACAGCTGGCAAGTCGACAGAATTAGCCTGCAATACTGCATTCTAACCACTGCACCACCACAGCTCTGTGGTGATGCTACATTAAATATAATTATATGTGTTCTATGCCAAAATGTATTGATATTGTTCAACAGTTGGGTAATTTAGCAAGTTATTCCATTACTAGAGTAAATCTGATATATTTCTTGCAGGCTCCAATGTTTCTATGTAAGTTTTTAGTAATTAGGCGTTCACTTGTTGCTTGAATTCACTTACATTTTTTATTTTTTTATTTTTTTATGAGATTTATATACCGCCTCACAGTGCAAGCACTCTCTAAGCGGTTTACACCAGTAAGCAATGTATATTTATATTGCCCCCAACAATCTGGGTCCTTATTTTACCTACCTCGGAAGGATGGAAGGCTGAGTCAACCTTGAGCCGGTGAGATTTGAACCGCTGACCTGTGGATCACAGTCAGCTAAAGTGGCTTGCAGTACTGCCTCTAACCGCTGCGCAACCTCGGCTCTTAGAATAGTTATTAAAAGGGAACTTATATGCAATAAATTAGTCATTCTTATGTACCTGCAATATAGTACTGAGCTGATGAGTTCCGTTAATTAACTGGAAAATGATTGCTCATAAGGGACAGAATAAAGATTTCCAAACTAAAGAGCCAACAGTTGTCAACTCCTCAGCAGCAGAACTAGGAATAATAGCAATCAGATTTAACAGCCTAAATGACTAGAGAAAAAACTGGAAGTAAATCTTGAATCAGAATATTTAATGTTCAGTTTTTGCAGATAAAACTATCCACAAGCCTAAATACAATTGCACACAGATAAACTTCTTCCTCACTTCTGAAACCACCTCCTCTTCCTTCCAAACAGCTATTGAAGCAGCTTGGAGAGCCCAGGAGGCTGCATTGGGGAAGAAAAATCCATTTGATCAATAGTGCCCATTCGATGAATGGATAGAGTTTTTAGAAACGATTCCCTGTAATTTGCACAACTATAACACAAGATCAAAAATGGTTTCCTTTAGAAAACCGTGAAGCTGACTTTGGTAAAAATGTTTAAAATCTGTTACAAATGTTGGTATAGTACCGACATTTCCTCATATCTACCCATGGTTTTTTTAAATTATACACATAATATACAAACAGTGCTTTATCAGCATTAGTTCCTTACATCTAAAATTTGAAGATTCCCCCCCCTTCCCTGAAAACCCCTGCAAGTAGTATACATTAGTTGATTGGCTCTGGAACATGAGAATACAGCATAATTGACTGGTGGTAAATTATGCAATATAGCTTAATCAGGTAACAAAGCATAATTGACTGACAGTTCTTATTATCTGTAGCCAGCACAATTTTTTAAAAGTTCTACTGTTTTCCTTTGGATCTAAGACTTAACTAGATAGGGGCACGGTAACTCATGTGGTTAGGACACTGGGTTGGAGGAAGCCTATGTTCAAGACCTGAGTACTGCTGCGTAGAAGGGTGAGCTCCAGCGGTGGGTTGCTCCCGGTTTGGCCCGGTTCTAAGAAACGGTAGCGGTGGCAGCAGGAGGCTCCGCCCACCCTCCCGGGATGCTTCTGCGCATGCGCAGAAGTGTCACGCACACGCGAACCGGTAGCAAAGGGTTTTAGAACCCACTACTGGTGAGCTCCCGTCATTCACTCCAGCTCCTTAATGGGGACATGAAAGGAACCCCCTGGGCAACAGTGATGTCCCGGAAGCACCTTAAGCGGTGCGTCTGACATGAACGGGAACAGGAACGGGAACTTATTGGATTGCTTAACCACCCCAGAATTCCTCAGTTAGATTTGAAAAATCATCTTTTATTTAAAAGGTAAGACAAAATCTTATTCTGTAATGTAGTTACTTAATCAAACATTTGGAAAGTAATTCACAGCTGTTAATTCAAACATACATATATACATACATAAATACATACAGGAAGCAGTTCCAGGGTATAGGAATTAATTGGAATTGTGGTATTTCTTTCTGTCCAGAGCAGGTGGATAACAAAACCAAGACTAATCCCAAGTCAACAAGAATGCTCAGGAGAAAAAGTAAATCAAGTAGGTAAAATAGTTTCAGGCATTTCTTACTGATGTGAAAAAAACTATAATGAATGTTTTGTTGCTCTCTATTGCCTAAAGCAAGAATATTTTATTCTTTTCAGAATACAAGTTCACAAAGAATACAGAATATATTATGCTGCAACTTCTATTTTTTCCATTCATCATTTGTTAGGATCTCAAGAAGATGTAGTGTATGCAGTGCTGGCATATGCTTAATGATCCTTTTACCAAACAAATGTCTTAAATGCAAATGAAGAAATTAGTTAATATTGATGCTGCTGCTACAATAAATCCATTTAATATCACACTGTGTTTCTGAAATGAGGTGCTTTCATAATAGTAACTTGAAGACTTGCTGAAGAAAGATTTGAAATTAGGAACGGCCAAGTCTGCTCCTGACCCATTTTTTAAGCTGTAAAAATAAAAGGATTGTCCAAAGATAGGAATAGGATTTAATATGACCAATCCACTTAAATATAAGCAAGTATTACAATATATAAAGAGTCCTAATTTTACATACAATTTGGGATACAAGATGATAATAACTGATCAGAATAAGGATCTTGAGTCTGTGATGAAAAACTCTTTGTACAGTTGCCAAAAGATTAAAAATTAGCAACTGCAGAAATTATTTGTCTCAAATATATACATTTAGAAGTTTGAATGTATGCTTTGGATTATTAGGAAACTATATCATGTTTTTATTAAACTTCAAATCTGAGAACATCTAGAATATAATGTACAATTATAGTAAAGATCTCCAAAAGAGGTACATAAAATACAGCAAACAAAATGTTCAAGAGGAAGATTTTCCCTATGAAAAAACATTATATTTAGTCAGTAAATTGATAGATGAGGCTAAGAACATGATAAAAAAGGTAAGATTATGTTAGCATACATAACCTTTTGACCAAATACAGCACATTATTAAGCATTAGTTAGTGTTAGCCAGTTTGGTCTAGTGCAGGGATCCCCAAACTTGACAACGTTAAGACTTGTGGACTTCAACTCCCAGAATTCTCCAGCAAGCATAGTTGGCTGGAGAATTCTGGGAGTTGAAGTCCACAAGTCTTAAAGTTGCCAAGTTTGGAGACCTCTGGTCTAATAATGCACCAGGCTTGAAAGTAGGAGACTGAGAGTTCAAATCCCACTTTAGCCATGAAAGCCAGCTTGGGTGACTTTGGGCCAGTCACTCTCTCTCAGCCCAACGCACCGCACAGGGTTGTTAGCTTGGGGGAAAACAGGAGGAGGAAGGTGTGCAAATAACCTTGAATTATTTGTAAAAATAATAAAGTTAGTGGATACAAATACGGTATATAAATATGATGTCTTAAATTTTCTTTACTTTTGGTTGATGCATTATATATTGCTCTTATTTTTCTATCTTCCTATTTTACGAAACAACATTTTCTTTTGTGCCAGAGAGAATAAACTTGTTATAGTGAATTTAGTTTGATTTACTGATTTTCTTGGTCAAAGGACTCAACTGCAGAGCAAGGCTAATGCAAAGAATTTGCTGAGCCTGGATTTGTCCTTAACAGAACTACAAGAGGATTCTATTGCTCTGTACTTTTGAATCAAATGTAGCTAGTCAATGTTCTGATCCAGCTCTCCAAACCCGACAAACCCTCTGCATTTAAATCAATGATTCCTTTATTAGGAGCGCCAGCAGCCCTGGCAAAAAGTTTCTCTCTCACCGCAGTCTAACAAGTCTGTCTGGCAGGAAGATGAATAGTTGTCTGCCACATCTATTCAGATGTGGCTCCCTGCCTTTTATCTCCAGAGCTAGGGTGGGGCTTTACTAGCAGCGGTGGCTCTTCCGTCCCAAGGATCGGCCCACAGATTTCCACTGCTCTCCTCTGCCTTCTGCGCATCCGCCTGTAAGGCACTGGACCCAGCTGTTCCTCCTCTTCCTCATCAGCCACTTCTAGACCTGGGGGCCATTGACTTTCCATCTGAGGGCTGATGGATGGCCCAGGCTCTGCCTCTGTCTCTCTCTCTCTCTGACAGCTCCATTCCCTCTTCCCTCTTGGAGCTTTCAGTTGCAATGAGGAGGAGGTGTGGGACCCTGACTCCCACACCTCCTCCTCATCTGATTCGGGTGCTGGAGGGGCCGGCAGCCAACAGGCCACAACAGTCAAATTCTTTCTTGTCACTCTATTTGTTGAACAATCCTTTTGTTAACTATCCAATCATTTGAATTAGATCTTGATATCATTTGTTAATCTGAATTTTGTACAAGTGGCACAAGTCTACAACAGCAGCCAACAGTCAAAAATGCATTGTTGTTTTAGTTTGTGTAAGTCTCAGATATCCTGTATACAATATTGCAAGTCATTTTAACTAAGGAGAAAGAGATAGGACATACAATTGGCCACAGTATGTGTCCTTACCTTCCCTGCCACTGCTTTACATTTCTACTACCAAATCTCTTGAGATCAAATGATCTGGGGATCTTACTAAGACTAGAGAAGACAAAGGGATTTTGCCTTAAAGGAAACTGACTGGATGCAGTTTGAGAGCATGCGTTTATTCTTCACAGAATATTTTAACAGCTTTGTTCAAATCTGAAAGAAAGTTAAATGGTAACAAGAACACTTTTCAGAGTCACCTTCAGCAATATTCTTGTCATCTTCAACACTCACACAAAAATTAAAAATGGTTTTGCGATGCATGAATTAAGCTTGTATCAAACTCACCAGATGTATGCTTTTTTTATTGTTCTCATCATATCTGTCTCCCTAAAATCCCCAGAGTCTTGTACTATTTTACTTCTGAACAGAAGGGGTGATGTTTGAGAATCACATTTTTCTTCCTGGTCCTTTTCAGAAACAAGCTGTTAAATTGCAAGCAACTAAAGCTTTAGTGAATACAACAGAGTAATCCTATATATTGAGAGAACCAATTTGGTGCAGTGATTAAAGACATCATGTAAGAAACTGGGAAAGTTCTAGTCCTACCTTAGTCCCAGAAAGCAGGGTGATTGTGGGCCAGCCCTTGCCCCTCAGCCCTAGGATTAAGACAATGGCAAGACATTTCCAAAAATACTACCAAGAAAATTGCATGATTTGTCCAGGCAGCTGCTGGGAGTCAAAACTGATTTTTAATATGTATTAGGACAGGCAATTATTTTGTGGCATGATAGCTTCTAGAGACATTCTCTACCAGCAATGGTGGACCAAGGCTAAGCAATCAGGGTTAATCCACTCACCTCTGATTGATTATATAAACTCAAACTGATTTTATATTTGCGACAGGGAAGGGGAAATTGTTTTTTTCAAGAAAGGCTCCAGGTACCTTGAAATGATGGCTGCTCCCAAGTGGGTTAGCTTTTTTCAATCCTCCCCAGAAACAAAACCCATTAAGAACACTTGCACATCATTGAGAATTCTGGCTTCCCATGAATGAACAAGTGTACTAGTATACAATCCTCTGCCAGTTCCATTTAAACAAGTTAAATGAACCACAGAAAGCATTTGCAAGATGTCTTGGGATGTGCAAATGACTTCAACAGCCATTTAAGTGGCTTCCATTCCAAAACATTTTTGGGAGCGTAAACAGTGGTTAGAGATGCACAGAAGCAGTCAATATTTTATACTTGACAGATGGCAGAACAAAGAGAAAGAAATGATGTATGAATGAATTCTGACCAGAAAGGCAATATAAATTAACACATGCTTTTGGAGATATATTCAGGGCCAGGAACATAATAAAGATGAGGTACAAACTGAAGCTGATCACATTCTTTAGAATTTTGACAAATGACTACACTTGTTTTATACAGACTGAAAAAACGGTTGAAATTATTCAGTGTGAGATTGAGCACAAATAAACATATTGATTCATAAATCAACTTTTTGGGATATACTATTCCAGAGGGCATACCATCTAAGTTTAATTAGATAATATTGTTTTAAAGACAGGAATTGGAAAATGCCCAATCTATCAGACCTTACTGAATGGATAGAAACAATGGGAGACAGCCAGATCCGATACAACGAAGGTTACAACTAATACCCTGAATTGCACTTGGTAACCAGAGGGGCTGGCATAGAGGTATACCTTGAGTAAAAGAAGTAAAAAGAAAGGAGGGAGAAATACTTTCAGACTTGTAAAATTGATGTTAGCCCTTCGAGGCAGTCCAGACAAGAAACACAACAATGGATGTTAATTTTATATATATTCACTGTAAGATTACATTATTAGAATATCCCCTTTTACTCTCCAGAAAACAAGGGAAAGGTCCTTTCTGAAATGCTTTCCCTGTCCCCTCTATTTGTGGACTGAGATATCATCTGCATGATGGTTGTTTAATTTGCAGCTCTTCCATCTCCCAAGATCATTCCTACATACCAATACACACATTGCACATATACTCAAGAATACCATGATCAGTGGTTTTGAAGGGCATCAAGAATCCACAGGAAAAACACCACTATCCAGATTCTGCCACAGGTCATCAACCAACTTGATCAATGCTATGTCTTGGCCTGAAATTTAATGGAGAAGGGTCCACATAATCTGCTTCCAGCAAGGTCCTCTGAAGTTGCAATCCAACTGTCTTCTCAAGAACCTTCCGTAAAAAGGAAAGTTTCAAGACTCGATTGAAGTTGTACAGCACCAGTCTAGCAATGGCTTGAGAAGGAGGCATACAACCTCCTCCCACCCAACTCAAAGATGGACCCAAACAAACATACTTTGCTACTCTTGTAATATGAAGAAGGCAATTACTCCATATTTCTGCTGAAAAAATTCCCTATTCATTCTTGCCATATTTTTACTTCCCCAAAACAAGTTATATGGAATTAAGTGTTGAGTTTGAGCTATATACAAAGCTATATTCAACCTCAAATAATGGAGATATGATTTTTGGCAGCCGGATTGTACTTTGCTATTGCATATAGACCCAGAAAGGAGATTTCTTGGACAGATTTATAATCTAACCTACTAACAAGCTTTCAGAAAATCATCTTGAATAGGTTTTTTGAAACAACAAACATTGACAGTCTAGCCACAACAACTCCACTGGATACCCACTTAGCTTGAAGAAAAGAGTGTTTTACTTTTCTTCATTGTAATAAGGTTCTTGAATCAATTAAAGAAGATGAACTTGTAAATTGCTGCATACCTGGCACAGTGTGACATAGAGATGCCATAACCTGCTTATTTACATAAAGTAGTGCAGAAATTATGTATCTGCATTTTGAGTGTCTTAAAATTACAGAAAGAAGTGTTTTACTCTGTAAATCAAACGTCACTTGTTTTGTGCCGTCTCAATATAAGGACACTTCAGTTCCTATAACTCCAATCACTATGCTGGCTTAGAATTCTATTCAATATATCTGGAAACTGAAGAAAACGGCTATAAGTTTTAAAGATGCACAAATCAGCACTAGAACAAAATTTAAAATAAATTATTGATTGATACACTATCCTAATAAGAATATCAAAATGAGTAAAACGTACAACTGAGTTTATGCAAAACATTCAATTTCAATGTGGTTCTTTGGTTTTAGCTTAATGTGTTTCAGAAAACTAACCATTGTGTACATAAATTGTTTCATAACTCAATATTTGTATGAGGGGTCCTGGGTGCTCTCTGCTTGATTCTTGAAGATGTTTCATTACCCAAACTAGGTAACATCATCAGTGCTAATTTCTTAATTAATATTGGTATGCCTCTTGCCAACTATGACATATTCAATTAGCAAACTATTATATATAAATTGAACTGTCTCTAATTTCTATTACTATATGAATTTAGAATCCTCTCTACTCTTGAACCAGAATGAGTAACAAAAGCTCTTTTTAAAAAAATTTAAGCATTCCATGGGCTTCATAATTTCTAGACTTTGAGGCCTTCATCCTGCAGTGGATAGACAATGGCGATGATGATGATGATGTATCCCTTTAGATTTCTCTTTAAAAAAACATATTCCATGGTTTTATTTTTGCAAGATTTAATATGATACTGTAGTATTCCTATTTTAGTTATTTATTATGGAATGAATGCAAACAGAAGATATCTTTGTATAGACTGAAAGTTATATTGTGTAATGTAATAATGCAATAATGCAATAATAAATATATAAAAATAAAAATAAAAAATATAAAAATAATCAATATATAATATAAAAATAAACAGGATAAGCAAGCTCCAGCTTCCAAATGTTTACATTACCAAGAGCATCTTTGAATTTCAAATGGAAACAAACAGAAGCCATTTGAAGCAAATATCTATATTGTAAACCCTAAAAAAGCCTTAACATAATATTCAAAATAAAAAATGCCAAACTCCTATCCCCACCCTCCCAAATTTAGGATTTCTACCATCAAAATATTATCCATTTCTAAAATATGCATAATTATCAGAGAAGAAAAAGAAGTAAAATAGATTCCTACATCAAATTTATTATTTAGCCTAGCTACAAACACACACACACACACACACACACACAATGTTCTTCCCATGTAGAAGACTGCTTCCACAAGCACAAAGAATTGCCAATCAAAGCTACAAAGCAATGCAATTGAAAACCACCATAATGAGGTTATTTATTTATTTATTTTATTTATTTAGTGTTCTTATATGCCGCCCTTTACTCCCTGGGGGAGTAAAATGGGTAATCTCCATTTTCATTGCAACACCAAGTTTCTAATCCAGACAAATCATATGGGATGGGAAGGCCTTGTGAGATTGGGACGAACGAGCAATAATAATGTCAATCCTCAGTTCTAGCTGATCACCTTCTTCCCAGGAACTGGGTGGCCAGATCACAAGTCACCTTGGATTCATTCTGCTATTGATCAATGCCAGAATCATGTACAAGCAGCGGTGCGTTGCTCCCTGTTTGGACCGGTTCTTAGAATTGGTAGTGGCGGCAGCAGGAGGCTCCGCCAACCCACCCGGGATACTTCTGCGCATGCGCAGAAGCGTGTGCGCACGCGAACCGGTGGCAAACTAATTCAGAACCCACTACTGTGTACAAGTCAATATCCTTCCAATATTTTGTGATAGACAAGCATTTAGACTAGGCATATAATATGGAAAACTGTTGGATGAGGAAAAGAATGTAGTGCTGTCCAAGATTTGTCCTCCTGGATTTTACGTGCTCTAGCAACTACAATGCCTAAATTGAGTAGGTGTTATAGAGACAATTAATGTCTGGAATGCTTAGGCAACAAGGATGAGATTGTTTATGAGGGACTTCTGGAAGTCCAGGAAATGAAGTAACACTAACAACAGTGGTGGAAAATGAAGCGTAAATATGACTGAACATGGTTGCATGATGACATTTGACATTGTATCATATCAACAAGAGCAGTAAAGCATAAATACTTCTCTGCTGTTATTGAATCGGCAGATACTTGACCAGGAAACCTATTCAGGGTTACCTGTATCTTTTGTGAACAATGTGAGAAATGATTCTTGAACAGGTTACGATTACACATTTGTAGATTATTTGCAGATAAAATCATTCATATGCATACTAAATTGGATGTGACTGGGACAGAGTATAGCAAAATAACTGGCACACCTTGAAAAGGCATCCAGGACAGAAACACCAACTTATATTCTGGCACATGTAAAGTAAGCATGTAAGGTATTTCTTACAGGCTAGCTTCTCAGCAGCTAGGGCAAGGCAAAGAGGGAAAACAGAAGAGGGTAGGGAAGAGAGAGACATCAAAATCTTTGTCCCCTGGTTAAAAGAAAAAATAATCCTAGGCCAAAATAAAGAGGGATGCTGGAGGAGGAAACAAGGCTGGAAAATGTGCATTGTTTCGAAGTTACTAAACAGCTCAGTAAGCTGAATCCATATTACCTAGCAAATAGTGCAACGTTTCCCATTAATATGTAGAGGCATTTCCAGCTTGGTGGGGTTGGACATTCTAAACTAGTGATGGCGAACCTATGACATGCATGTCAAAGGTGACGCGCCATGATATTTTGGATGACACATCAGCGTTCACCAACAGCTGACACAACTATTCCCAAAAGTGTGCCATGAGATTTTCAGAGTCTATGGAGGCCCCACAAGGATGGGATATGTTCTTACGCAGCTTCTGGACACACTGGAAGTCGTGCGACAGGACGGCCCTCTCAGGCAGCTTCCAGAGCTTCTGGAAATCATGCAAGAACAGGGTGGACTTTCACGTGGTTTTGGAGAGTGCAGAGACTGTGGAAAAGTATTCTCTGAAAATGCTTCAAGAACAAAGGTCTCAATTTGTCTGTATTTTTTAAAAAACAAAATACAGGTAGTGTTCAATTTACAATCACAATTGAGCCCAAAATTTTGATTGCTAAGCGAGACAGTTGTTAAGTGACTTTTTGTTCTATTTTACATTTCTTCCCACAGTTGTTCAGTGAATCACTGACGTCGTTAAGTTAGTAACATGGTTGTTAAGTGAATCTGGCTACCTATTGACTTTAGCTTGTCAGAAGGTCACAAAAGGTGAACCCTATGATATTGCAACCGTCATAAATATAAGTCAGTTGCGAAGCATGTGAATTTTGATCATGTGACCATGGGGGATGCTGCAAAAGCCATGTGAAAAACAGTCATAAGTCACTTTTTTCAGTGCCATTGTAACTTCAAAAGGTCACCAAATGAACTGTTGCAAGTCAAGGAGTACCTGTAGATAAAGATTTGTTTCTCTTTTGTTGGGGGGGGGAGGATGCGTGTGACACACCAGCAATTTTTTGACACGTTCGCCATCACTGCTCTAAACCAAACAGCAACTAAAATAAGCAATGTTCAATGCAAGCTTTATGCTGATATAAACAGCAAGCATAGCAATTTCAAGTTGGAGAGCTTTTATTGGACAAGTTGTAAATCTTGAGGCAGGGAGAAGGGCTCGCTATTTAGTCAGTGAGAATGAAGCAGGAGAAGTTGCTTGCCTTGTAATTACATCTACTGCAGCAAGTTAGGAGTGTTCAGAGGCAAGAATACTGAGATAATTGTTCAAGGCAACCCATAGGCTGAAGCACCAGAAAGTTTTCTGAAAGCGGATACGAAAGATGAACGGTGTGATTGTGAGGCAAGAAGCAGAAAGTATCTAGAGTAGAGCATTAAAGGAAGACAGGTCTTGCAAATAAGAATGGATCCAACAATAGAAGAAGATATTGAGCCTAGTTTTAAATAGTCACAGTTTCTGACTGCACTTAATTAGAGTTAATGCCCATTTCCCTGAGGAGCCTCTTTAACGGGTGGTGTGATTTAGGATTTGGCACTCTTCCCAAAGTCTGCCTCTGACTCCTTACTATGGAACTGGAATTAGGAGATAGCTGTGCGGAGTCAGATCTATTACAGGTAGTCCTCGAGTTACAACAGTTCATTTAGTGACCCTTCAAAGTTACAACCTCACTGAAAAAAGTGACTTTTGGCCGTTTTTCACACTTACGACTATTGCAGTATCCACACGGTCATGTGATCAACATTCAGATACTTGGCAACAGGTTCATATTTAGGACAGTTGCAATGTCCTGAGGTTGTGTGATCCCTGTTTGTGACCTTCTGATCAGCAAAGTCAATGGGTAAGTTAGATTCACTTAACAATTGTGACAAGGTCGTAAAATGAAGCAAAACTCACTTAACAAATGTCTCAGTTAGCATCATAAATTTTGGGCTCATTTCATTTCATGATATTTCAAAAGGCTGAAATATAATAGTACTGTAATGCATAATATCCATCTATGTAATTGTTGTTACATTTTCTAAATGTATTGATGTAATGAATTCCTTATTTTTAGAAGCTATTCGTTTAGAAACACAGAGTATGTGAACTTAATTTTTCTCTGTCTACTTACTCAAGTTTTAAATTATTCCATGTCCAATGCTAATTACTATACATTATGAGGTGTCATTCAAAGCAAATAATTATTTTGGGTATCCATGCTTGAAGAAAAGGTATACATTATCATTGCAAATCTTAAACTACAGCATTGTGAAACTTAAGTATTTTACTCATACAACTTTACTTGGGTCAAAAGGCTGAAATATCATAATACTGTAATGCATAATATCCATCTATGTAATTGTAATATCAGCATATGTTTTTATATGCATGTCAGGCTTTGAAATGATTATCAAAAGTTTAAAATGTGTGAGCAATAATTATTTAATCCAGATTCCACGTTTTAAAGCTGTAACCTTAAAAAATCTTCATTCTTTGCTCCTAATTACAAGAAGGACAGTAGAGTATTTACAAGACGAAACCCCAATAATTGCAAAAAATGCAGCAAAAACAGTCTGTGCTTATGGATCTCCTCTTTGGCATCTTTTCCAATGCAGCTTCTACTTTTTCTACTTTGGATGAAGTGATTTAACAAAACCTTCACCATACACCTTGGATTAATTTGTCTTGCTATGCTGAAATTTGACCCTTTTCTCCACCTCCTAACCAGTGGTGAGTTCCTATCGGTTCGGGCGAACCGGTAGCAGCAGTGGATGGAGGCTCCGCCCACCTGGGAGAACATCATCACGGAGCTTCTGCGCATACGCAGAAGTGTTGCGTGCACGCAAAGCACGCACATGCTCCCGTTCCCGAACCGGTAGCAAAGGTAAGTGAAAACCACCACTGCTCCTAACTATTCATTGGAAGTCCTGATCTGTTTCCTTTTTTTAATTTTCTATACAAGATAGCCGCAAACTCACTGGACACAGATGCTCTTTTAGTATAGCATTGATGTCTAGTATTAAACAAGATGGGGGGATCAATAATTTCCTGTAACATAATTGAAGTGCTTAAACATTATTAAGTAGCATTAACTACTTAATGCTGGGAGTTGGGCGGCATATAAATCCATTTCAATAAATAAATAATAAATAAATAACATTAGATCCTCCCAGGTTACGTAGCATATTGGGCAGCAAGGGATCTCCAGTATTTTTGGTTTGGGGCAAGTACTTCAGCATCTTCCCATGTGATGTTTAAAGTCTTTAAGTTATCTATGAACATTCTTCGCCATGTATTTTGAAAACATTATTTATATTAAATATTAAATTCAAGGAAATCTTAAAGACATCCTATGGTTCTGAGGATTGATATAAATATATGAAGGATGTTAAATCAGTACCATGTATTCCTAGTGATTCCTGGAACTGGCATGATGCTACCTTTTCAGCTACTGCCACACTGAACTTTGAGTTGGGAACAACATAGGTGCAAGCTCGGAAAGTATCATGAAAGCATAAACTACTAAAATCCAGATAAAAGTTCAGCATATTTAGTGGCAGAGCTAAACTGAAGGACCAGTGACTCCCAACAACTAAGGATAATCTCTAACCACCCTAATGAATAGCAATAAGACTTATATACCGCTTTACAGCCATCTCTAAGCGGTTTACAGAATCAGCATATTGCCCACAACAATTTGGGTCCTCATTTTCCCCACCTCAGAAGTATGGAAGACTGAGTCAACCTTGAGCCTGGTGAGATTTGAACTGCCAAATTGCAGGCAGCCAGCAGTCAGCAGAAGTAGCCTGCAATATTGCACTCTAACCACTGCGCCACCGTGGCTCATAAGCATCAGAATAAAGGACTCTTCAGGACTCATAGAACTAGTCATCGAATTATGACAATTGACTCCAAAATTTTCACTGCTAAGAGAGATAAGTGAGTTTGCCCTATTTTACAATTTTCCCTTTCTTGCCACAGTAGTTAAGTGAATCAATGCCGTTGTTAAATTAGTAAAACAGTTGTGAAGTGAATCTGGCTTCCCTATTGACTCTGCTTGTCAGAAAGTCGCAAGAGGTCACATGACCCCAGGACACTGCAACTGTCATAAATATGAGCCAGGTGGCAAATGCTTGCGTTTTGATCACATGACCATAGGGATGTTGCAATAGTTGTAGGTGTGAAAAACAACCATAAGTCACTTTTTTCAGTGCCATTGTAACTTCAAATGGTCATTAAATGAACGGTTGTAAGCCAAGGATCACCTGAACTTGTGACATGAGAAAGGCATCAAGCAGGAGCACAAGCTATAGTAGTTTTGCCATACAGTGCTCCAAACCAAAAAGTTGTTCCTTAAAAATTTTGTTCTTCGTGGAATAAAAAGAGGCTTCCTTTAGTAAGTAAGCTTTACACCAGGTACGCTTCAACTAAGCTCACACTCTGACTGATCTGTAGATAAGATAGCAATAGAATGAGAGCAGCTTTACCATTGTAAATTACTATTTACTAATACCAGGGCATTGTTACAGGATTTAAAAGATTACAATCACACAGGCAGAACCAATCATAGTGGATGTACATTATCAGCACCAAACTGAAGGATGTTAATTGGATGGGCAAAGGCCAAGGGATTCATTCTACCTCCACGGTCACACATTTTTAAATATTACAGCAAGGCTTTTGTGCACATTAAAAAAGGCAATTTCTTTAAAGTTGCTGATTAAAGGATACTCCTTTTATGTCAAAAGTATCCTATTTTTAAGCTGCTCTGGAATTTGAGTTTCTGTTTCAATTCTAACTGTACAAGTACCTTCTTGAAACCAATCACGAATCTTGTTGCTTATTCCCAGAAAGGTTTTTAGGCATGCATCCAAGACACCATCAATTCCATGCTGTACCAGAACAGAACAATGATTAGAAACAAGCATGTACCTGCATGCATTACCCTTTGCTACCTGAAAAACATTTTGGTCAATATCTCATTTGTCCCTGAAAGGACTACCAATAAAGAACCTCTTATTATAGACTCAACTCAAGGTCTTTGCTGCAGATTTGGCTCACAGATTTGTTCTATTCTTTACTATTTGTGTTTCAAGAGGGAGCAATTATTTTAAAAACAAATCTCTATATTGCTTCTCACAAAAAGTAATCCCGGAGAGACTTACAATAAAAACAATGAAACCACAATAAAATTTATTGTATTGAAAGTGAAATGTTAGAAAAAATAATGGCCAATACAGTACAAAAATTTGGGGGTTGAACCGATTAGGACTGGGAACTGAACTGCAGAATGAAAAATCAGCCTGCAGGGGTGGTGCATTGAGAAGACCAGGCATAATTATTTCAAACTGTGAAAAAGTTAGGCGGCTAGATTGCTAGAGTTAGAAAGTAAACATATTACATTCAGACATGGTATTCACTTACTTTCCCTACCGATTCGCAAATGTGAGCGAGCATCCGCCTCCGCGCGCGTGGCCTTCCATGCATGCGCTGTGCTTACGCACGCGGCTTGCATGCATGTGCGCAGCTTCAAAATGTGCCTAAATAGGACGGCATAGAGCCGGGGCGGGTGGGCGGGCCTACCCGCGGGTTGCTGCTACTGGTTCACCCGAACCAGTCCGAACCAGCTGAATACCACCTCTGATTACATTATAAAAACTATAATACTCATAATCTACTTTGTAAGCCAACATTACTTTAGTTCTGAAGGAATAGCGACCACTGATTTTCATCTCAGACACTCAAAAACATGGAAGACTGTTTTATATAGGTAGTCCTCGACTTACAATAGTTCATTTAGTGACTGTTCAAAGTTACAACAGCCCTGAAAAAAGTGACATGACTGTTTTACACAGGATCCTTGCATCATCCCCATGGTCACCTGATCAAAATTCAAATCAGGGGTGGGTTCCACTTACCTTCCCTACCAGTTCGCATCGCGACAGAAGTATCTTGAACTTGTAATTGGGTATAAACTATAGCTACACTATTAACAGGTGTAAGGTACTGGAATTACATTATGTTATAATGAAATTCTGCATTGATTGCTAATTGCTTACTGGTTTATAAGTATTCCACAACTATTTGCATATTTAAGACTTAAAGCTGATTTTCAGGCTTCTGCATTGCTTCCATTCTTTTACTATTTAAAAAATAACTGTAAGTATATATCTACTTCACTACACTTTTAAAAGCAATTGGAATTATTAATTTTATATTTTTGATAAGTTGTACTGTTTTTTTTTAAATCAAACATTCACAATGCATTCAATATCCCAATATTTGAATTGCTGGTACCTATTTCATGGGCTTATTTATACACTGCTTTTATGAAGTTGCAGTCTTATCAGAGCTCCATTAGAATGTTTTGAACCACCTTTCCCATAAGCACCTCCAGCATTGCTAAAATGCAAACGAAGTTGAGATTTATAGCTCCAAATATCTAAAAATCATCACAGTGTGAAGGGATGCAGTACATTTATACACATTCTTGGGCTACATTTGCTAAAACCCTTGATCATTTGTGGTATCAATTGTAATTACCTCGAAATGCAATACCTGTCTGAGTTGTGACTGAGATCTAACCTATTGTATTTTTGTTTCAAATTCCAAGTTTGTTTTCCTTACAAATATCAGAAGCATTCAAATGAAGTTTCCAAATCTTACCATGGATTATACTTGGATCCTATAGTGGCATATCCCTTATATAACAGTTAGAGCTGCAAATATTGCAGAAGTGACCCAATGCCAGTATAATTCATACTTCTTTGCCCTTGGTGGTATTTCATCAAGAATTGCCTGAAGAGTACATCCAAGCAAAATTGAAGAGTTGTTCAGTTTTTTGTAATGATTGAATGCTACATTTTAAAAAAATATTAACTGTATGGCATGAATCCTGAAGTAAGTCTTAACTCATCCTTTCTCAAACTGATTGCATTGCAAACAATTATCTTAGGATGACTGCATGTTCACAAATATACTTTAATAAGATTTTCAAGACATCAAAATAGAGATTTTTACTTCTACAGGATTTATACTATCAAGGTGAAACCAAGATCTTTGTGTAGTTTTTGGTTCTTATGATTTTCTTTCATACTTTTACTTATCAATATCACAATAGTTGCTATTAATCCTCCATTATACAATCTCTGTACAGTATAATAAAACATTATAACCATTATTTGTGTTTTTGCTTATAAGCAATGTTAACTGAAATGAATCAATTCAAGAGAAATTTCATTTAAGGAGTGATGAGGAAAACTTCCTTCTTCAGCATTTTATTGGTATGGCTTCTTCCTGCTTCATTAATCTTAATAAAGCAAGCAACCAGACAACCAATGATATTATGTGTAAACCAACATGAATGTCAGAACAGGCTGAATGAATTATTTAGATGAATCCTTTGGAAGCAACATGAATATAAAAAATACAAAAAGCAAGACAGCAAGAACCTTTATCTGTTCCAATTTAGGTGCCAATTGTGTATTTTTAAGTTTATCTCTCTTGGCCACACTGACTACAAATTAGGAGATCTGAAAACAATGCATCTGGGAGGCACAGAGATGGGGAACTCTGCATTTAGCCCAAGTACATATAATGAAATAAGAGGACAGTTTTAGCTTAATGAACTCATTCCAGCTGCAACTCTAAGTTTATCATTAGCAGTAGTTGCTTTACAGATACAAACTCAAAGTGAACCGCTCCAAACTTGACTGTAGAAAATATGACTTTAGCAACAGAGTGGTAAATGCCTGGAACTCACTGACTCTGTGGTTTCGTCACCAAATCCCCAAAACTTTACCCTTAGACTGTCCACTGTTGACGTCACCCGATTCCTAAGAGGTCAGTAAGGGGCGTGCATAAGTGCACCAACGTGCCTACCGTCCCTGTTCTAATGTTCCCGCTTACCAGTACCCATCTTATGTATAGAAACAATGTTATATCTATGTATATTACCAACATGTACTTGACAAAAATAAATAAATAAAAATAAAATAAATAAGTAGATCTATGAGAGAATCCTTAATCACTGCAGGTTGAAAAGACCATATTATATGGACATCCATTAAGGAAATCTTGGGGGATTATGAAATCAAATTCTTGGATCAAAATTAATCAGTTTCTTCTGACTAAATGTCACTCCCCTCTCTCTCAAATTTACTCCAGCCAAACACTCAGTAACTAATGTCAACTGGGATGTGATTGATTATCCACACCTGTTACTACCCAGAAGCATGTAGTCCACATGCAAGCTCACACCAAAGAATGACATTCCAATCTATCAAAACAAAAGTGTGAAGGGGTCAGCCCTATCCTTGTCTAAAAAATAAGGAGCCTTGAAGAAGCATGGTGTTGAGAGGCAGAGCTGTTGTGTCACGTGGCCCGCCTTGTACTACCAGATATGGTGGAGCTCAGCAGCAGCCCATCAACTGTCAGTTCAGTTGGCTTTTGCAAACGGAACGGAAAGCAGTCGTCTTCTCTGAAGTCAAAATGTTTCAGCGGATCTACCTTAAAAAGCACGTTTCATGCAGCTGCCTCAAGTTTTAACAAGGGTGGCGCAGGATTGAAGGCTCAACGTTAAAGGAGCACTAATTATACTGCACTCACTCAGACGTCCGTTTCCCCCACTACCACCACCTCTCTGCTTCACCTGGTCTTCCCAGCCTTCAAAATACCCTGAAAACTGTTCCAAGCGTCAGCTGAAAGTCCCTAGACTCAGCCTACTCTCCCATCCCTTGTCCCCCCCGAAAGCAAGTGGCTCTTACGGGACTTCTGGAGAAAAGACACCCATCAAGACCGCAAGCAAAGTTAAAGGGCAGGTTTCTCTCTCTTTCTTTCTCTCGAAGCCCCCCGCTAGAAAACAAAACACAGCGCCGTCGGGGTCAGCCAAGCAGCGGCAGCAGCGAGGTCCGCCTTTTCCCATCCCCGTACTTCTAAAGGCGGCACCCCCCCCCCCAACCCAGCGAATCCGTCCTGCCGCGGGTGCCTCACATGCAAGAAACCAGGTCAAGATTCCAAAGCTGCAACGGGAAAAGGGAGGTGGGTAGGTGGCGGAGAAACGGGGGTGTTTTGCCCTCTCGCGCCCCGGCCAAGGAACTTACCCCAGGCAGCCTTTCGGCTGTAGGCAAGCGCGCTTCTTTCCCAGCGCGCGCTCAGGGCCGAGGCGGCACCGCTCTCGGCTCGCCGAATTTACCCCACACACCGCAGGAGTAAACGGAGGCGGAGCGGGGCGCTCGCCCTGACAACAGGGAGCGAGCTGCGACCCCGAAAGCGGTGGTGGCGGCGGCGGCTGTAGCCGCGGCAGGTCCGCCAGCCAAGCCCGTGCAATGGAATGGAAAAAGCGGCGCGCGCGCGCCCTGCAAAGACCACACAGCCGCTGCTTGGCCTGGGTCCCGCCCTCCCTCGGTGCGCCGCGCGAGGGGCTCCCGACGGAACAGCCGGCGAGCAAGGCAGGACCAAGCCGAGAGGAGGAGGGGGGGGGGGAGATGCCTCGAACCATCTGTTGCAAAGCGCTGCTTTGGCTTGGGGGTTGTGGGAGAAGCAGCGCGGGTTTTTTTTCCTCAGCCCCGTTTGTCTATGTTGGGGAAGGGGAGATGCAGGACGGGAAGGTTATCTGCCGGAAGGCCCAGCTGGAGGCACAATCAAGTCGCCCTTCGCTCTCTCCATCCTCTTGCCTTTGACATCCCTCGCCCTCTTCCTAACTTTTTGCGTCCACCTGCTAATTCCTGGTTCCTCGCCAAGCGGAATACCTTGATTGTTTGAAGAGGTTGGAAAAGGCCGGCACTTCCTCTCTCTATCCATGCAGCAGCAGCAACTACTTTGACTCAACCTGTTGTTTGCCCTCTGCCATTGTGTCTTTGTTTATGGTGTGGTTGGTGAAGCTAGGCAGTTGAAAGTTTAGGCTTAGCATGACATTAGAATCCAGCCAAATCAGACTATTAGCATGCACAATACTGAGCTCGTGGGATTTAAGTGGCACTGTGCGCTTGGAGACACTGGAATCAAAGGTTGGGACTTTTGCATGTAAAGAAATGGTTCTGTCACTGAAGCTGCAATTCCTTTAATGCCTGATCCAATTTAGCAATAGCAATAGCACTTACACTTACAGTATATACCACTTCACAGTGCCGTACAGCCCTCTCTAAGCGGTTTACAGAGTCAGCATATTGCCCCCAACAATCTGGGTCCTCATTTTACCTACCTATTTAGCTCCTATTACCCGTATTTTTCGGAGTATAAGACGCACCTTTTTGTCCCCAAAAAGAGGGTGGAAATGTCAGTGCGTCTTATACACCAAATACAGCCATTTTTGGCCTCCCGAAGTCCCGCCCCTGCATCCCATTTTTGTGAAAAACAGGGCATTTTTGCCTTCCCCCACCCCCTAGGAGTGCTCTGCAGGCTTCCCAAACCCTCTGCATGCCTCGTTTTTGCAAAAAAATGGCCAAAACATGGGCCATTTTTTGCAAAAACGGAGGTGTTTTTGCCTTCTAATTACCCCATCTAGCATGACTGGAGGAGGAATTCTGGGAGTTGAAGTCCACTAGCTTTAAAGCTGTCAAGTTTGAAGACCCCTGGGTTAGGGGTTAGGGGTGCAAGGGTCTTCAAACTTGGCAAGTTTAAGACTTGTGGACTTCAACTCCCATTCCTGAGCTAGCATGACTGGAGGAGGAATTCTGGGAGTTGAAGTCCACAAGTCTTAAAGCTGTCAAGTTTGAAGTTTGTAAAAAGTGTACATGGTTGTAAAAAGTATACATGGTTGTAAAAAGTATTCTGCTATACTGGTATTTTATTAAATAATACTACACCATTTGGCTCAGAATACTTTTTTCCTTGTTTTCCTCCTCTAAAATCTAGGTGCGTCTTATACTCCGGTGCGTCTTATACGCCGAAAAATACGGTAGGTAGTTTACATTGGTTGCACTTTCAAAATTATCCATTCCAGATTTTTTTTTTTTAGATTGGTGCAAGTTACTAACTTTGGCTGAAAACTAAGCAGGATCCTGCACTACTTCTTGGATTGAAGGTCAGGAAATCCCAGAGCTGGTAGGCTACAGTAGGAATTCAAGAGGAAAAAACAACTTGGAGGAAGGTAATGGCAAACTGCTTCCAGACTGTTGCCAAGAAAGCTACATGGGCACCATCATGAAGTTGTTAGGAGTCAACTTTTTCTGTTAGCTCACTGTTTATCAAACTTGGCAACTTCAAGAAATGTGGACTTCAGCTCCCAGAAGGGAAAAGTACCCAGGTTTTGAGAAACATTCCCTTAGCTCAACGCAGGAGAGATTTCATAATGGAAGACAAATACTATATATTATAACAGTTTATTTAGTGACCGTTCAAAGTTATAACAGCACTGAAAAAAGTAACTTATGGCCATTTTTCATAGTTACCACCTTTGTAGCATTCCCATGGTCATGTGATCAAAATTTAGATGCTTGTCAACTCTTCATATTTATGACAGTTGCAGTGTTCTTGGGTCGTGTGATCCCCTTTTGCCACCTTCTGACAAGTAAAGTCAATGGGGAAGCCAGATTCTCTTAACAAACGTGTTACTAACTTAACAACTGCACTTAAACAACTGTGGCAAGAAATATTGTAAAATGGGGCAAAGCTCACTTAAGAAATGTCTCACTTAACAACAGAAATTTTGGGCTAATTCAAGGACTATATGTTGCAAGATAAACCATTGGAAAAAGATTATGTATGGGTGTAAGTAAAATATCTGCATCTGTCCCTATAACTTGTGGCTGAAACAACAATATTATCTAGTATTTTTCAAGCACATACCTAATATCACAGTGGTTTTTAATAATAAAAATAAGAATAGGACAATTATGTAAAACGATACATAAAACAAATTTTTAAAGGTATTCTAGCATCTCTTCTCAATTCCTGTTGTATGTTTATTCCCATAGTATGAAGGATTACAGTGGGTTTTTCTTCAGATAGTAGGTTTAATTCCATATTGTCACCACCAGCTTATGTTCCGTGTTTCATTAATTCTACTATGGATTCTGCTGTGAGCAAATTTAGTCCATTCTAGGTGAATGACTAGGGCACTGACAGGAGACATAAAGTCTTTCTCCCCATAAATAATAAAGAAAAGATTGGATGTCCCAAAGGGGCTTTTTTAGGAGGCAACTGGACTTTCTTGTTTTTTCTTTTGAAGACTTTTTGCTTCTTCAAAGAACAAAGCGTTCTGTGCATGCAGAGAGGGTAAAAGAACTCAAATGGCAGTGTCCCAGAGGGTGGGCGGAGCGTCACGCTACCTTCGCGATCGGCTCTCCGACGACCGACAGGTAAAAGCGAACCGGGAGCATTTTACCCCTGGCCCCGCCCCATCTATTCTCTGCCTCCCGAGTCCCAGCTGATCGCGAGGAAATGGGGATTTTGTAGTAACCTTCCCCTGGAGTGGGGAGAGAATGGAGATTTTACAGTATCCTTCCCCTGCCACGTCCATCAAACCACGCCACGCCCACCAAACCACGCCCACAGAACCAGTAGTAAAAAAAATTGAATCCTACCACTGAGTAGATGACCCATTGCCATATATTTAAAAAAGGATGTTCAATTCTCTGGTCTCAGAAAAAAATTCTGTCAATTTTTTTCAGTAGATTTATAAAATAAGCATGTAAGGCAGGGTTTTTCGATCTTGACAACTTTAAGATGTGTGGACTTTAACTCCCAGAACTAATTCTTGGATTTCACACATCTTAAAGTTGTTACTGTAAGTTTGAAAAACACTGTTGTAGGGAAAAAGAGACCTGACTGGAAATTCAGCCCTTAAATAAAGAAGGCCTACTTTTGTCCAGGGTCCATTAATCTCTGTAATAACCAGGATGCCACTACTGAACAGGTCTTATGCCCAGAGATAACATGTCTCGCATAATTTATTATTTCTGACACACAGAAATGTTTCTGTATCCAAAGAATTTGAAATGTTTAAAATATTAAATAAAATAGAGAACAAAACAGACAGATTTATTCATTCCCTCCCATGCCTGGAATTATGTTTAGACCATCCAACAAAATGTTGCCAGCATTAAAATTGATGAGTCCTTAAAGAATATAAGGCCCTTGGAAAACAGACAAACAAGTTTTGGATTAATTAAAAACACTAGAACTGTAAACATGGCGATTGGGCCATAGAACTTTTAAGATATTACCTAATCATTTTTTAAAGTCACCTGACTATCATCACAGCATGAACAGTTAAATTCATACCTTAATAAGAACAATTCATCCAACCTCATATTTCAATGGAACAACTATTCCAGATAATACATATTCTATGATACTGCTTCCATTTGTACTTGAGCCCCCCAACAATATGTGGTAATCATCTGTGAGTCTTCTGGAGGGAGTTGACTACAAATTTAATAACAGAATGAAAACATCACCTTGGTTATTCTGCTGATCCAAGCACAACACACCGATTCAGAAAGCATACATTATGTAAAGTAAATACTTATTCAGGATCTCATTTATTTTGACGCCTTTAAATTTATCTATCTAAGAATTAAAATGAGACAAGTTATGCTTAAATAGCAGGTGATAGGACTAGAAATAATTTGTTTAAAAGGCATATAGTATATATACTAAAACCCTTCTTCTCTGGCACTAATCACAGCTAAAGGTAGTAATTACTATATTATTTCTCCGTTCATGCTAAGCAGTAGATTCTTGACACACCATTTATTTAAGGGTACTTAATGCTGCAGTCGTATGCATGCTACACGGGAGGAAACTCCATAAAATATACTGTGACATATTTCTGAGTAAACATGCATATGATTATACCAAGCTCAGCAAATGCCAAGATCTCCACATTTCCTTTAGATATCCTGTTTGTCTAAAATAAATAGAATAAATAACTTTAAATTCCCAGAACTGAAAGGCATGTCTAAATGGAAACATTTAGGATAGAAAGATAAAGTGGACAACTGTATTATTAATCAAGTGATTGATTTACATTCTGTTAAAACAACAATAGCAAATCCCTTCCATATTGTTGCCAAGAAAGTAACATAATTTCCATGAGTCAATCTTGACTTGAAAGAGCAGCATGCGAAGTCCACACGACAAAATATTGTCACAGACTAAGTTTACCTTTAATACAGAAATATGTAAGTGGAAGAACATGATACAGGAAAAAGCATTCAGTATCGAGAATTATATAAACATTTAATGGAGAATGAACAAGTCATTCTTTAACATTATTTATTTATTTATCAAACGCGTATGCCACCCATCTTGCCAAAGGCAACTCTGGGCAGCTTACAGACACTGAATAAAATGCAGTATAAAACATCAAAACAATGAAGATCTTAAATTTAAAAATTCAATTAAGATAAAACTAAGCAGGGTGGAGAGGGAGGGAGCAAAGTGCAGACAGAGAGGAGGTGGGGTGTTCTCTATTCCAGTGTTTCCCAACCTTGGCAACTTGAAGATGTCTGGACTTCAACTCCCAGAATTCCCCAGCCAGCATTCGCTGGCTGGGGAATTCTGGGAGTTGAAGTCCAGACATCTTCAAGTTGCCAAGGTTGGGAAACACTGCTCTATTCCATCAGCCATTGGGGCCCCAAGCCTTTCCAAAGGCAAAAAGGTGGTAATGGTTCTGACCTTGGGAGGGCAAGATCTTTGTTTGCTTGTTTATCAAATTTATTGGCTGCCCATCTTACTGCAGGGTAACTCTGGGCGGCTTACAACCTTCCAATTACAATGCTCCAGAGAAATATTATTGAATATTATTCAATTAATTTCAGTTTCTGTCCTGTATCCACATAAGGCAATGTAGGCATCCTCCGTGCAAAACTACGTTGTGTATCCATAGTTTGAGCTTTAATGAAGCAAAATCAAATGTTGGGAGAGGTGTTCCAAAAATTCTGATAAGGATTCAACATAAATCATTTTTAAAATGCCCATGACTTTTTTTTTTGCAGATATTTAAAAAGTTAATTATATCTATCAGGCATGATAATTCAGGGTTTTGTAAAGGTCATGTCATCACAGAATGTCCCATTTTCCTTAAATCAATTGATTTCATTGTACTCTGGTTTCTACTTTCCTTTTTCCCCAGGCATTTATAAGATTAAATGAAATTAGACATCAGCTTTGTGGGGCCCTGAATTCTAAATCTAAAGGCAACTTTGAATTTTTCAGCATGTTGATTTATAAAACAAGAGATACAACACTGACTCCATTCCAACTGCCACAACACTAAATACATGGTTATGGAAGAAAAAGTTGTATCACACAATTTGTTATGTGCAGAGCCTACTGGCATAGAAGAAGGAATTTGATATGTTCAGAGCTGGGATTAATTATTTCATGCAGATTGCTTTTGAAATTGAATGTCTTTTTAGACCCTGGTACTGTTTGCTTGCTAAAGATAAATTTACATAGACAAGTGCAATAAATATTAGTTAGTAATTATCTCTGTGACTGCAACATCCTTTTGCAAATATATGATTTTAACCTCATAGGTATCGACAAACCAAACTGTCCTATAAATTGCATTGAAATAAATCCATTGTGTTCAATAGGATATACTTGCATGAGTGAGTATAAGATTACTGCCTACAACATAATGATCAACAGAAATTGTGTTTCTTTACTACAAAGTATTCTGAAAGCACTGTGCATCAGGTATTGCAATCCAAACATACAGATCATGTGCAAACAAAAATTAGACTTTGGGACAAGATGAGCTCTGCCAGGTAGACCAAAGATGTATCTACCTGATTTTCCCAGCATGGGTATGCCCCGTTATTTTGAACTAAAACTCCATAATAGTGGCCATGCCACATGAGATTGTTTGGAATTTTTCAAAATATCTGGATATCAGGGAAGACAGAAAGTCTTAGTATACTTTTTATCATTTGGGCCATCAGATGTATTCATGCAGTGAATAACACTTGACTTTATTGGACATTGTCTTCTCCTCCACTTACTGCTACAGAACATTATACATGCTACCTCTTCACCTAGATTTTTGATTGAGCTGTCACAGATAATAGCCATTGAAAGATTGATCTCCCTTGAATTACCTAACAGTACTTTGAAACCATCCAAATTTTTCAACCAGTTAGCCTTTTTAAATTAAAAACCCATGATGTGAACAGGTAGCTTCTTTGTCTCTAAAGAACTGCCAATCAATTTATGTGGGTAATTATAATTCTGTTGGCAAGCGAGATGGAGGAGGGCAATTCAATTTAATTTTCCCATATCATTTTTTTTTTTGCAAATTTTTATAAGATCTTCTATTAGAAAGTTTTTTAAAAAAGAAAAGCCAAATAAATGCTTAGTCCCCCCCCTCCCCAAGAAAAATGAGCTCTCTTGCTAGCACTATAACTTTCTTTTAAACATGTTCCCTTCTTTGGATATGTGGAAACTGTGGAGGAGGAGGAGGAGGAGGAGGAGAGGAGGAGGAGGAGGAGGAGGAGGAGGAGGAGGAGGAGGAGGAGGAGGAGGAGGAGGAATATGCATAAAACATTCTCAAACTCAGACCTTTAGTTCCATTCACAAGAATTCACTGATACAATAGTACACAAAAAAGTCTTTCTAATGGGACAAACCATTAATAAGACTCCTTCATTTTATTATTTAAAATCATGTTCATTTCCAATATTACCTTTTAGGTAATGCGAATTTTCAGTCTTAATACATTGCTCACACTTTAGCTAGATGTGGCCTTTGAGGGGCCTTTTTGATATCTGAAGTTTACTAACTGCTAGATTTCCTGTCACTTTTAGTGAGGATGAAAGAGAAGCAGGTGTTTAACACCAGCTAGATGGCAGCATTAGATGATTAATTAGATTAGTTGGATAATCTTGAAAAGGAAAGTAGGTTAGGCCTGGTAAGTAACTAATGAGAGGCAACAGGAAATCTCAGGACTGTAGGCTAGATTAGGAAATACGGTACATAAAATGTGTCAATAGAAGGCAATGGGAATCTGCTTCCATTTTATTCTCTTCCATTCATTCTCTTCTATTCTCTTCCATTCTATTCTTTCCATTTGTTTAAAAAATGTATAAAAATGTGGGCTGTCACTAAAGTCTCTAATAAAAAAATGTGGAAAAAAAATCTCCCCGATTTGGTTTTGGCTCACCAACAGGATTTGTGGCAGCCACATGAATAATTTCTTTTTTAAGTATTTACTTTCTACAAGTATTACATAAAAATGGCAGACTTCCTAATTATCATTGAAATGAGCATCGCCAGGAAAAATTCACGAGACTCTCATATGCAGGGTTAGTAGAGGGAATAAAAGAAAGCTGATTGAAAATAACATACGATATGTTGCAAACATCTCGAGTGGAATATCAAATCTCTGCACTGTTGCACATACAGGGAATAGACATGAAAAATCATATATTTTTTCCAAAATGGTTTTTGAAACCTAAAATGCAATCAAGAAGGAAGGAAGGAAGGAAGGAAGGAAGGAAGGAAGGAAGGAAAGAAAGAAAGAAAGAAAGAAAGAAAGAAAGAAAGAAAGAAAGAAAGAAAGAAAGAAAGAAAGAAAGAAAGAAAGAAAGAAAGAAAGAAAGAAAAAAAGAATTAGATAGAATGTTTAGCCCAAATACTGGTTTTTTTCTCTTTGCATTTTATCAAAGCAAAATTCAGCCTTTAACTAAAAATTACAAAAGCAGCATTTTAATGCAGTGCAATGCTACATTCAGAAGGATAATAGCCCTATAGTGTTAGTAAGAAGTTATACAAGTTTAGCCATGCACAGACTATAAGGTTAGAGGGTCTTCTGTTGGCTAAATTCTCCAGCATATGTGTTCATTGTATATTCGACCAGTTAGGTCCCGTCCTGGGTCTCCTCCAGGTCCCGTCAACCAAACAATGTCGGCTGGCGGGCCTTAGAGGGAGGGCCTTCTCTGTAGGGGCCCCTGCTCTCTGGAACCCACTCCCCCCAGAGATACGAATTGTTCCCACCTTGCTGGCCTTCCGAAAAGCCGTGAAGACATGGCTCTTCCTGCAGGCGGGGCTTTGAGACGATTTTCATCTGGGTCTCCCCCATGTATGTATGTTTTTGTATGTTTCTTTTAAATGTATTTTAAATTGTTATTAAATTATATTGTTTAGCTGTTCTTTAAATGTTGTACGTCGCCCTGAGTCCCCAGGGAGTAGGGCGGCATATAAGAGCACTAAATAAATAAAATAAATAAATAAATTACAGACCTCTATCTAATTTTATTGCTGTGTATCGTTACTTACAGTATGTTCATTTTAATTCTGAACACAATGTGCCAATTATAGGAAAGCTCCCACTAATTTTCTTCCAATGCATCAGAATCAGAATCAATCAGAAACATGTCATTTGGTCTAAAATTATAATGGTAGTCATGAGAACTGGATGTCGGATATTCAGATCTAATCATAGTCTTCAAAGTTATGGCAATACATTACATCACTTGATTAAAAAAAATTATAGAGGCCCTTAATGTGCTTCGCAGATATCATTCTAACATGCTGCCAGGCTCCCTGCTCATACTGCACTTAAAGGATCATGTTAATGAAAATGAATTGGAAACTGGTATCCTTCAAACTAAAACATCAGCCTTTGATATTAGCCTTTTTTAATGGAATGTCTCTTGGACACATATTGATTCAGCGTGGTGTAAAAGCTAAGCTGTTGGGTTAGGTATCAGGTTAGGTTTGGGAAGACATGGGTTCCCCCTCAGCCATCAATGCTCACCAGGTGATTTTGGCTCAATCAGTGTCTCTCAATGCCGTCTTCGTCACAGGAATCTTGTGGAAATTAAATAAGGAGAAACCCCTATGTGAGCTGCCTTGAATGCCTGGAAAAATATGGATATAAATTTAACAAACGCAAGTGTTTTAGGCATATTTATAGTATAAAGCCATGATGGCAAATCTATGGCACATGTGCCAAAGGTAGCACGCAGCGCCTTCTCTGATGGCATGGGAGCCGTCGCCCCAGTTCAGCTCTGCCATGCATGAGCACGTGTCTCCCACCAACCAGCTGGTCTTTGGGTCTCTGCCGCGCATGCACAGGGGGGTAGGCTGCATGTGAGAGGTGCGCATGCATGTGTGGGGGTGAGGTGGGGTGCAAGGGGGTGTGCAGGGGGCCACACGCACATGCGTGGGGCTGGGTGCATGCATGGGGGCCACGCACACATTGCATTTTGGGGGTTCGGGAGCACGCACGTATTCATGCACGCACACATGTGCTTTGGGCACTCGATCCAGAAAAAGTTAGCCATCACTGGTATAAAGTAAAACTGGGATAGATGTAATCTTGTGCTTTATTGGAAGTGTGTCCCTCCCACAGGAAAAACATAAAATATTATATGGTGAAACATTAATTTGCTTTTCGGTGAAAAGGTTTTATGCTCTCATTGGCAGCCATATTGTAAACTGACAAAACCCGAAAGCTTGATCTTGTGCATGTTACTTGATATAAGTCTCAACAAGTTCAATAGGATTTGCTCTCATGTAAATGTACACTACACACACACACACACACACACACACACACACATATACTGTACACACATTTTACAATATTGATGATGATGATGATGATGACGACGACGATAGATGATAGATGATAGATAGATAAGATAGACAGACAGACAGACAGACAGACAGACAGACAGATAGATAGATAAAGATGGTTGGTTGGTTGGTAGGTAGGTAGGTAATTACATTGCTATTGGCAACCTAGCAATGTTTGTGTTTTTTAAAGTGTACATTATTGTGTACTGTGTAAGTGTATATTATTTTAGAAGTAATGTTATTTTGTCAGAAGAGAGATTAAATTATGCATTGAATTGGTTCGTTTCTCTTATATTTTTCATTAGCAAAACTTCTGCCACCCCCTGTTGTTATCTTTTAAATTGCAAAGGAGCCAGTCATAACAAAAATTGGAAAGCTACATATTGTATTTGCATGGCACAAACAACATTGTGTTTGCACAGCCCAGTACATTGTCCCTTTCTTAGCAAACAGGAAGAATGTATGACTGATGAGGACTGACTACAAAAATTGACTGACCACTACAGCACTGAGGTGGTTTGAGACGAGTGAATAAAGATTGAATTGCAAAACAAATATATAGAGAAGAGTGAATTCAATAAAGGAGAATATTTGTAGCTCAGGGTTGAAATGAGGAGTTCTTGGTGATCTCTGAGCTTGATTGTTTTCTTGCAGACATTTCATTACCAAAACTAGGTAACATTGTCAGTGCTAGTAACTAGTAGAAGAGTGAGAGGAAAAAAAGATTACTTACATTTTCTTCCTTCCCCACTCCACTCACATGGCTTTAATTTCTTATGCTTATTATTTCTTGCTTCTTTTCAGAGGTCCACATGACATGCTTACACTGAAAGCAAGTAACTGAATGTGCATGTGTGTGTAGCATGTTATTTATTTATTTATTTATTTATTTATTTATTTATTTATTTATTTATTTATTTATTTATTTATTTATTTATTTGGTTGCTTTTATATGCCACCCAACTCCCATGGCACTCAGGGCGGCGTACAACATAATTCAAAACAATGTATAAAAACGATACCAATAATTAAAAACATTACAAAATTTAAAAAAAAATAAAAATTTAAAAACAGACCAACATTTAAACAAGGGGGATAGATCTTAATTCACCCTGCCTGCAGAAAGAGCCATGTTTTCACTGCTTTACGGAAGGCCAGTAGGGTGGGGATAATCCTGATCTCTGGAGGGAGTTGGTTCCAGAGAGACGGGGCTTTCACAGAGAAGGCCCTCCCCAGCGGTCCCACCAACCGGCATTGTTTGGTTGAAGGGACCTGGAGGAGACCGACTCTGTGGGACCTAACTGGTCGTAGGGATGTATGAGGTAGGATGTGGTCCTGAAGATAACTTGATCCTATGCCATGTAGGGCTTTAAAGATGTTAATCAACACCTTGAATTGCACCCAGAGACTAATGGGCAACCAATGCAGCTGGCAGAGTATGGGTGTATCTAGAGACACCCACCACAGCTCGCGCAGTCGCATTTTGCACCAGTTGCAGTCTCCGGATACTTTTCAAGGGTAGCCCCATGTAGAGCGCGTTACAGTAGTTCAATCGAGAGGTGACAAAGGCATGAGTGACCGTGAGTAAAGCCTCCTTCTCCAAATATGGTCGCAATTGGTGCACCAGCCGAACCTGTGCAAAGGCGCCCCTAGCCATAGCCGTAAGATGTTGGTCTAATTTTAGCTGTGGATCTAGGATTTCCTGGTCCTCTGATAAAAATATGTGTGTGAAAGGTGATTGCTCAATAGAAAATGTCTAGATGGATTTCTATTGCTGTTTGTATCAAATACAGATAGTCCTTGACTTACAACCATTTGTTTAGTCACTGAAGTTACAGTACAATGGTAATTACTTACAACTGGGCCTCACATTTCCAACTGTCACAATATCCCCACAGTCATGGGGATAGGAATATGGGTGCTTAGCAACCAGCAAGTATTTATAATGGTTGCAGCGCCCCTGGGTCATGTGATTGCCATTTGCAACCTTCTCAGCCGGCTTCTTACAAGAAAAGTCAATGGAGAAAGCTAGATTCACTTAATGCCTGTGTGATTCACTTAACAACTGAAATGATGTGCTTAAGAATGGTAACAAGAAAATTCATTAAACTATAGTCCCAATTGTGATTGTAAGTTGATGACTCCTTAATAAGTACAAAAATAGGTTTCGCTTTAAAGTTTCTCTTTAAAAAAAAATAACCTGACAGTGTGCCACATTTGCTGGCAAGTTTTTAAAGCTTACAAGAAACATAAAAACAAAATAAAACATATGTGTGTCTGTGTGTCTGTGTGTATATATCTGTGTGTATAAATCTGTGTGTATGTCAGAGGTGGGTTGCTGCCGGTTCGGACCGGTTCTTTAGAACCGGTAGCTCTGACTCCAAGCCGAGAGCGAACCGGTTCTCTGTATCCGTGTAAGTGGGCCCGCCCGCCCACCCCTGGGTTATACTGACCTTTATCTCTGCTTCCGAAGCCCAGCTGATCAGGGGCGGCAGATTTAATTGCCGCTCAGCAGCTGTTTTCTGTGCTCCTTGGCTAGTTTGCAACGTGGAAGGGTTTGGGGTTTTTTTTGAAGCACTGAGCATGCCCAGACGATCACTTCCTGAAAAAAGTCACGATGCAAACTGGTGGGGAAGGTAAGTAGAACCCACCCCTGGTGTATGTGTGTGTTGCATAGAATTAAATGGTAAAAATAAGAACTGGAATAGATTTGCAACACAATCCTATGGCCAATGGATGTCACCCCTGGGAATGGTTGAATAATAGGACATAGATATCAGAATCTGAACATTCATGATCTCAGCAGAAGTATCAACTTTGCCTTGAAACTGAGCTTCTTCTGATTTGATGAATCTATTGTTGCTTCTAGATGACAGATGCTGCCAGACAGCAGATATACTTACAACTTGTCCCAGATATGTTAGGAGATTAGAAGAAGGTGGGATCCTTTGCTGTTTTACTCTTCCTGCCAGAGAACAATGCTGCAGTACATGGATATGTGTGGCACACCACGTTTTCAATTTGTGTGATTATTTGCTGCATTATTTGTCTACTGCTGGCATCTTAAATTAGATAAAAACTAGTTACACAACCTGCTTTTAGCATAGTGTGTTATCTGAACCCAGCCCTTGTGATTCTAAATCATGATTTCTGGCTTAATGCATAAACTGAACTCAACAATGGTTTGTTCAGTAAATCATGATTAAATAAATCTTTAACTCATCAATGTTAATTGCTAGTAGGGAATGGGACACAATTAATGGAGTGATTAAGTTATTTTCCTACCACACTTAGGCAGAAAGCAGCAAAAAGTAGCCTAATTGTTCTTTCTTTGGCATGAAAGGCAGGAAATTCAGGTAATCCTTGACTTACAACTGCAGTAGAACCTGCCCAACGTAGTTGTAAGTTGTGATGGTTGTAAATCAGGTCACCCATGTGACTGATCCGATTTTATGACCTTTTTTGCAATGGTCGTTAAGCAAACAACACAGTCATTAAGCAAACTAATGGCTCATTATGGGCTGCTTTCGCTGAAAACAGAAAGGAAATGCTGTTTTTCAGCAAAATTACCATAAAATATGCTCAATGACTGCAGGACCCTGCAAATGGCCATAATTGCAGCCTGGTTCCCAAGGGCTCAAAATGCTGCCATGTGACTAGGGACAGCCCTCAGAACTTCGGAACCAGGTCATAAGTACTCCTAGATAAGTCCGTTGTAACTTCAAACGGTTGCTAAATGACAAGTTGTAAGTCAGGGTCTACCTGTAAACACAAGAACAGAATGACCTTGGCCGTATTCCATCAAATCCAACCCAGTCAGTTTGAGGGAAGGTTTACATTTTTAATCATAAGTTGTTTTGCATTTTTCTCCTCCTTTTTTCTTTTCTTGCACCTTTGAAACTTTACATACATTTTGAAGAAATAGCCCCAGTCATACTGAAGAGCAGTAGAATACAGAAAGGAGGACAGTAAATAGATTAGGAAACAGCTATCCTAACTTTCCTGCATGGCAAGCAAAGTGGCAGCCAATCTTTGCTTCAGCTAATTAACTGATTAATCAATCAGCTAATAAACAGAATAGTTAATTGACTAATCAGTCAACAGCTTGCTCAGTTTCAATGCATTGTTTTAATTAAAGATGAGGGAGAAAAAAATGCATTAAAAGTCTAAACCAAAATGTAATACAAGCCCCTTAATAAAGTCTATTAAAGCAGTATAATCCTAAAAACACTTTGCAAGGATAGAATAAGCCCCATTGAGCACAGTGGGACTTAGTCTGGAAAATAAGATGCTTAGGATTGCATTCTCAGTGCCATGTAGCCTAATACCCTATAATTTGCAAGAGGTTTAAGTAAGTAAATAAATCAGTGATCAAGATTTGTATCCCAATTTTCCATTAGATTAGTGTCCAAGGTGGGTTATTTATTTTTAAAGTTCTTTTAAAAGGGGAAATAAAACTCAAATTCCTATCGTTCGGTAATATTGGGTCTCTGATTTTGTAAATTGACACGTGCATAGACTTCAGTGCCAGTTTTGAGCACAGATATACAATATTAAGCGAGTACTTCTTGTTTTAAGGAATATTTTCTTAAAACAAGGAATGATTTCACTGAAATCTATTATTCTTATTCTGGATAATGAAAAGTTAATAGAGTTTTCTCTGTGAGTAGAATTTGTAGAAGTGGAGGCTGTATTACCACTTGAAAGTTGTTTATTGTCCCAGTTGTCACTGTGGGAGGAAGAGGAGAATGAGGCGTAACGATTGGGCTCCAATTAGAATTATTAAGAATCTCAGCACAGTTCTACCTTGCTTCATTCATGATACAAAAATGAGTTTGTATTCTTTGAGTTAGTTCTAACTCCTGATTACATAAAGATGTAGTTTTCTTGTTCACAGTACTGTGTAATGTTTACTTTTGGGAGGATGTTGCTTTGGTTTCCTAACTTTGCCTACAGCCCTGGGATCTTCTAGAGATCCTGCCCAAGTAGCAATAGCTCTTAGACTTATATACCGCTTCACAGTGCTTTATAGCCCTCTGTAAACAGTTTACAGAGTCAGCATATTGCTGCCAGCAATCTGGGTCCTTAGTTAACTAGCCTCAGAAGGATGAAAGGCTGAGTCAACCTTGATCTGATCAGAATTGAATTGCTGGCAGTCAGCAAAATTAGCCTGCAATACTCCACTGCGCCACCACGGCAGTAACAAGTGTAATCCTGTTTAGCTTTTTTTGAAGATCAGTTAAGATTTGATAGGTGCTATTCTGCTGTCATCTGCTATTCTGCTTAAATAAGAAGTATTCACCCTCTTTGAGTTGTTTATAAAAAATAATAAAGGTGAGATATAAACAAACAAACAAACAAACAAAATTAGGAAATTAGAAAGGTGCTTTGCAGCTTACAGAAGAACAAATACAGCCTCTGACTGCAGCATTTTAGGTAACTTTATCTTTCCCCAAAATTGCAGGGCTGCTGTCTGCCATTCGTACATGATCCTAGGAAAAGATACATTGCTTTAAAAAAAATTGCATGCAGATATTACATTCCTGTTCCAAAGTGCATTTTTGAAAAAAAATAAAAATAAATTAGCCTAGTACTGCCCTGATGGATGAATGAATGAATACTTCAACAAAATGTACATCCCCACCTAGCAGTGTTCTCAGAAATGCTTAACTTGCAAGAAGATAACAGCTAACTTGTGATGAATGTCATAGAATTATAAAGCTTTAAGAAACTTTGAATAGCTGAAGGTAAATGAGATCACATTTCATACATGTAGAGGGCTGGATTCTTTGCATTTTTAAAAATGCAGACTAAGCTCTAAAATAGGCACACATTTTTATTTTCATGTCTTCTCCAACTTATAATGGCAATAAAACGACACTTTTCAATTTTCAGAAGTCATATTGATAGGAGAGAGTCTGGAGCTTATGCAAATCTGAAGCTATAGGTTGCCCACTGCTGATGAAGACCAAGATCTGCTCATACAGGAAACTTCAAGCTAAAACATTCTTAAAAGAAGGGGTCCATTCTTTGCTTTGCAGACTTCTGGTAAGGGAATGAAAAAGAGGGCCTGGATAAAGAAAAGAAAGGAGACCTATACCAGGAAATTTCAATTTGCATTTCTGTTCATTGAGAAAACTTTTTTGTCCTTCTGTGCAAAATATGGGAAAGCAAACATGGGAAAAAGTTCCCTCCTTTATCCCCAGTACATGCACTGACTAGTACTGTTAGATGACATAAAGTACTAATACAGGTGCCTGCCAATTCCATATGAGTATATTAATCAATTTACTTCATTCCATCAACTAATTAAGTATTTTAATGCTAAATGTTACCAGTGTTGAGCGTTTAACAACATACCATCATTTCCCCCAATTATATTGAGCACTTTGCCATACTTTTACAAGTGCATGGACTGTTGTATTATTCATGAACAAATATGAGCTAGCTATGTTCCATAATGTCAAACATTCATACATTCATCTCTATGCCCTATAAATGCCCACCCTGCAACGGAGGTCAATTTTCTACAGTTTACATCTGCAAGCTTCTTTTTGCTTTCAGAAAATCTTGATATGTTCCATAACAGCACATAGTTTGAAACTCAATATTTTGTAGAAATTCACTCACTTTCTTTTCTGAATGAAAACTGCAACCAATATATGAAACTCTAGTTGTTCCTGCACAAAGTCTTTTAATGCTGTTGAGAGATTGATTTTCTTCAACAAGCCTCAAGGAGAATTATAATGGAGGTCCTATATAGTGCCCTTTTCTATCACTAAGATTCTTACCTAATGTTTATATAGACTCTGTGGAAAGGTCACATTTAGCATAAAATGTCTGCAACTGCAATTAAAATTGCATAGTTTGTAGGTGCAGTCCGATTTGTCTCCCAGATTTCTAGTAATCTTTAAATATACATTTTTAATAGTTTCTTGTTCCAGCATTTCATTGCCTTATTGCTGACTTTTTTTCCTACTGAGAAGAGAGAAGCAGAGTTTAATTACTGAAGCCTTCTTCAGTTTAAATTATAGAAAAGAAAATAAGATAAATACTTTAAGTACGGTACTGTTTACTGCGCTTCCTTCCACAGAACAAAAAACTGACTCTGGAACCTATCAGAGAGGCTATTTGAGAGTTGAGAAATTAATAGTCTATTCATCTTAAACCCACAATCAGAAGTAATAAAATGTAAATCAGCAAAGAAGTGTTGCATTTAAAATCACAGGAGTCATGAAATGCTTTGTCCAAATCAGTGAAATGATCCCACACCCCATACAAAGTGTAAGAGGCTGGCAATGACATAATTTTCATACTCCGTGAAAAACAGATCATCAGAGATCAAAAGTTTATATCTAAGCAGATGCTGGGTATTCAGTACAGTCATGATAATGTAATTATGTGATTCTTGTGTTGAATAAAGGTTGGATTAGTTGACCTTCATGATTTCTTCCAACTGTAAAATTCTGAATTTAATTTTAGAGATAAAGTTACAACAGCATAGAGGAAAACCTCATTCAAAGCAGGCGAATTCAAAAGAGAATCACTGAATTACAGTACTATATTTCTTTATATAACCAATCTTAAGCTTTTTAAATCTGATATGGTGCAAATATTATGAATTCAAAAGAAAAATCACTGAATTGCAGTACTATATTTCTTTATACAACCAATCTTAAGCTTTTTAAATCTGATATAAAGATTTAAACCTAATTATCAATTCTTTAGATTTCTGTAGAAGTTATGTCTTATTTTACCAGAAGCTTCAAGTTCAATATAGGCAGATAATTTCAGAGTGTTATGTTGTGCTATGTGTATTGCATTGCATGTCTTTTTTGTAACTTTTTTTTCAGTATGAGTCCTTCGGGAGTTGGGCGGCATATAAGAATACCAAAATAAATAAATAAATAAATAAATAAATAAATATTATAGCTCTTTGTGAAACTATTTTTCACATAATAGGTATTCCTACATTTCAGAAATTGTCCCCACAGGAATCTTCCAAAGTATGCCTATCAGGTTGTTGTATAGTTATATCAAATGCTGCCAAGCATCCAACCATCAAAGGGTTTTAAGGAGTTTCTCCTTTCACAAATCCAGTAAGATAAGATACTCTTATAATTATAAACAAACAGCTTTGCTTTGCTACTTCATTCGGAACCAAGGTTAAGAACAGCTGTTTTACCATTTGCATATAAGCAACATCAGATCTAAAAACAATACGTACAACATTAACTTTAAACAATAGTGGCTGTTGTATTGAACTCAATGAGACTGACCTCATCCTTCCCCCATGCCCCACTCCCCAGCCAGGTCCTAAGAGAGTAGAAAAGGGTTTTGAAAGGAGAAACAAGTGCAGACATATTCACAAAGTTGATTTATCCTGCTTTCTGTTTGGTCAGAATTGCCTTGCAAAATCTTGGAACCCTTGGAAAAGTTTTCACTGTCACTGACAGTGGTTTCGTTTAATTTCCCCTCACACATTTTCTTTGTTGGCTCAAATAGCTGCCATGCACTGGGTACCTCTTGTTCTCTTTGTGCAATATTCCCTCTTACCACCATCTGTCTGGCAGCCAACGCATCTTCCTTGTAACCAGGCAGGCAAGCATGACATATGCCTACAGGAAAAAACCTCTGTGCCTTCTCATATCTTCACTTATGAGCAACCTTTCTGTCATTAATTGGAATACTTCACCTCTTGTCTTCCTTTTGTCTCCTTAAGTTATCTGATTCACAAGTAATTTGGCCAAGTATTTTGGGGACCATTCTATCAACCAAGCATGGCACCTGTATATTCCATGGCACATTGAAACCCCTCAAGATGAAGTTTGCAGGACACCAAAACATTTGTTTAATGTAAAAGAGCCTCAACCTCATGGGCAGGAGATACAGAAGAATGCCTTAGTCATTGGTACTCAAGGCTGCAGAGTCCCCAGAACTAGGAGTGCATGCTTTTTCATCTAGGTCATGAAAAACATCATAAAAGCTACTATATGACTGAGTGCAATATATGACTGAGTGCAATATAAGAACTCAATCTGAAAGAGGCTTTTAGGTATCAGCTCCTAGAAAATATGCTTTATTGCTTAGCTTTCCCTTGGTATATGGTTGTGCACTCTGGAAATAAAATACCTAATTAGATGGGTTTTGTTTTGATCCAGCAAAGCTCTTCCTAAGTATCAATGTTCTTGTTATCCCACTTTAGACCACGCTAGGGAATACTTATTGTCTAGAGCCTTTAAAAAAATTGCAAGTAGTTGAACCTTGGGACTGGGGGGGGGGGAAGACAGCCCCACCCCCACCCACCCCCGCCATTCTTGTCATATTAGCATTCAGAATACAGCTTCAATGTAAAGGAAGAGGTGGAAGGATAGAGTGGAAGGATACAGGTTATGGCAGAAGAATTTAAGTGCTGTCCCTAAACTGTATTTTCTTCATTATCTCGAATAGTCCTTGCCTGGAATCACATTTGTAAGAAATGTATTAGTACATTATTTTCAGTTGCATAAAAATCAGATTTTAATAAAACAATCAAGAACTGCTGGAATCATGAAATAAAGCATTAGCGAAACTAGATGATATCTTCCTCAATTTGCAATTATTTCTTTCTTTGCAGTATTTTATTCCCCCACCCTCCTTTGAACTGTCTTCTGAGTTAAAAATGTATCTGTAGATATGAGGCACTTGCTAAAGTGTCCCAATCTATTAAATATTTTATTACTCTAATTTAAACCAAATAACCATCTTTTTGATTAAACTACTTCAAAGTCAAGTAATCCTAGAGAGAGAACTGTATGGCACATTTTGTCATTGTCAGGTCTTTATATAGAGAGTATTATTCTTTCCAATTACCCAGCTGGAAGCATTTTATATTGCTTTTGCAGAATTGCTTACTGACAAATAGAAAAAGAAAAATATTAAAATTATAAATTAATATATATATATATCCTATATTTCCATATACTGTATGTTTATATTAAACACACACACATATACATAGAATTTGAAGGTACCATAAAGATCAACTAGACTCATATTCAGCTCAGAGCTAGATTTGCAATGCTACAGCATCAACCAGTTGTTCAGTTGGGTAGAATATAGCGAAATGAACAGAATTCATTCCCCTCTGCCCTGGTTAGACCCCATTTCTAGGCATCACAATTAAAAAAGGACAGTGAGAAACTGGAACAAGATCAGAAGAAAAGCTACCAAGATGATGAAAAAGACTGGAAAGCCCTATGAGAAGCAGTTGAAGATCTGGGTATGTTTGACTTACAAAAAAGATGACTCAGACATATAAAAGCAGTCTTCAAAGATCTGAAGGATTGTGTCACAGAAGATCGAGTGGATTTATTCTCTATTCCCCCAGAGGGCACAAGTAGAAGCAATGGGTTAAAATAACAGGGAAGGAGGTTCTGACCGAATGTTGGAGGAATTTTTTGAGTGCTGCCAGCCAATGGTACAGGTTGTGACATGAATGTGGTTGAAGATCTTTGAAGAGAGGGTTGATGGTCATCTGTTAGAGATGCTCTAATGGGCTGAACAAGAGGTTGGACTGACTTCTACAGTCCCTTCCAGCTATATAATTCAACAAAGACATTGGGTATCCAATTGTCTACAGTTTTGCAGCCACATTCAGGAAACCCCTTTCCTTCCAATTTAATGATTCTGTATGGTAATTTGTGTAACATGGACACTATGTTCCTCACCTTTTAGAAATTGTACCATTATTTTACTCCATATTCCATTTGTTGGAATATGAAGATGCGGTGTTCTTTTTCAACATACTTTTCCAAATACTTTTTCCAATTGCCTCATTTTATATTTATTTTAATATAGATTTATGTAAATATATGTGCATTTGTACTTTAATTTAAGATTATAAATTTATTTCTACTGAATCTGCATCAAGATGTTTTGAATGCTGAATTGTTCTTTTCTGCTATTGATTATCCCTTCCTATTTTCATGTTATCTGCAAATTTGAAAAGCAATAAAAGGAATACCTTCCAGGTACAGAGGATTGCAGCATAAAATAGGATGGAAAGAGGCATACATTAGGCATTGTTTCTTCATATGGAATCTTAATTATTAATGTTCATATTTGATTTAATGAAAGTGATACTATCAAAAATCTATTAAAATAAGTTGAATATAGTATTATACTGTATTTACTTCATATTTTATTACTGTTTAACAATTTAACTGTTGTGGTTATGTTTTTGAAGGACAAGAAAAATTAAAATTCATAAATGCTATAAACCATAGCAATGCATAAACAAGAGAGTTAATGTGTGTCTGGTATGGTGATATCTTTGTACCCATATTGCAGGGCACATATATCTGCAAATGCAAATTTATTTTCCAACTGAAATAATGCTTCAAAATAAAAAGCAAAGTTGGACCATCATACAAATAATAGCATAATCTGCCCAGGCAGAAGGAATATATGAATGTTTAGACATCATTTGCATTCTATTATTCACTTCTTTATATGAGGCCAAGGAAATATGCAGTCAGACTGTGCAAATTAACTCCACAGATCATTTCCAATTTATCTGATATTTTGAGCTACTTTTAATAAGGGATCCACAAAAATCACAACTATGACATATTTGAATAAAAATGGCAGTATGCTTTTATGTTAGGAATAGATAGGTGATGATAAAAAAGAATAATCATTAGTCTATATTCCCATAATTCCTATAGAAAAGGGGTGAATTGGGATTATAGAAATTGCCTTTCATCTCTATCTGAGTTACCTTTATCTGTGATTACTGGATTGTACTTCTATGGACAAGAATTGACTTCTGCATTGCTCTTGCTAATTTTATGGTAGTAAGATCAATTCACTATGAAAGTAGAACAGTAATGGTGGGAACTTCACGGACATATCCCCACAATTTTATTAGCATAATACACTGCCTTTTACCAGATTACCACTTACCACTTACCACTGCCTTTTTCCAGATTAATCTATAGATTTAAACCTTATATACTAACTAGACTGATCCTGATTAGCTTTCTAGACTAGCCATGGCTGCCACTTGTTGAAGAAATAAGTGGGATAACTATGGTATAGGACAGTGATGGCGAACCTTTTTTTCCTCGGGTGCCAAACTAGTGCGTACACGCGCTATCGCACACACGTGCGTGCCCATACCCATAATTCAAAGCCCCCACTTGCCTCACCCCCCTGCGGGTGCATGACCCACTCACTCCCCCGTTTCCCAACTTCCAGTGGGCCCAGTAGGCCCATTTTTTGGCTCCCCAGGTTCCAGAGGCTTTCTTAGAGCTTGGGGAGGGTGAAAACGCTCCCCCTGCCACCCCGGAGGCCCTCTGGAGGCCAAAATCGCCCTCCCAGAACCTCCACGCGAGCCAAAAATCAGCTGGCGTGCATGCACATGCGCGCTGGAGCTGAGCTAGGGCAACGGCTCGCATGCCGGCAGATATGGTTCCGCGTGCCAGCTGTGGCACCCGTGCTATAGGTTCGCCATCACTGGTATAGGATCTCCTGCTTGAGCAGGGGGCTGGACTAGAAGACCTCCAAGGTCTCTTAACTTCTATTCTATTCTATTCTATTCTATTTTATTCTATTCTATTCTTCCTGGGACTGACAGAGAGAGACGTCATCTAACATTGCTCAGTCAGCTTTATGCCTAAGAAAGTACTAGAAACTGCCTGCTGCCTTTAATCACTACATCAAACAAGTTCAAAATCAGTTGATGATTCTATAAAACAACCATAAATCAGAGATGGCATCCTTACCATAGAAAAGGCCTTTCTAACCAATTCACTTTCATAGACCAGCATTGGGAACGGACTTTTATTTTCCTTTTAGTTCTGGATGTGAATAGTGAAATCAACCAAGTGAAAAGTTTTGCCCTTTTATCTAATGCAATTATTATTCACGTGCATATATGTTTCTAATACCCTGTTTCCCCCAAAATAAGACATCCCCTGAAAATAAGCCCAATCGGGCTTTTGAGTGCATGGCAATAAGGCCAAGCGCTTATTTCAGCATTCGAAAAAATATAAGACAGGGTCTTATTTTCAGGGAAACACAAGTACATTTATATACGTATCTACCATGGGCTTTTTTTTAACCTACTGTGTTTTGTGAAAATGAATCCCATATTTCATTATATTTGTCCATACAAAGTAGGCATCCATTCATAGATAGCAAATACAATTATGTTCTCAATCCATTAAGTGAAAAGAGCCATACATTTAGTCTTTGGGCCATAGTAATGGCATGGAGAATCCATTTATATTGTTTGGTTGTCAAATTCCAAGTACTAGGTATGTAGTTCAAAAGAATATTATCCTCAGAGAATTTTAGCTTTTGTTGCTAAAAGTATTTATATAAACAAATACTTTGTCCTAAAATTTGATAAGAATAGAACATAATAGAAATACTGTATATATTTCTTAAAAAGCATTATCCTTATCACATCGCCAACAAAATGCTGTTTTTGACAGTCCTTTTCTGTACAAATATAATAAAGTCCAATACATTTTAAATATTATTTTTTGTTGTATGTCATAATTTGAGATCCATTGCCACTTCTACTGTAGAAGTTGAGACACTCTCTCATTTCTAGACAACATACGAACTTCTAATTCTTTATTCTACACATTTCTTAATATCTGTATATCAAATTGATTTATTGATAGCAAATATCTATAAAAACTAATAGAGGAGGTTTTTTTTTAACGAATTAACAAGTGGTTTTACTATCTTGGGTGTATCAAAAGCTGAAAAAGTCCATTTGTGGACTTTCTGCATGTTAAATACAATAAAAGATGGTTAACAGAGGGATTTGAATACTAGTGCAATATTTGGGCTAACCTGTTGACTTTTTAAAAAATTGTTTTTTATGTATATTAGATGTTGGACTGATTCGATTATTAGATAGAGACTTCATCTGAAATATTTGTTTATATACTATATTTTTCTTGTTAAATAAAGATGAGAAAGTTTATAACTATTTATGTAGTTATGTAAGACTCATTATGTAAGGGAAGGAGAATTAATCAGGTTTTTTTTTCCAGCTTCCAGCCAAGGTGGATATTTTTTATATGTTTAATGTTGGATATTTTTCTCCCCCCCCCTTTTATGTACACATTTTGTTGTTGTTATTGTTGGATGTATGTTTTTCTGTTTTATATTTCTGTTTTGTATTTTATTCCTATTGATAAGGCATCATAAATATATACATAAAAAGAGCTGAAAATGCTGCTGGGCCAAATAATATTATTAACAAATATTGTAATTGTAAATATTGCCATTGGGTTATATCTGATAGATAATATTTATCTCTTAAGACAGTATGCTAAAAATTCATCTTCATCATCTTCAGCTGGTCCAAACTCAATACCCCAGCTTCCATTCAATATTTCCATATCACAATTTTTCTCCCAATTTTAATGTTGGATTTCCCCATAACGACAATTTGGCATTGGAAAACAGGCCAAATCTTCTCCTTCTCCTTCTCCTTCTCCTTCTCCTTCTCCTTCTCCTCTTTCTCCTTCTTCTCTTTCTCTTTCTCTTTCTACTCCTCCTCCCTATAACTTTCTTATTGATATAACAGTTTCCAAATATACCAAAGTTTTAGTTTATTGAGATCCTAATACTATCCACCCTACCAAATATCTATATGTGTATATTCCAAGGTTACCCAAATTGAAAAATTAACACTAATTGTTGGCTTCCTGTATTTAATATTTGAGAATATATATATATAAATAGTATAGTATAGTGTAGTGTAGTGTAGTGTAGTGTAGTGTAGTGTAGTGTAGTGTAGTATAGTATAGTATAGTATAGTATAGTATAGTATAGTATAGTATAGTATAGTATAGTATAGTATAGTATAGTATAGTATAGCATAATAATATAATAATATAATATAACATAATATAATATAATAACAAAACACAACACAACACAACACAACACAACACAACACAACAATATAATATAATATAATATAATATAATATAATATAATATAATATAATATAATATAATATAATATAATATAATATAATATAATATAATATAATATAATATAATATAATATAATATAATATAATATAATATAATATAATATAATATAATATAATATAATATAATATAATAATATACTATACTATACTATACTATACTATACTATACTATACTATACTATACTATACTATACTATACTATACTATACTATACTATACTATACTATACTATACTATACTATACTATACTATAATATAATAATATAATATAATAATATATTTCCAATTTGGAAAACTGAATCTTCCTTCATAATTGGTAATTGCATTTTCTGTAAAGATACTGCTGGAACCCCATGGAAATATTTCAAACAAGGATTTTATTTAATGAAAATATTTTCTAGATTTATAAGCTGGAATTTCTTCCTTTATTACTGTAAATTAATCTGGGAATAATATTGAGAGTATTCACATTTCCCCAAGGGATAAGGTTTAGTGACTCCCATCTATCAATATTTGAAGAAACCTCTCTATATATTTTGATATATCTATATACCAAAGGATATAACTCAGTTAATAACATATATAAAATACATAGAGATATACACATACATACACAAATATTTAATGGATTTGGTGCAAAAGTGGAATTCATATTTTTAATGGATTAGTTTTTTTGAAATAGCTTTAAGAAATATATTTTTAAAAATACCAATTTCAAGGCTTAATTCTAACATCTTAATGGAACTGCAACTATTTCTTTTCCAGTGACTCAGCAGTTCAAACTTCAGGGGTCTGAAAATAATTGCAAAATGCAAAATAGATAGCTCATACCAGTGCACCGATAAGCATTAAGCATATTTTGCAATATAAAAGACAGGTTTGGATATATATTATATTGTTTGGGCACTTAAATGTCTGGATAAAAAAAATCATACGCAATGTCATGCAGCAGTAAACTCTCTTAGAATTTATATTAAAAGATCCACTTCTATTACATTATACTGGGCACCCTATCAATACCTACTGACATTGAGTCTGAATTATGAAATGACACTTGAGTGGTACCCTAGAGAAAAATAATGTAACTGAAAAGATATTAGATACAAAGAACAAGGAAATGGTTATGTTAAAAGAAATTGCTATCACAGATATGACTCTTTTTAAGAATCAGGAAAGACAAGTGATCCGCTCTTCCACTGTCTTCCAAACAGTATTTCTGGTTTTGTTTTTAAAATGACAGTATAAATATTGAGGAAGAAAGAAAATGAAAGAAACTGGGAGGAGGAAGAGGAGGAGGAAGAAGAAGAAGAGGAGGAGGTAGAGGAGGTGGAGGAGGAGGAGATGATTATTGAATTTTTAAAGTAGCTCTAGATCAGCGGTGGGTTGCTCCCGGTTCAGACCGGTTCTTAGAACCGATAACGGCGGTGGTGGGAGGCTCTGCCTATCCACCCGGGATGCTGCGCCCACCCGCCCAGGACGCTTCTGCGCATGCACAGAAGTGTCATGCACGCGTGCGAACCGGTGGCAAACTAATTCAGAACCCACTACTGCTCTAGATATGCAGATATTACAAAGTTCTGATCTTATGTAAAAACCCAACAATTTATTGTTTCACTGCTGTGCTTGGAATGCTTAACATCGTTGCAAATAACTCTTTGCCCTTAAATAGCCTGGTACCCTGCAAATATGCTAGATTTAAAGCCCCCAGAACTCTCTTCATGACTAAGATCTCCATATAGATCTATGTGTTTGCTACTATGTAACAACTTAGTAAGAAAATACCATGCCACATATCTTGCATGCACAAGATCTCAAATTTATTGTTCAACGATACAATTCTCTAGAAAGATCTAGGAAAGAAAGTGTTTTGGAAAGGAACTTTGGTTGACTCTTGGAGTCTCGTTATACCATGTTTTCTGCCCAATTCTCTGGCAAGCTGATTGCTTGGGAGACACTTTACGCATTATTCACTGAACTATTTTATCCTCACTGGCTGAAAAAGAACAATTTGATGGAAGAACTCCAATCTAGCATCAGTTCAACCAGTAGCATCATACCCAGACAAAGGGGAGAGTAGAATGATGAAAGTAGCATTGCACCCTCCCGGTGCAGAACATGCTCCTTTTCTATACTTATCATGACTTTGCACAATTTCCCCAAATTATTGTAGAGCAGGTGTGTCAAACTCACATTGTCACAGCGGCGTCACATGACGTATTTGGACTTTTTCCCCTTCGCTAAACCGAGCATGGCTGTGGCCAGTGCGTGACACATCCAGCCCGGGGGCTGGGAGTTTGACAGCCCTGTTGTAGAGCGTCTCCTGGCTTGTTGCTACAACATCTCCCGACCCTTTTTCTGGGACAAATTTTCATTAATTGGCCTTGCCATTTGCTTTTTATTTTATTATAACAATAAAATATCTGTTTTCTAGAAAAACAAACAAACAGACCTCACAACTGTCAGGTACTTTGTAAAGGTACCTTGACATTTCATCAAAACTTCTGATGTTAACTGTGCAAGTGCTCCTGATCACTGTGCTAATACTAGTTTGAGGGTCAACCTTACTGGGATGATATATGTCTGTCCTGCCTCAGTGAGAATAAGGTGAGGAGAGTTTGTCTGGCATTAGAATTTATTATTTTATTTATTTATTTTGTGAGATTTATATACCGCCTCACAGTGCAAGCACTCTCTACACCAGTAAGCAATGTATATTTATATTGCCCCCAACAATCTGGGTCCTCATTTTACCTACCTCGGAAGGATGGAAGGCTGAGTCAACCTTGAGCCGGTGAGATTTGAACCGCTGACCTGCGGATCAGTGTCAGCTAAAGTGGCCTGCAGTACCTGCCTCTAACCGCTGCGCCACCTCGGCTACTTACTACATTCCCCAACTGGAATAATATAGTCGCATACTGTATAAAGTTAAGTGCCGATATGGCTAATAAAAGGGCCTTGAGTTTTAGGCATCAAAAAATATGGCTGAAATCCAGAGGAGCTTACAAGAGGGAGATTAATTGCAGTTAATAGAACTTCCAGAATAAATGCATTTAGAACTGTGCCCTGCCCAGTTCTTTTGACTTGGCTCTTTTGACATCCTATTCATGTTTCTTCCAAACCAAGCCTAACTGAATTCAGTGGAATAAATATGGAGATGTTTGCTTTCTAAAAGCTAGGCTTCAGCTTAATTCAATTCCTTTAGTCTCACAAACCTCTTTTGTCCATTTGAAGTATGAATCATATCTCCTCAACAAGTACGAAGAACAGCAGGCCTTTATCAAACATAATAAACTGCATTTTCATTTACAGATCATAATTCGGTGGCGACAAAGTTCTAATTCTTAATTTTTAATCTTTTTTTTCAAAGCATGAATTTTGGAAACCGACACCCCAACATTTCATGTCCATATGCTAATTCCTTCTTGTAAATATTTTAATGTTCTACGCCTCTCTATGCAAGAAGAGATTTTGTCTAAGGCAACTAGAAAAGACTACATAGGATTTTTTTTCTTAAGATAACAATAACTTGCTTTGGAATAATTTCTTGGGGCAAATTATTTCAATATTAGGTGGTAAAACAATGTTTTTGCCAGAGTCCCTACCAGTTCTGATCAGTGCTTTGTAACAACTTAAAACAAGAAAATGTAGAGGGAATGACATTCAAAGGGTTGAAGTTGTGAAGTAGCTAATACACAAATGGATTACCTGACAATTTTTTAAAGCTTGAAGACAATACAAGAAAGGCAGTGTGGAACTGTTTATAAATCAACAAATGCAATTAGTTGATAATTTAACTCTTATATTTCAAACCATCTTGATTTGAAATAGTGAAAACTATTTAAGTGTCTAGGTTAGTTCATTAGGTGCTCCATTAGGTTGACTCCTGTAAGCGAATGTGTTCACCAATTCCACCTGCCATAAGGGAACTAAATTGTATTATCTTGCTTTGTGCCTACATCACACTTCCAGGTTTATTGTTCTCTAACATCGTTGAAGCAGAAGGTGAAGCTATTTGTATCATAACAAAACAGTGACTGTGCCAGTGGTAATGAGTCACAGTTACAGCAGAACATTGAGAAAGTATAAGACGTCAAATTATTTGGAGATTGTCTCTGAGTGTTTCATCAGCTGCAAGAATCAGTTAACCCTGGACCAAATGAAACTGACTGTTCACTTAATGCAGTGATCAGCAAGTAGAACCTTAGATACTTTGGACATTTGATGTGAGCAAATGCATGGCAAAATGGAAGGAAGTAAAAGACGGGAAAGAGGATAAATAAAGTGAGTAGATGGCATCAAGCAGATGATTGGAATGCTAGTTAGAAGAAAACTGTTTGAGCCTAAAAAGAGCATGCCAGATGTTTTTGGTAGTCTGGCATGCCTGGAGCAGATCAGGTAGTCAAAAATCAACTGTTTGTCGATCCATAAATATTCTCTGCAATATGCATGTTTATTCAGAAATAACAATGTTGTACAGCTTGCCCTCCAGTAAATAAGATTATAATTGCGTTCATAGTGTTGTGTGTTAAAATCTTTTTTTGTGTGTGTGACTAGAAGCTTTAGCTGTTTGAGGAGGACCTGTTCTATCTCTGCTGGTTCTCTAAATTATTATTCTCTCTCTCTCTGCCGCCCCCCCCCCCCCATTCCTCTCCACCTTGTCAGCAAAATCACTGGAGCTCTTCTTAACTTGTTGCTACTGTATGTCATCTTCTCCCTCCCTTTTTTTCTGGGATAAATTTTCATTAACTGCTCTTGCCCTTTGCCTTTCATTTTACTATAACAATAAAATATCTCTGTTCCAGAAAAAAATAGACTTCACAACTGTCAGGTACTTTATAAAGGCAACTTGACATTTCTAGGCAGAACTTCTGTCATTGGCTATGCAGCATTCTCTGATTGCTTTTTAGTTTGCTGGAGTCACTCGTCCCCATGGGGAGATATAGTTTATTAGATTGGTCCATCCCAAGTGACTTATGGACCTTGAGGGCTTCTAAAGGGAGTTTGTGATCCCCCCCCCGATAATCTGGTGAGCAATTTGGCTGAGCCTTAGTTATGGTGAAGGTAAGGTCACCACTTCCATAGAGAATTGGTTCCTATGAGAATTACACATTTGTTTGGGTGAAATAGTTTTATTTGGGCATTCTTTTCATATGAATAACATGGATGCTGAAAGTAAAACCATTGTGTATCTCTTGTATATTTATTATTTATTTATTTATTTGTTTGTTTGTCAAACATGTACAAGATAGCAGGTATAGGTATAAACATAAACATAAGCAAAGTAAGTACAGATAAATGAAGACAATAGGACAGTAAGACAGGGACGGTAGGCACGATGGTGCGCTTATGCACGCCCCTTACAGACCTCTTAGGTATGGGTTGAGGTCGGCAGTAGACAGTCTAAAGTTAAAGTTTTTGGGGTTTGGAGAAGAAACCATGGAGTCGGGCAGTGAATTCCAGGCATTGATCACTCTGTTGCTGAAATCATATTTTCTGCAGTCGAGTTTGCAGTGGTTTACATTGAGTTTGTATCTATTGTGTGCTCGTGTATTGTTGTGGTTGAAGCTGAAGTAGTCATTGACAGGTAGGACATTGTGACGGATAATTTTATGAACTACATTTAGATCAGTTCGAAGGCGACGTAGTTCTAGGTTGTCTAAGCCCAATATTTCAAGTCTGGTGGCATAAGGTATTCTGCTGCATTAAATTGTATATTTGTATAATTTTATTTATTTATTTATTTATTTTATTTATTAAAATTTCTATGCCGCCCAACTCCCGAGGGACTCTGGGCAGCTCACAGCATGTATAGAAATATATAATAAGTAAAAACAGTTTTATAAAAAACCATATTAAAATACTATCCATAATTTAAAAAACTTTCATTCATACCCCGCCTGCCGGAAGAGCCAAGTTTTTATTGCTTTACGGAAGGCCAGCAGGGTGGGGATAATCCTGATCTCTGGAGGGAGTTGGTTCCAAAGGGAGGGGGCTCCCACAGAGAAGGCTCTCCCCCTCGGCCCCGCCAACCGGCATTGCTTGGTCGATGGGACCTGGAGGAGACCCACTCTGTGGGACCTAACCGGTCGTAGGGAGGTATGCGGCAGGATGCGGTCCCGAAGGTAACCTGGCCCTGAGCCATGTAGGGCTTTAAAGGTAACGACCAACACCTTGAATTGGATCCGGAGACTAATGGGCAGCCAATGCAGCTGGCGGAGAATCGGTGTTACATGGGTGCATCTGGGTACACCCACCACAGCTCGCGCAGCTGCATTTTGCACCAATTGCAGTCGCCGGACACTCTTCGAGGGTAGCCCCATGTAGAGCGCATTGCAGTAATCCAGCCGTGAGGTGATAAGGGCATGAGTGACTGTGAGAAGTGCCTCCTTCTCCAAGTAGGGTCGCAATTGGTGCACAAGACGTACTTGTGCAAAGGTCCCCCTAGCCACAGCTGAAAGATGTTGCTCCAATTTAAGCTGTGGATCTAGAAGGACACCCAAATTGTGAACCCGTTCTGAGGGAGCTAATTTCTCCCCCCCAAGAACCAAGGAGGGACAGTTGGTCAAGTCCTTAGGAGGCAATATCCACAGCCACTCGGTCTTGTCAGGGTTAAGTTTTAGCCAGTTCTTCCCCATCCAGACCCTAACATCGGCCAGGCAGCGGCCCATTACGTCTACGGCTTCCCCAAATTGAGACGGGGTGGAGATGTACAACTGGGTATCATCAGCATATTGCTGATACCTCACCCCGTGTCGTCGGATGATCTCACCCAGTGGCTTCATGTAGATGTTAAACAGGATGTGCGAGAGGACTGAACCCTGCAGCACCCCACATAGTAGGGGCCTAGGGCTCGACCTCTGCCACCCTGTCAACACCGACTGCGTCCTGTCAGAGAGGAAGGAGGAGAACCACTGCAAAACAGTGCCGCCCACCCCCACCTCTCCGAGACGACGCAGAAGGATACCATGGTCAATGGTATCGAAGGCCGCTGAGAGGTCAAGTAGCACCAGGATAGAGGAGTGACCCCTATTCCGGGCTCGCCAGAGATCATCCATCAGGGTGACCAAAGCCGTTTCCGTACTGTAGCCGCGCCTGAAACCAGATTGAAAGGGATCCAGAAAATCAGTGTCATCCAACAGTCGTAGGAGTTGGAGTGCCACCACTTTCTCAACAACCTTCCCCGCAAGTTCTTTAAATCCGCCGGGTCCAGGGAAGGCTTCTTGAGGAGGGGTCTCACCACCGCAGCTTTTAAGGGCTGCGGGACGGACCCCTCTCTCAGAGAAGCATTGACCAACGCCTGGAGCCAGCCGCGTGAAACCTCCCTGGTGGCCGAAACCAGCCAGGAAGGGCACGGGTCCAATAAACAAGTGGCGGAGCTCATAGCTCCTATGGCCTTGTCCACATCCTCAGGAGTCACCGGTTCAAACCTATCCCATATAACTGGACTAAGACCTACCCCAGTCATCTCGGCCTGTACTGCCCAATCGGAGTCCAGGTCTGTCCGAATCTGAGTGACTTTATCCGCCAGAAACCGAGAAAATTCCTCAGCTCTACCCTGCAAGGGGTCTCCGCCTTCTTCCTTAGCAAGAAGGGTGCGGGTCACCCTAAACAGGGCGGCTGGGCGGGAGTCAGCGGACACAATAAGAGCGGAAAAATGCGAGCATTTTGCCGCCCTTATCGCCACTAAGTAAGACTTAATGAAAGTTCTTAAAAGTGTCCGGTCAGACTCAGCTTTACTAGATCTCCATCGTCGCTCTAGACGTCTCTTGTGGCGCTTCATCTCCCGGAGTTCCTCGGTAAACCAAGGAGCCCTCCTGGATCCACTTCCACGGAGAGGTCGCAAAGGCGCAATCCGATCCAGAGCCCCCGCTGCCGCCTGATTCCAGGCGGCGACCAGGGACTCGGATGAACTGTGTAATTGTATATCCATTAAAGTAAAGAGCCTTCAAGCAAGAGACAAAATGTTGTTACTATATGGATGAAACTATGCAGTTTTCTTGGTAATGTCAGAGTGGTTTTTATTTGTTTCTTCTGGAATGGTTTTTGACTTTTCAGTTTAAGACAATCCTGGAATTACCTAATGCAATCCCACCCATGTCCTAACCAGAACCAACCCTGCTTTGTTTCTGAATCTCAGACAAGGTCTGTCAAGTTTTTTATGTTTTTATTTTATTTATTTATTTTGTCAACATGTGTACAAGATAACAGGTATAATATAAACGTAAACGAAAGCAAAGTATGTATAGGTAAATTTAGACAATAGGACAGAAGAACAGGGACAGTAGGCACGATGGTGCGCTTATGCACGCCCCTTACAGACCTCTTAGGAATGGGGTGAGGTCAACTGTAGACAGTCTAAGGTTAAAGTTTTTGGGGTTTGGGGAAGAAACCACAGAGTTCTTCCATTGGTTGACATAGTTCTTCACTATCTATATAAAAAGTCACAAAAGTAAAACCACTGGAACAATTGCAAATGGGTACTTCAACTTCTTTCCCTCAAACCTTTGTTTCAAAAAGTTAATCCCAGTTCTCAAGGAAAATTAAACTGCAAAACAAAACAAAATCTCTTGAGATTTTGTTTTGTTAAAAAAAAGCAAAATTACTACCTCATAGCAGTCTGAAACAATGCGCAAAACTCAGCTTGAATTATATATTTTTAAAAATATCCCAATTATAACAAATCACTTGAAATACTCTGTACAAAAGAAATATACACAAAACTACACACAAAAGAACTAATTCATCAGCATTAATACAAAAAACGTAATAAATATACAGCATACCCAAATAAGCAATTTAGTTGGAAATATTTTTTTAATCTCCTTGTATATTCCTTGAAAAGTTCTTTCAATATTAATACAAGCTGGCAGCATTCTTTACCACTGAGAATGGTGGGAGTTGCAGTTCAGATCTCTAGCATCTCTCACGCATGGCCACCTTTCTGTAGGTTAGACCAATTGTAGGACCTTATGGCAGTAGTGGGTTCTAAATGCTTTTGATACTGTTCGTGTGCAAACTTGTGTGCAAACTTGTGTGCGCGACGCCCAGGTGGGTGGGTGGAGCCTCCCACCGTTGCTGCTACCGGTTCGGAGAACCGGGCCGAACCGGGAGCAACCCACCGCTGCCTTATGGGCACTCCAAATGTTGAAACTGTTAAATGATAAAAAAATGTTGAACCAGAATCCCTACTAGTGAATGCTAGATAATGTTCCCAGCAATATTCCTCTCAATTAAAGCCAGAGGTGAAAAGCTTGAGATGCACAGGTCAAGAACTAACTCCTAGATTTCAGCTGCAACATACAGAGTGAAATAAATATTTTAAATATATGTTACAAGGGGATATTTGATACTTTCGGTTGTCTGAGAATTATTATTTATGCCACAGAAGTATGAACACGAGAATCAGTCTGCTCTGCTTGAATTTAATTTGATCTGAGTCAGATGTGGGAAGTAAAACAAAAGTGGGTTACCAATCTGACTATGTAGTCAGAGGAAGCTTTGCTTATAATGGACACTTTATTTTTGTTTGAAAAAGTGACAGGAAAATCCCATAACCACTGGCCTCTTTTCAATGCCTTGCTTTATTAGAAGAGTCTTTTAAGACTCAAAGTAATTAACGAAATGAGGAGGGAACACAGCCTTTTCTTCTTGCCCCGAAATAAACTGATGTGTGACAATGCTGGTTTCTTGTAGGTTTCCTCATTTTCAGCCAAATATTGGTTTTGTACTTTCCCATTTTAAACTCGCAACTTTCATATCACTTTGTGATCCTACTTTTCATATTTAATTTTGTGCTACTTGAAATGAAACATTCCTAAGAGTTAAAAGCCACTGATTTGCTGCTGTCAATTCCATGTGAATTTGCATTTGACCATCCAGGGATGAGGATGATATGAAGAGGATGATTTATATCTTGTTATACTCCACTCCATTCCATTCTGACAATAAACTGGATAGAGCCAAGTCAGTATATTATTCCCATAGTCACAAATACACAACCTTGTTTTGACATTTTAAAGAAGCCAACCTAAGTATAGGTAGTCCTTGACTTATGACCATTCATAAGTTACAACAGTGCTGAAAAAAGTGACTTACAAATCGTCCTTACAAATGACCATGAGAGAGTCCCCATGGTCACATGCTCAATATATATGTATTTATGTATTTACAACAGTTGTAACATCCCATGTTCACATAATCACCGTTTGTGACTTCCCAGTTAGTTTCTGAAAAGCAAAACCAATGGGGGAAGCCAGATTCACTTACCAACCATGTGATTTACTTAATGTCTGTGGTAAAACTTTTTGTAAAATATGCCGCGAGGAAAATTGTCCACCTGGTGAGCCGGGGTGAGAGAGACGCTGGAATGGGGTGGTCCCCAGCAATTACCAGTCACCAGTTGTTAGGTCCTGGGACTGAAGAGGCTTGAGGCAGGCTTAAGACAAACAGCTCTTTATTGTAACAGTGTGTAAAGATCCAGCAGAGAGCCAGGCTTACAGGGAGCTGTCAGATGGCTCAACCAATCAACAATCTCCATTTTCCCGCTTGAACAGCGGACCTTGGAGTAAACTATGCAAGCTCAATACTTAACAGGGTGAGCAAAATTCTTAAGAGTAATTAGGAATAAGGATCTTTTTTATCAAAATGCTGACTGGGCTGGTCTTGTGATGGGAAAGGAAATTAAGGAGTCATGCAAAAGAAAAAAGGTTACAGGAGATAGTGACTTCACTTAGCCTCATTGTCTGGGTAAACACATAACTTGATCATGACAAATGTGTATATTCTCCAGAAATTGAAACTTACCAAAAATTATTTAACTTTGAAAGAATAAATACCTGAGTTATGGTTTGATAAAATGAAAGCTGAAAAGGGAAGTCAAGAGGATTAAACAACTCCAGAACAAAAAGGAGATTGAAAAGGAAAGTCAAGATGACTAATGATTACCAGAACACTTGGAAACTATTCAAAACCACAATAACAGAAGCTGAACTAGAACATACAGTGTAAGTTAAAGAAAATATACCCGTATTTTTCGGAGTATAAGACGCACTGAAGTATAAGACGCACCTTAGTTTTGGGTGAGGAAAACAAGGAAAAAAGGCCTCTGCCTCCAAGCAATTTGCCAAACAGCAAACAGCACAGATGATATACACTGTTTGGTGTGTATTTCTGTGCATGTGTGCTTGACCCATAGAAATAGCAAAGAATTGGAGAAATGTACATTATGCCAGAAAGTTTTCTTAAATGTAGTCACACTAACTGCTCCCAATTATTTAAATAGATCTACTCCAAGGTAACTAAACTCTAATACTAAACAGGACACTGTTACATTTCAGACTATACTTGTACAGAGCTGTTAAAATTAATTAAAATTTCTGGAAGTATACATTATTCTCTATTATTTAAAAGAAGATACAATAGCACTGGGCCTCTTCAGAGCAAGCATTTATTTTAAAAAGCTTCTATATTTTGTTAAATTGTCTAGATTTACAGGGATCTCCAACCTTGGCAACTTTAAGACTTGTGGACTTCAACTTCCAGAATTCCACAGCCAGCAAAGCTAACAAAGCTGGCTGTGGAATTCTGGGAGTTGAAGTTCACAAGTCTTAAAATTGCCCCTGGCTCTAGAACAATAATAAAGCAGTCTTTAAAAAATAAGTCTAATAATTTGAACATTCTACAGACATTTATAGTTATTCACTTACCCACTTCCATCCAGTTCAGCAAAAAATAAAAATCTGCGTGTCTCTCCCAGCTATTTGCCTTTGCAGTTTCAGTTTCACTTTCATTTTCCCACGTGGCAAATCAGCTGTAGATCGGGAAGTGCTAGTGACTTGCTTGGCTTTATAGGCTCTTCCCTCTTTGCTGCAAACAGGTAAATTGCTGAAAGACAGAGGCCAAAGGGTGGGGGTGGGTGGGTGTCGTGGGGCTGCATTCGGTGTATAAGACGCACCCAAGTTTTCACCCTCTTTTGGGGGGTAAAAAGGTGCGTCTTATACTCCAAAAATACGGTAATCAAATCCAATAGCTCGCTAGCTTATCTAACAAGCAATACCAAGAATTCTACCTGAGGAAAGAAAACTTCCTTCAAAAACAGAACTCTTGTCCCAATCCAGACAATTCAAAAGAATCCAAACTTGCTTCAAATAAATACCTGAGGGGTCCTTGGTGTTCTCTGAGCTTCTTGTTTTCTTGCAGACATTTCATTACCCTACCTAGGTAACATCATCAGTGCTAGTCAGGAATGCTGTTTGCTGTCAGTTTATATTCTGGTGTCTTGCTTGTCTGTGTGGGTGGGCGGGCGCGGTCTTAGAGATTCTTTGGTTGGGCTGTTTACTGAGGGCTCTTTGGCAGGGGTGACATGGCTTGGTGGGCGTGGCAGGGGAAGGATACTGCAAAATCTCCATTCCCACCCCATTCTGGAGCCAGCCAAAGGTGATATTTGCCAGTTCTCCAAACTACTCAAAATTTCCGCTACCGGTTCTCCAGAACCTGTCAGAACGTGCTGAATTTCACCCCTGCTCTTTGGGCGTTTCTTGAGTGGGGTATTGCTTACTTGACTGTTGGTCTGATGTTAACCTTGGAGTTAATCTATGCTGATCTGAGTACTGATTACTGGTATAATAATGTAAATAATATAATATAAATACCGGTAAATACCTGTTTGACTTATAACCACATTGGGACCAGAATTTCTATTGCTAAACAGGGCAGTTGTTAAGTGAGTCAAGTCTGATTTTATGACCTTTTTTGCCATGGTTGCTAAGTGTGTTATTAAGTGAATCATGCAGATGGAAACAAATCCAACTTGCCCCACTGACTTTGCTTGCCAGAAATTGGCAGGGAAGATCACAAATGGTGATCCCTTGACCCCTGGGATGTTGCAGCCATCATAAATTATGCCGGTTGCCAAGTTCCTGAATTTTGATCACATGACTGTAGGGACGCTGCAACAGTTGTAAATGCAAGGACCAGAAGTCACATTTTTCAGTGCTGTTGTGACTTTGAGTGGTTGCTAAATGAATGGTTGTAAGTCAAGGACTACCTGGATAGCTAATGTGATACAAAAAGGGAAAGGGGAGAGTAGAATATATTGCTAATAATTGGATATCCATTGATTTAATATACAAATTTATATCTCATCTCTTTAATGTAGATAGGATAACAAAAGTTAAAACTAATAAAAAATTACCCATTAAAAGAAAAGTACAAAAATACAAAAAGTCTATCTAACCAATGCAGACAGCTGCAGCTGCATACTACAAATAAAATTTGCACTGCCAGAGAAATGACTGTCTTCTTAAACAGGAAAGTCTTAATTAGTCAGGGAAATGCCACCAGAGGAGGTTTCAAATCTGAGAATGAGGACAACAAAAGCAGGAAACCAGGTAGGGATGCAATTGGATTCTTGGCTGACAAGCAAATGAAAAGGACCAAGAGACAATAAAGAGATATAAGTGAAGCTGAATAACTTCTTTGCCTGTCTATTCACTGCAGGAGATACAGTATGTGGCCTACATTCTACATCATAGGCAGGTGTATTTATGCCTGAATTAATATTTTCAGCAACAGTATTGAAGGAACTGACAGGGCTAAATAACAAGTAGGGTAAAAGCTTGCCACCAAATTCTTGACTGCCTGAAGAGAAAGGAAAATAATGATGGCAATGGTGGGGTGGGGTGGGATGGGGGGTAGATGTTAGGATCTATGATTCTAGTGTTGACATACATTTTCCAGAAGCATAGAAATATATACTCCATGCCATTTTCATGCTGCTGTAGATATATTGTATCTGAATGACTATAGTTCACAGAAATTATGTCAATTTAAACATCACTATCATTTCTCACCAGTTTAGAGTACATCCATATCAGCTCTTTCGCTATTTCCCCTTTGTCTTTGAAGAGTTTTCATCTTATATATTTCCATTCATAATGTTTAAGAAAATAATATTTTCTCTCTTTGTCTGGCTGCGTAGATTCCGAGTGTACAGTCTCGTTCCTTCCTAAAAATAATAGGGCTTATCTCCCCCCCCCAAATTATTATGCCAATTACTCCGATCCAGCACTACTGTAGTAACTTAAAAATAATGCAGATATTGTATATATTGTGTAACTAAAAATGGAAGTCCTCAAATTGTGATGTTCAGTTAGAGAGGAAAAACAGATATCTAGGGAAATGCTTTATATTTTTACTATATTTGATAATATCTTTTGGTTGATAGGGGATCATATTATTGTAATACATAAAAGAAAAGGTAAAATGTTGTACTCTGAAGGAATTATGTAAACTATCTATAGCCTTAATTAATTAGTGGAAAATTAGAAACAATTTAAAACTGATGTATAGATAGAGATTAATATAAATCTATATGGAAAAAGTTGATAATTGGATTATATCCGATAATAGCTTTTGGATGATAGGGGGACATCAACACCCCACCTTTTTGTTGTTGTTGTAGTAGTATGTGTTTGTCTTTGATTTTTTTATGTATGTCTAATTAAAAAAAATTAAAAAAATGATGCAGATACGATGAAGGAGCAGGGACCATACTTATGGAAAAGGAAGGATGAACGAAAATAATTTGCCTATATTTTTTCTGTTTCTTCTCTAACCTTCTGCTCTCTAGAAGTATTTCGCCTTCCAGAAATCCCTGCAGCATCAGCAATAGCAATAGCACTTAGACTTATATACCGCTTCATAATGCTTTACAGCCCTCTCTAAGCGGTTTACAGAGTTCAGCATATTGCCCCCAACAATCTGGGTCCTCATTTTACTGACCTCAGAAGGATGGAAGGCTGAGTCAACCTTGAGCCGGTGAGATTTGAACAGCTGAACTGCTGAACTAGCAGTAGCCTGCAGTGCTGCATTTAACCACTGCGCCATCTCGGCTCTTATAGCAAAGCTGGAGGGCGCCAGGTTGGGGAAGTCTAGTTTATTATGCCTGCTTCTGGACTGCTCACTTTCATTCCTAAAGGGCAGCATTTTAAAAATGTATGAACGTGATATTAAAAGTGGGAAAGACACTTTTCAAAAAGAAAAGGAAACGCTAAGTTTCAAAATTGAAAAAGGAAAGGGGCATGCCGTATAATGACCATAAATAAAATGCTGCAGGCACGGAGGGTAAATCAGTCATCATCACTGACGTCACAGATACTATCCTATATGAATAATGTGCCTTTAATTAACCATGAGTAACTATGCCTCATAACCACACATATTAATTACAGATTTATGAACATAAGCCCAGTTCCACACTTCTTTAGAAATTAGCTAACAAAGAATCTTTCATTGTAAATTATTTACAGCATCCATCAGAATGGTCTTGCAACCCCAATTTTACCCTACCCTATGATATTGACTTTGCTTTATTCTTAGAAAATGATTTATATAGGCTTAGCCCTCTGTTTTCCCTACTGCAAAAATATCCAGCAGCAGTAAAATATATAAGATAGTGAGGACAGGTCTCATTATTCTGGTGGCTCTTTCTCTTGTTCCAATAAGGACTGGGCTTTGCGAAGGGTAATTCAATGAGAAAGGCTAAAGTATAAGTTCTCTTATATCGTGCGAATAAATGTACTGTGATTGTTCCATATTTTTATCATGAAATTCATTTACATTTGGACATTACTAGGTAATGTATATGGAAAACCCATCTTTTCCTATTGTGTTTTGATGAAAGCCCATCTCTTCCTACTATGTAGTAAGCATCCTCTGCTATCAGCTATGAAGTTTGATATATGGGCTGTCAGGTGATACACAATGTATTTGCTTCATTTTCCTTTGGGATAACAAGACATATAAGATTTCTAGGGAAGACTATGATGAAGCACCTTATTTTAAAAAAATTGGCAGGAGATGACTGGTTCTCAAAAATTTGCAGATAACGTATCTTTGAGGCTCATCACAAGGAGCACCTTTATCATTCTTCTACAGACTTATCTCCTAAGATATAGAATCACTCAGTTAAACAGATTAACTTCCTGCACATTTTCCAGATAGGACTTTTGCAGACTTTTAATAGAACTTACCATATGTGAGGCTTAAAAGTATGGTGGGAGTGGTACTTACATCTATGTTCTTATTTTCACCATACTTTTGACCTTCACAAACATAGAGAACACAGGTTTGTATCCATCTGGAATTGAGTGGATTTATCTATGTACTTATTTAGCAATATTTATAAGCCATTCAAATCCATATGGACTCTGGCAGGGTATAATTCAAAATACTTTGTGGCAAGATCAAGGTTTTTTAAGGTTGCAAAACAGAGAGGCTGCTGTTTTCAGTCATGAATGATTTGTTGAGGGAAATTTAGCAGTAATAGACCAGATTCAAAGTTTAAGTACACCAGTGTGAGGAAAAATGGTTCCGCTCAATAGCATAAAAGCAATTTACAATAGCTAAGCATCTTTCCTGAGGTTTTGTTTATTGTTTGTAATCTAAGAATGAAAACATAATCACTGATCTGGATGCGATTTTAAATACAAAGATTCCAAAGGGCTAGTTATTATACAATCACTAATCACTAATAAGCTTGTTCACTTTATTGTCCATGTTAGTAAAGCTGTAGTGCTGATTTTTTTTCCTTTTCAGATACATGAGTAGAAATTAGTATTTAACAGAAAATTATCAAGGTCATAGACAAATGGGTCTTGCTGAAAAATAATCAATATCTGCCTTGTCCTTCCAACCTTCTGAACTTTTGTAGAAAAGATAATCCAACAATGTGTATATATGAACTTTAAAAGTATTCTAGTTGTTCATCAAAGTTCTTGAGAAAAACTTACAGTAAGGAAACAGAGCTTTTCATGGACTGAGAACATGGAGCAGTAAATAACAAAAGTAAACTACTTCCACATTGGAGAGGAATTCAGTGTTCCTCAAGAATGACAGTTGTAATCAATATTTGTAAATAATTTGGTTAATGACCTGGTGTTACCCGTGAGGAATTAAGTTGTTAAGTTTGCAGAAATTATTCAGGATGGTGAAATAAAACAAAAACCACAAGAGTTCTAACAACCTATAGAATGGAACTAAAAGGGTAACTACAATTCAATAATTAAAAACAAACTCAGGATTTTTTAAAGATTATTTCTAGGCATGACATTTCAACTGCAAATATTCATATGACCATGAAGTGGCAGCAAAGAGCTGGGTTTCTGTGTATCTTAGCTGCCATCCAGTGCTTTTCTGGATGTTTGCAACCCATATGGTTAACCTTCTTACTTGTGAAGTAATCCTGATTTTTGCACTTGCACCACACGCTTAGTCTTTAAATGACCCAGTTAAATATCTTGCATAATCCCAGTTTATGTATGGCCATGTTGTATTGCAATATAAATATTGCAGTGTAAGGCAATAGCAGTTTAAAACAATTTTTGTTGCCAGCAATAGTATTTTGATACAAAGTGCTACTCAGCTTGGGAGTTTTAGACTTTTTTTCATGACCATATTAACATGCTAGCCTCCAGTTTTTGAGTTGGCAGAAAAGAGGGGTGCCCCAAATTGTCCTGCCCCAATGGTTAATTCTTACAGCTTCCCGCAAAGTATCACTACCAGATAGAAAACAATCACTAACTGCTGTCCTAATGTGTCGTGGGATGCAAAGAGGCAAATGTAGGAGGGTGCTTCAAATAGGAGATTTAGCCACCTGTCAAGTTGTTAAGAGGCTAAAATTGTGAAGATGGACCCATGACCTGTTAGACAATTTATGAGCATGGCACAGTGCTATTTTGAAAGAGTGTTAAGTCCAAAATTAATCTAACAGATCACAGGAATGGAAAAGGGGTGGTAGTAAAGCAGGTAAAATCTCTTCTGTTTCTGTGTCACATCAAGTATACTTTCCTCCTGCTCTTCTGTGCATTTGGTTTTCTTGCATAAATGTAGAACCTTACTTTTTTCACCATTAAATTTCACTTTGTTAGTTAGGGCCCAGTGTTCAAGTCTGTAAAGATCCTTCTGTATCTTGAGGCTATCTTCTGGAGTTTTTGCTATTCCTGCCAGCTTGATGTTGTCTGCAAATTTTATGAGTTCCCATTCTATACGCCAGTTGCGGCCCTTTCTGGATCGGGATTCCCTGTGCACAGTCACCCATGCCCTGGTCACGTCGCGTCTGGACTACTGTAATGCTCTCTACATGGGGCTCCCCATGAAGAGCACCCGGAGGCTCCAACTGATCCAGAATGCAGCCGTGCAGGTGGTTTCGGGGGCTAATTGGCGCTCCCATATAACACCCCTCCTGCGCAAGCTGCACTGGCTTCCGGTGGTCTACCGGGTGCGCTTCAAGGTGCTTGTTACTACCTTTAAAGCGCTCCATGGCATTGGACCTAGGTATCTCCGAGACCGCCTGCTGCCACAAACTGCCTCCCATCGACCAGTGCGCTCCCACAGAGAGGGCCTCCTCGGGGTGCCATCAGCCAAGCAGTGTAGGCTGGTGGTGCCCAGGGGGAGGGCCTTCTCTGTGGGAGCACCCACCCTCTGGAATCAGCTCCCTCCAGACTTAAGAATCATTCACGACCTGTCCACCTTCCGCCGTGCCCTCAAGACGTATTATTTTTATCAAGCCGGGCTGGCGTGAAAAAGTTTTTGGGGTTTTTAAAATTTTAAGATTTTACTAAATTTTAATTGTATTAAATTAGGACCACATAGAATATTTTCTTTTAAATGTATTTTAATGCTTATATTGTATTTTTTACTTGGCTGTTCACCGCCCTGAGTCCCCTGGAGAAGGGCGGTATATAAATTTAATTAAACTAAACTAAACTATCCCCTCATCTAAATAATTGATGAAGATATTGAAGAGAACTGGGCCTAGGACAGCCTAGGGATACCCCACTGCATACTTCCCCCCATGTAGATGTAGTTCCATTAAGGACTACATGTTGAGTGCGATTGGTCAGCCAGTTACAAATCCATCTAGTGTTGATGCTGTCTAACCCACATTTTTTTTTCTTATCAAATACTAGGTTATGGTCTACTTTATCAAATGCCTTACTGAAATCCAAGTAAATTATATCTACAGCATTTCGCTGGTCCATTAATCTTGTCACTTTGTCAAATAATGCAATAAGATTTGTCTGGCGTGACCTGTTTTGGACAGACCCATGTTGGCTTCTGGTTATGTCTTTGTTTGCCTCTAAGTGTTCGCAGATTCGTTTGATTATCTTTTCCAGAATCTTTCTAGGTATTGATATCAGACTGATAGGTCTGTAGTTTCCTGGTTCCATTCCCCCCCTTTTCTGAAGATAGGAACTATGTCAGCTGTTTTCCAGTCATCTATTAGTTCCCTGGCACTTCAGGATCTTGAAAGATGAGTTGACAAAATGGCACCCCTACAGCAATAACCTCAGTAAAAAGTGTGGCCATGTTGTTGATAGGAGGCAAAAATTAACATACTAGTTGGTGACAGAACTCCCAACCTACAATTAATTGAACTTGGCTCTCTTTTCCATTTCAACCCAACCTGTGTGACAGGAATGCTAAATCCATATATATTGCATTTTAAAAAAAGCTTGTATAAGATCTAATCAGTATTTTTGGAAAGTGGTATTACATGTGTAAATATCTCTGCAGAAATCAGGTGGTATGTCCAAAATATAAACTAGACAGATCCTAACTTTTGATCTCCTCATGAACCTCATAATTGCTGACACATCCTAATTCATATATGGGCAAGACTTGTGCCAGGAGAAGATGGAAAACAACTATGTTGCATTCACTGTCGGCTGGAGATGAGACAAAGACTAAATATCCTGTGGATATGTCCTTTAAAAATGGTTAGCAGGGCATCTTCATGTCATAGAAACAATGACATGAGAATGAGTCCTTTGTATTTCCTGAGAGTTCTTGATATAAACTCATTAATCCTATGCCATTTTGGGGAGATACACCATGGCTAAGTGATAGATTCTGTTAAATGTAGCCCATAAACAATGTGTCATTATGTACAATTCTAATTTAGTACTGAGTATGCCTGCAGTGGAAATCCATATTTTAGATATGCTTTCTTTATTTTTTTCTAAGGTGTTATTCTCCAGGCCTTAGATTACCTTTCCATCTTGAGTGTCACTAGGGGAACTAAATTGGATTAGCTAAAATTTTATGCAAAACTTCAGTATTCAGGAAATAACTCCTGAGATGAGCTGTTTTTCATAAATTACAATCCTCCGGGACCAAACAGACTGTTCAAAATATGCCAGCTGCACATGTTAGAGCATTTAGCCATTCTCCAAATCACATTAAACAGATACTGCAAGGCTTCACAAGCTCTTCTTTAACCATTTATTGACCAAAGTGCAATTTGTTTCTCATGATGCAAACACCTTGTTAAGTGCAGCTTTTTATGTACACTGAGAGCCTATGCACCAAAGACAAATTCCTTGTGTGTCCAATCACACTTGGCCAATAAAGAATTCTATTCTATTCTATTCTATTCTATTCTATTCTATTCTATTCTATTCTATTCTATTCTATTCTATTCTATTCTATTCTATTCTATTCTTCTTTGTGTAGGTTTGATCTTTCTGTTGTTAAATGAATCTTGCAATACAGTAAATTCTGAGCAGATTTGGTTCAGATGTAGACAACTTGTTCGTAGCACATGGGCTACAACATCTTTTTTGTGCCCCCAAAACCTTCCTCAAGAAAACAGAGTCAAAATTTTAACCTATTTCAGTTTTTGGAAGATGTTAAGGGGCTTTAAAAGACTAATAGTTATGATAGATCAACCCCCCTCCCAATAACTGAAGGTTCAGTTTTCATTGTTGTTGCTGTTGTTGCTATGGTTCAGAGGTGGGTTCCTCCCAGTTCGCCCGAACTGGTAGCACCCCGCTGGTGATGTGATGTCACGATGACATCACGGAACCGGTTCGGTTGGTGCCAGTCCGTGGACACCGCCATCTTTTTTTGGGGATTTTTTAAAATTAAAAAAACATTTTTTTAATTTTTTTCAGGTTTTTTTTCTTCTGAGCATGCACAGAAACTGAATTTCTGGCACTGCGTATGTGTTGCCATCTTGTTTTTGGCTTTTTTAAAAAAATTGAGTCAACCTTGAGCCGGTGAGATTTGAACCGCTGAACCGCTGCGCCACGTCGGCTCTTATTAAAATGTTATATAGTTTGAGATATATTTGATGTTATACTGTATATCAGTAGTGGGTTTCACTTACCTTTGCTACCGGTTCGGGAATGGGAGCGCATGTGCAGAACCTTCTGCGCCTGTGCAGAGCGTTTTTGATGACATCCGGATAGGTAGGCAAATTACTCTCAGGAAGTTTATGACCTGTCTAGAAAATCTTCAAATTCATATTTTCCTGGATTTCTATTTTCATTGGCTGGCATAAGGCAATTTTGTTCTTGACCACCAACCACCCCAAGGACACTGAAAATGTTGGTCCTGTCTACCTTTGATTATTATGATATTATTGGCCAAATGATTTTGGTTTCCTCCACCCATTCCCACTGTGACCACCAAATGCAAGATAATTGCCTATAGAATTATAGCAGGACAGATTTCTTTTTCAAATCAAATTATTGATAGCCAATCATCAAATTCTTCCATTCAGAAAGAAGCAGAAAAGCATATAGCTTTTTTTTCCAGCCCTAACTAGGTGCTAACAGATCTTCCCAGCTCTTACCTTGCAGGCTTTTTCATTGTTACTCTCTCCAAATAATGTTTTTCCAGCCCTAAGTCTTTGCAGAATTTTTTTTTCATTGCTCTACTTGCTCCGAGTAAGTTTTTTTTCTAGCCCTAACCAGGTGCTAACTATCTTCCCAGCTCTTACCGGCTTGCAGGCTCTTTCATTGTTATTCTCTCAGAAGAAGGTTTTTTTAAGTCCTAACCAGGGGATAAAATAATGTGCTGAAGCTGACCAGACTAAGGATGCTAGCCAGATGAATACCTGGTAGGCAGATTGTTTTCCCCTATTTTCCTCCCCAAAAACTAAGGTGCGTCTTATACTCCGGTGCGTCTTATACTCCGAAAAATACGGTATCTACCTAAAGAGCAGTTACCCTGATCCTTGCCTCAACAATGCTCTTTAAGCCAACAAATAGATGTGTTCATTTTGATTGCCATAAAAGGAATGCATTAAATGTACATCTTATGAAAATGTTGAAAAATGGTAAGATTGCAGATATAGATAAAATTATCAGAGATACAATATGTTAAAATGTAAATATGCTTGTTTATGGAATGTGTATGTGCAATTTGTTTAACAGATGTGAAGGACTTTTTATTGTTCCCTTATGCAAAGAAAAGATAGCAAGAATGACACATCTACATGGGATTTAGTTTGTTTGGCATGCCTAGGGAGATATTTGGCAGAATTCTGATTGAAAAGGTACAAGAAATGGAAAGCAGCTGTATTTGGAAAGTGCCCTGAGGGTTTATTCTAGATAAAAGTTGTATAGATCAGAAGGTCACTGAGAAATATATGACATTCCAGACTTCTCCTTAGAACAACCACACCTTAATCTATATCTCTATGTGTACCCAATGTGCTTGTTACACTTCAGGTAAGAGACCCTGAAAACTAGCTATTTTGTGCACAGAATGCTTGGTACATTAATTGATTTGCTTGAGGTGGGTTGCCTTAAAATTTCTGCATGTCCATTAGATGGCAGCAAAAATATGCAAAGAAACTATCTCTTTGCTACCATCTAACTGTCCTCTGGATTTTTGCAGTCCAAATCTGATAACCTTAGTAGCAACTCTATAAGGCAACGAGATAGACTAGAAACAGGCATGCAAAGACACAGAGCTCTCATAAGTATTTATTATATAATAAAACATAATGAAGCTATTATGAAATATTTCCAACGGTTGCTGTGTATGAAATGCAAGTCCTATTTATAGAGAAACTAAGATCTTAATTCTTTCATCCTTTTCCCCTATCCTTATGATGTAATGAAGATTGAAGATATTCTTTTGGACAGGAGAGATGGTTTCCACCTGCCTCTTGTTTTGGCAATACTCTAGTCTAATTTCAGGCTTTCTGGTTTTGACTGTGTGAGATCTGTTCCTTCAAGTAGATGAGCCAAACTTTGGAGGCAGTGTGCAGTGATCCCATGCAGTCCAAAATAATACATTTCAAGAATCCATTAGCAGGGTTATGTTTGGAAGAGATGTTTCACCAGGTCTTCAAGCAATTAGTCCCATTTGCCCCTTGTGAGTTTGATCTGGTTATTTATAACCTAAATTTGCCTATAAAAAATAAATGCTTAATGCATTTGCATGCATCAGAAATTACCAAAGGTGTTTAAATAATGTGTGATGCAGGCAGATAAATTAAGAATCAAGAGAACTGTATACTCAATATTGACCCCCATCCTCAGGAGCAAATGTCTGTTCCCATATGAATGACTTTTGATTAGTGCCTAGACAAGAAGATGATAAACAAACAAAAATCACAAAAGCTTGATTTAAAACTGGCTAATTAATGTGGCTGCAAATATATATTAACACAATGTTTAGACCTGCTGGGCTGGCCTTCAGCAAGCAATATTTCGCCAACTTTAATGATATTAATGAACACGTGCTCCGCCTCCTTTTTCAACTCCATGGACTAATGACTATTGGGATGAAAATATTACCTATAGTAAAAATATACAGCCTTATCTTTGGCAAATGCTGTCTGATTTCCTACCAAAATTGAAAATGGATTTGGGAACACTCTAAAGGGAATTATACAAGAGGAGAGCAGCTGGTTGTTGGCTCTGTTTTTTCAAGATGTTTACAAATTAGCTCTGGAGTTAGTTTAATGCACGACATAGAAACAAAAAAATTATAGGCTTGCAAGCAAATTAATTTGAATGCTTTAAACAGCTTGTTTAATGTAGAAAGTGTTTTAAAACTCAACCTGTCTTGCATTTGTAGCAGGAAATTAGAATGTATTTTCTAATTTTATGGTTTGAGGATGAATGAAAGTAAATAATAGTGGAGCTGAGCAGGTATTAAAAGTTCTGGATGCACACATTCAGGTCCAATATTCTTTCCAGTGTTCTTTCCCAATAAATGTCCATTAAAAATTTCCTGTTGAAATTAAGGGACTTATAAAACTAGCTACCTTTTGCTGGCCTGTTCTCTGACTACAGTGTTGAATATTAAAGAGAACATAGTGCCATCCATTTGCCAAATTGGTGCCAGTGAAAGATTCCTTCTTGGACCCTGTAATATATTCCAAATCATTTGGGGAGTCCTTGTGGCAATTATTGATATTATAAAAAATACATGTTAATTGCCTACATACAGTATAACTCAGGCATTTATGCATTTATTTGAAAGGTTTATATTCTGTCATTGACTGATCAGAACTCACCCTGCTTATCAATGAATGATGGGGGTTTGGGCATATATGCTCAGTGAGACAGATAGGAATACAAACTTAGCTTTTTTTTAATGGTACCAAAGTCATTATTGGGACTTTGCTTTCAATTTTAAGTTAATACTTTTCTATGCAATCATTCGAGACTAAATTGCAGAGCTTTCTTTGTTCTGCAATAATTCTGAAACAAAAGTGTTATTAATACGAGGGTGAGTCAAAACGTAATGCCATTTTCTTTAGGACAGGTATAATTACCAACACAGGAACATGTAGCATACATCAAAATGAAGCTGGTCCTCTGTGGATCACATCCCAACTTCTCAACATAGTCACCGTTTCTCTCAATAGCAATGTTCCACCTTCGAATGAGAGCATGTATCCCTGCCTTGTAAAATTCTGTTGACTGTTCTTTGAGCCACTTCTTCACTGCAGTTTTCACTTCCTCGTCACTGGAATAATGTTTGCCTCTCAAACCCTCTTTCATGGGGCCGAAGAGATGATAGTCTGAAGGCGCTAAATCTGGTGAGTATGGAAGATTATTATTCCAGTGACGAGGAAGTGAAAACTGCAGTGAAGAAATGGCTCAAAGAACAGTCAACAGAATTTTACGAGGCAGGGATACATGCTCTCATTCGAAGGTGGAACATTGCTATTGAGAGAAACGGTGACTATGTTGAGAAGTGGGGATGTGATCCACAGAGGACCAGTTTCATTTTGATGTATGCTACATGTTCCTGTGTTGGTAATTATACCTGTCCTAAAGAAAATGGCATTACGTTTTGACTCACCCTCGTATATAACTGCATTCCCTGGAAGTCATCAAGCTGGGAAGGATAGTGTAATTCCATGTTGCAATCCAGCAGGATGGAATCACAGAATTTGTTCTGGCTCTCTTAATATATCAACCTGAGCCGTACATACACAAATACATTTCCAGCCACTAATATTTTAAATGGGATATTAATACGTATTCAACCTGATATGCTTTTTATGAATCTACTGTATAGTATATATTGCATGACATTTGTGGCATAAATGGGATCCTGTATTTTTTATTGCCAGGTTTATATATATATATTAATAAATAACAAATATATCAAGATTACTTGTTCTGACTGCCAATAATGTAATCATTCCCATAGGTTTTCTACCACTTATCAACCTACCCTTAGACACTTTCTTTTTCTTTCTTTCTTTCTTTCTTTCTTTCTTTCTTTCTTTCTTTCTTTCTTTCTTTCTTTCTTTCTTTCTTTCTTTCTTTCTTTCTTTCTTTCTTTGAATTTTTTTTAAAATTCCACCTTTTTATTTTATGAGTAAGACAGGGTGACGAATATACAATCATACTTCACCCTCTTCCTATTTTCTCCTCAACAACAACCCTGTGTGATGTACCATTGGGCGATAGGAAAGACCAGGTTAGGGACAGATCAGGAAGGAAAACAAACTATGTGGTTGCTAGGAATCATAAACAACTTGATGACACATAATCAAGCAATCAATCAACCTTCCGATAATAACTTTTAACTGGCATCTCTTCCAATAATTAAATTTCAACTTCTTGGGATTTGGGAAATGGTTGATAATTCCTTTCAGTCTGCCTTTTGAACAGAATCATACATTTTTGAATATGCCTGAGCCCAACTAATATCTTTCTTCATGACATCATATCACTGGGGCCAATGAAGAAAACATTTTGGGTTGCCTATATCCATTACTAAACGGTGAGAAGTCTAGGATACAAATTTGAATTATGGTCATGATTATATAATTTCAATTTGTCTATGGAGATTCTCAGCCATCCAGGTCATGGTTGTACCAAAGGTGCTTTTTCAAGAGGCAACTGGACTTTCTGTTTTTTTCTTTGAAGACGTTTCACTTCTCATCCAAGAAGCTTCTTCAGCTCTGACTGTATAAATCCTTCCATTCCCCACCATCCAGTCAGAGCTGAAGAAGCTTCTTGGATGAGAAGTGAAACGTCTTCAAAGAAAAAACAGAAAGTCCCATTGCCTCTTGAAAAAGCTCCTTTGAGATAATTTCAATTTATTTATGCACTTTCAGAAATGCTTACCAAGGATTCATTTTGCTATTTGTTTTCTTTCCCTTAACACCAGACAATGGGCCTCTTGCTATTATCTATAGACACACTTATATCATTTTCACTACATTCTCAATTAAAAGAAGGGTTGATTCTTAAAAACAAAATGAATCAATTATTGCATTTCAGTTGTTTCAACATCAGTAAAAATAACTTTTATCATCATCACTCTTCCTACAGTAAAAAAAAGATGTAAGATTGAAATCTATTTCCTGGAAAAAAAAAATTCAAGCATTACAGATTTACCTAGTCTTCAAGCACATAAATTCCTGTATTGTCCTTGGCAAGTGTCAGGTGTGGATATGAGGATAAAAGGATAAATGTACACATAAGCAAATAATTTTATGTCAGCTTTTGGATGTGTTTTATGAAATATTTCAAGGGGAGTGTTCTGTAACTGCTAGTTACAAAGAAAGTAGTATTTTATTGCTGTTGTCCTTGTACCAGCTTATTCCAAAAATCCTATCTGTCATTGTAAAGTACTCATTTATCCCTTAGATAGAAGCAGGAAAGAATAGAAATCTATTCCTCATAGATGGGTATATGTCTATTTAGAGTTGTTCACAGATTCCAACACTTTCATCTAAATCAGGGGTGGAGAACTATGGCTCCTTTATGACCAGTGCAGAGGTGGGTTCCTCTCGGTTCGGACTGGTTTGCCCGAACAGGTAACGATCCGCTGGTGACGTCACGGTGACATCACGGAACCTGTTCGGTCAGTGCTGTCTTTTTTTTTTTGCATTTTTTTTAAAAAAATTCTGAACATATGCAGAAGCCGAGTTTCCGGCAGTGCGCATGTGTCGCCATCTTGTTTTCGACTTGTTACACTTGATCACCTCAAGGTCAAAACACCCAGACACAAACAGAGCAATATTGTGTATGCAGTGCAATTCAAATGCAGACAAGTTAGGGGGGAAAAACTTTTTTCTTTAAAACCTCAGATATTCCAATGGCTAATGCTGGGGCATATGATACCAGCTCACAACTATCCTGTCGAAGTAAGAAATGTACATCATATAAATCAATGCTAAATTATTGGGAAGCATAACAGTTTTTAGGGTGAGACTGTTTCTGCCATGACAGAAAACCCATCAAGAAGAGAATTAATCCCAAGTAGGATAGTATTTGCATAAAGATGAAGACACTGATTAAAATCTCTTTCTTCAAGATGGCCAGTTGGTGGAAATTGCTCAATTTCAGTGTCACGATCAGGAAAGCTTATTATTGAGCACTTGCAGAGACACTCACTCTAGCAAAGGGGGTCATTGCTAACTTCCTCTATCTACCTGCTCTAGTTCCTTGCTCTTTACCTATGCTTGAAGAAAGGAAAAAGAGAAGTGATTGATATTTGTTTTGCCTTTCGCCCTACCTGCGTATGAGCATTAGTAATAGGACATGAGAATGAAGGGTATCCCTGAAAATGGGTATTCTGGTATGGAGGCCATTTTTCCTCAGTTCAAGGTGGAATTTGGGCAACCCAGGTCCACAGGCCATTTATAATCTCCATGACTCATGTTGAGTCCCGATACTGAAGAGTCAGGAGGCAGACTTAGTGACAACAGCTCTTTATTATGTCAAGTGAAACTCCAACAAAAGCCCAGCCGGCGGCTCCTGTTTAAATAGGGAGCCTAGGCTGGAAGGAACCAATCGGCATTGTTTCTGCTCCCACTCAGAAGAGCGGACCTGGTTGGAAACATGCAGCTAGTATGCACATCCTAAGACATAACAACTCGTTTTCATGACCTTTCATGCTCCAAAATTATACTGTTGAAATTTAAAAAACAAAAGATGAATAATGGTTTCCCATTGCTTCTTGGTTTTTTAGAGAAGACCAAGCGTAGAATATGTTTTTAATCATTTTTCTGACAGGATATTCTGGGGGTGGGCAATTCGTGAATTGATCAATCATAAGCAAATTTAACCAGGAGCATTATATTCTTTATCTGAGCCTCATGTGGTACAACTCCTAAGGATAAACTGTTTTTGGGTTTGTTGGAAAATTCCTTCCAGGACTGATTAGTTTGATACTCTGCCAACAAAAGAAAGAAAACTTACTGACATCCACAAACCTCATATTTTAGGCCTTTCAGCTCCATTCATTCGCCTTGTTACAATTTGCATGCAAAAGTCAACAGACAATGCATACCTGAGCTTCCTTTATAGATGGGAAGCAATTGTATTTTGTTAAAGTTTATGTACTGAGAGAATGCATGCCTGAGTACATATCGAATCTAATCACAGAGCGTGATAGCTTTGCTTTGTAAAAGTAGAAAGGATTTCCTGGAATTGTCCAGCCTTTGCAATGAAAATATACCCTAGACATCATTTTTTTCATTACTGAAACTGTTATTGTGAAATAAAGTTAAATGTAGAAGCGATGCTAACAGAAAGGTCACACATTACAATATAGAAATTTCATTAAAGAAGTAAAGGGGCTGCATATCTATTGTGGATATGTTTCTATGATAAAAAAACTTAAGAAAAAACTCATTTATGGTAAAGAAATTGCATTTGGGCTTGATTGGAAGTTGACCTCAAGGATTTTCAACTGTGGAATATACTGCATTTGCTATGTTTTGAACAGGGCTGGCAGTAGCAGCTGCTCTGTTACGGAACCTTCTAGAAAGTCTCTTTGGTGCTATTCCATGACTCTCCCACCTTAGCTGGATGTTATAGTGCAGGAATAGTCAATCTGGACTCTGTCACATGCTTTGAACAATAATTTCCACAATCCTGTGATTATTGGCTATCTTATCTGGGTCTATTAGGAGTTGAAGTATACAACATCTGGAGTGCAACAGATTGTGTCTGACATAGCACTACTCCAGAACATTTTGGGAAAAGTAAAATAAAAGTTGGCTTCCCACACTGGACCCAACTATTACTATCAGGGAAACTCAAATTCAGGAGAGCAAGTGGGTCATTTTGCAAGGAAGCTAATGATGTTCATCCATCGTGTTCGAAGAGGACCTTGACATCTATGAGAATCGGGGAGGATGTCAAGACTTGCACGTGAATTGGATTAAAGTGAGGGAGAGATGCGCATAGTCAGCCTCACTCTCTCTTCCCAGATTCATCTTGCTCCAATAGCAGGACACGAGTCGAGACAGTTGGAGATGGGCTGGGTGCAGTGGTTGACCAGAGCGTCTTTTGTGTCTTGCCATGCTCTTAGCATACCACATCGCTTGCAGAGACCGCCTTCATGACCGTTGTCCTATTCTAGTAGATTTCATCCGCTCAATCCGTCGGAATCTGTCTTCACATGCTCGGGATAGACAAGTCCCTATCTCACCGAAGGTCAATGACCCAATGGCTACTCTCAACCTGGTTTGGCCAGCCTGTCGAAGCTGTTGCCTGGGGTGTGGCTGCGGCACATGCTACAGCTGCTAGGAGCCACAGGTGAGAGCTGAGTGACAGGTGGGGACCAAAGGTGAACGAGCTGCCCTAACATCTGCCCTAGAATGAGCTGCCGTAAAAGGACACGGCATGCCCCTACACCAGAGGTGCTACCTTTCCCTGAGCACCCCATACACCCCAAGGAAGCTAATGACAATGTGCATGAAGGGGGTGAAGATCCAGTTTTAATCTGATGCCATTCTTAGATTTCCTACCAGTTCTTCCATTCTATCCATAAATAGAAAGAACATTTATGCGAGGACATACAGTATGTTGAATCTGAAAATCACTGGGAATTTTTTAAAAATGTGAACTACCCAAATTCTGGTCATTGAACACAGAAACAAGCACATGCAGATATACAGTATGTGTCTTTAGGGTATGCAGCTTTACTGGATATTTTATCATTTTAAAACACTTATCTGCAATGGAGGAAAGGAACAGGACAGACATGTCATTCCTATTCTGAGAATAGGATGGAGGTAGTCCTTGATTTACAACAGTTTATTTAGTGACCATTCAACATTACAACGGCACTGAAAAAAAGTGATTTATGACCAGTTTTCACAGTCAAGACTTTTGTAGCATCCCATGATCATGTGATCAAAATTCAGATGCTTGGCCAGTGGCTCATATTTATGACAGCTGCAGTGTCCCAAGGTCATGTGATCACTTTTGGTGACCTTCTGACAAGCAAAGTCAAGGGGGAAGCCAGATTCCCTTAACAACCGGGTTACTAATTTATCAACTGCAGTGATTCACTTAACAGCGGTGGCAAGAAAGGTCATAAAATTGGGCAAAACTCACTTAACAAATGTCTCACTTAACAACAGAAATGTTGGGCTCAATTGTGGTCGTAAGTTGAGGACTACCTGTATAATAGAGGTTACTATGAAGGTCTATCACAATAGCATACTATGCACTATCTCAGACAATTACTTAGCCTTCTCTAGCACTTTCCTGCATTATTAATGTTCCTTATTGCTTTGCACAACATTTAGTTCTTGAATCCACGCCCATCAATGCTAGTAGCTACTTGGTCGATTTTGATGACAAAAATAACAAATTGGAGGTATAGCTTTTGTTTACACGGAGCCCATTAGAGGGTAGTTATCAAATAAGAACTGTATTACCACCCTAAATTACATTGAAAATAAAATCAATAGCTTATTTAAACACTGAGCAAAACTTCAGAACAACACACAAAATATTGCCTCAAGAAACACAGCAACAACTTTTAATAAGAAAGTATGAAGAGCCCCCAAAATAAATCCCAAAAAAAGAAAAGACAGGGGGCAGGAGGAGAAAATAGGGATAGCTTTAGGAGAGCATACTTATTTTTAGATAAGAGTGCATTATTATTTTTACTTAGGCCAGTTGTTGACATATGCAAAAGCAGTTGTTCTATTCAAAATGCCCCTTAAATGTTTTCATTTGAGAAAGGATTTTAGGTTATAAAAACTCCACTTGGTAGATTGACAGTTCATCAATAGCATGACATTGGCAGCGAAACCCCCCCCCCTATAATTTAGATGTTATGTTAAATTTCTGGTCAACTTCATCCCATTTGTCCCATAATAACTGTCATTTCTGTCAATAGATTTTGCTAAAATTAACTTGCATGCAGATGATTCTAGTATCAAACAGGAATAGGAAGTAAGATGTATAGAAACAATAAATCTGATTAGATACTAATAATGTCAATATATTATGTTGCTGTGACAATAGACTTAGGTTAAAATCTCTCTCTCTCTCCCTCCCTCTCTCCCTCCCTTCCCCCCCTCTCTCATATTAAATTAGTTACATTTACTTACTTAACTTACTTACATGAAACTTATATTCACTTTTTGTTACCAATGCAGAAAAGTTTTTTAGTAACACAAACACGTTTTACATATAATCCTCACCGGTGAGCCGGTGAGATTTGAACCGCTGACCTGAGGATCACAGTCAGCTGAAGTGGCCTGCAGTACCCCACTCTAACCGCTGCGCCACCTCGGCTCTTAGTTGAAGTCCACATCTCTTCAAGTTGTCAAGTTTGAGAAGCACTGGTCTACAGAATAAGCACGACAATTTTTTTAAAAAAGTCCATTAGCTTTTCTTCAGCTTTTTCTACCCTGGATGTAATTTTCAACTGACAAAGTCTTATCTGATTGATTCTGACAGCATAGTGGTGGGATCTTTCAGCGCAATGTCTATAGCTCTTGATTATTATCTTTAATTGCATGAAGTGCATCTGATGAAAAAGATCGATTAGGCCAAATGAAACTGTGGGTTGTTATGTTATCAAGACACGCAAAGTGCAATTATTCTTTTTTAATAAATTAAAAACACAGTATTAACATTGAATGTCCTAAGTGTTTATGCATATTGGGATGGTCTCATATTTCAGGCCTCATCCAAGAATGATGTAAAATAATGCAATCAAAGTTCAGTTTTTTATTTGCATAGATAGATGGTATAGACAGAATCTTGCCAGACTAAATTTATGCTACCCTAACCTACCGGATAAATCCTTGGCCATTCTAGGGAGTGGCTATCCTAAAACTCTTCTTCTTCCCATGATCTATCTCTGGACTGTGCTGTCTTTTTTCTTATCAACTTCCTTAGAAAGTGTTCCCTCCTTTCTGGCTGCGTTACTGTAGTCCATATTGATAACAAGGTTGCTAATGAATTGCCAGTTCCTAATATCATTCAAGACAGATTCCCTCTACTTATTTATTGTGGTAAAGAGCAGAAGAATTGCAGCACATCCATCCATATTTCAGTTTATTTCCATTTTGGGTAATGGGTATTGCATTTGAGCAACTGGAAGTCTACGGATCAGTTGGAGAGGACATCTTATGAAGTAAACAAAGGTCTGTGCACTGGACTGTGATTTTGTAGTCTTTCAAAATAGAATGCAGAAAATGCCAAAGGATTTGGTCCTGATATTTGTTATAGCTATATACGCCTAGGCCTTTGAAAAAAAGTGAGCAGTGAAGTTGCCTGTTGTTTTGTCGCACAAGAGTAGATGATCCTGGTGGTTTATTTTGCCAAGGGACAGAAATACAACAAACTGGCACAGTGGGTTATGAGCTGACTATGTTAAGCCAGAGACCAAAAACATCTATTAGCATTGCTCAAACCAATCACCCCTTAAAAGGGAATAATATCTTGCTTTTTTT
>JALIGW010000003.1:14217135-14304635 GCA_023053685.1 Diadophis punctatus similis | reverse complement strand
TGCCAAGTTTGAGGGCCCCTGTGTTAGGGTATTTACTGATGTATTTGCCATCAGGCTATTCAGTGTGAAGTCTGGTAGCCTACAGTGCCTCACAGATGCCTAAATGTGCATACAAATGAATTCTAAATGGGAACTTGGAAAAAACCCGACCCGTTTTTTATGTCTCTGTTTACCTTTACCAGGCACTTAGTTTACTTGTTTTGGCAAGAGCAGAGCTGTTGCAATCAGCATATTTTTTTAAAAAAAGCAAGCTGTTAAAGAGGACAGGGTGCTGTAATTTTACTAGCAGACAGTTTGTTAGTTTGTGATGGAAGAAAATACTGGCTAATAAAATATACAAGCTCCGTTAAGAGGAAATAAAAGTCAGAATGTCTTGGACTCTGTATAATGATGTGGAGTTTTTATTCAATTTATCCTGATGAGAAAGAGGATAGCAGGACTCAGAATAACTTTGAGTTTAGAGGTTATGGTCATATCCCGTCTGCCCAGTAATGCTATCAATATAACTATCCTAGTGATAGTTAAAAGTAGCAATATAGGAGGCGAACATGAGCAAGACTAGATTAGAACAAGGCTCTCTGTTTGCTTTCGAATCCAACCTTCTGTTTCCCTGTGAGGCGATTGGGAGCCAAGCATGAATGTACAGGAGGTCTTCGACTTATGACCACAATTGAGCCCAAAATGTTGGTTGCTAAGTGAGACATTTGTTAAATGAATTTATGACATCCCTTGCCACAGTTGTTAAGTGAATCACTGCAGTTGTTACATTCATAGCACGGTTGTTAAGTGAATCTGGCTTTCCCATTGACTTTGCCTGTCAGAAGGTCACAAAAGGTGATCACATGACCTCGGGACATCACAACAGTCATAAATGTGAGTCAGTCCCCAAGTGTCTTAATTTTGATTATGTGACATTACAACAACATTGCTGCAAATTTTGTTAGTGTGAAAAATGGTCATAAGTCACTTTTTTCAGTGCCGTTGTAACTTCGAATGGCTACTACATGAACTGTTATAAGTCGAGGACTACCTGTAGAATATTTATTTAAGCCGTCTCCCTCATAAAGGGGCTCTATTCATAGATCCCAGCAACTTGTATTTAAAGGCTTGGTGTTTCCAATCTACTGCTAAAACATAACCATCTTGATGACTAGTGATTTATAACATATCTTTCATTGTTTTAGCTGTATGCTTACATCAGGGGTGGGTTCCTCCTGGTTCGGACCAGATCGCCCGAACCATTCGTGACCCATTGGTGATGCAACGATAGCATCATGGATCCGGTTCGGTCAGTGCCGGTCTGTGGGCGCCGCCATCTTTTTGGGGGAATTTTTGGTGAATTTTTCCGTGTTTGGATGGCTTCTCCTCTTCCACGGCTTGAAAAAGAGCCCTCCTGCCCGCCCCCGGGTTAATACTCACCTTTATTTCTTCGCCCGAAGCACAGCTGATCAGCTCCTCAGCTGTGTTTCGGGCTGAATCCTACTACTGAGCATGCCCAAAGTGAAATTGCACGGGGGAGCGCGTACGCAAAACGTTGCAATGCGAACTGGTGGCGAAGGTAAGTGGAACCCACCCTTGGCTTACATGTATGTGAAATTACTTTTTCCAGCATCAGAAACAGTGGTTGTTTTTTCCACCAAACTCAGGCATATGCATATCCACTCCTCTGCTCACAACAGAATATTCCACTAGACTTGAAATTTTGGGCTTACACAATTTAGAGCTACGTCGTCTTCGATCTGATCTAAATGTAGTTCATAAAATCATCTGCCACAATGTCCTACCTATCAATGAATACTTCAGCTTCAACCGCAACAATACACGAGCACACAATAGATTCAAACTCAATGTAAACCGCTCAAAACTTGACTGCAGAAAATACGACTTCAGCAACAGAGTGATCAATGCCTGGAATGCACTACCGGACTCTGTGGTTTCTTCCCCAAACTCCAAAAACTTTAACCTTAGACTGTCTACAGTTGACCTCACCCCATTCCTAAGAGGTCTGTAAGGGGCGTGCATATGTGTACCATCGTGCCTACCGTCCCTGTCCTTCTGTCCTATTGTCCAAATGTACCTATACATACTTTGCTTTTGTTTATGTTTATATCATACATGTTACCTTGCACACGTGTTGACAAATAAATAAATAAATAAATAAATAAATAAATAAATAAATAAATAAATAAATAAATAAATAAATAAATAAATAAATAAATAAATAAATAAATGCTGGAGCTAGTTAGGAGGCAAAATTCTTCAGAGAGGAACTGATTAAGGTCTTGTCAACTTCAGGCAGCAGTGCAAGCCTGCTGGAGGGTTACTAATCAGCGTTAAGATCACAGATATGAACTGGTTAACTAGCAGTTGGTACTTATTAGGGAAATGCTGCACAGTGGAGAAAAGCAGCCCAAGGAGAGATATTGTGTTAAAAAATAACTTTAAAAAACATACAGTTGATGTTAAGTGCCTGCCAGATGGAGGACAGGAGGACAAAAAGAAATACATGTTCTGCTTTCTCTCGACATCTGGTAACCCCAGGATTGGAGGATAGAAACCTAATAAACAGGATCAGGTTAATGTAGGACTACCAAATCTTGTTGGGCTGCAAAAATCCAGACGATAATTAAAGGTAGAAAACAGTTTTCTCTATCTCTTTTCCTGCCATCTAGTGGTCATCTAGATTTTTGCAGCCTACATTTAGTAACCCTAGATTAATAATATAGGCATGTTAGTTTAAGTATGCACATATGTCTTGACGTTTTAATAAATATTTTTCTACTTTGAGAAGACTTCTTCACTTATCTCTGCTAGTTTTGTTGAAGTAATTCTAACCTTAGAATGGAGAAATATAAACAATGGAATGCTTGAAAATTGCCCAGTCTAAGTGTGCCGGCACAATTTTTCTTGAGTGTTGAAGGCTAGAATAATAATTAAGAACCTTGTAAAACAGATACTGGATTATGTGGAACTTTAATGAAAAAGCTTTCCAGGGCCCCGCAAACTGCACATAATATGCATTGGCTTTCACATATTGTCAAAATTCATTAGTGAGTCTAAAAAGATTGCCCAACTGGATTGCTTATAACCTTCACCATTTAGTACCTAAGGATGAAAGGCAGAGAGTCAGAAAGTGCAATGTGAAGTAAACAATTAAAGCTACTGGAATGTGGGTCTTAGCAGCTAATTGCTCATAAAGAGAAGCAAAGATAATTTGTGTACAAGATTTGTTCCTGCAACTGAGACTTCAGTGAGCCTAAAATAAGTAGGAAAAATAAAACGCTCCAGGGCAGTAGTTTAAATATCCAGGAAAGAGGCGAGCAGGAGGTGGGCGAACATTGCTAAATTAATTTGAGCAGAATACCAACAGAGTTGAGTAAGTCACAATTCAATAAGCATCTGCAAATCTCACTTACTGTCAGCTGAGTCACCGTATGGACAAGGAAGGAGCAATTGAATCAACACCTGCTACTTTATATAGCAGGCACACTGAATGTCTCTCCTGGCACATAGATTTCAAAACAAGCCTGCACTTGTTGAAGAAAATTGGCAAAAGGATAACTCATTGATGAAAGAATGGTCCCACCTCCCTGGCTTCCTGTCTCTTGTCATTAGCCTTGAAGGGCTCTGAGTTGCTGAGATTCCAATTGAGGACATTGAAAGTTTAGTTGGTCTCATACTAGTCCGTTTATTTGTTTTTTCATGAGTACAGAGATACTTAAGGTTCTGTTCATGCAACACATTCCAATAGCTCATTTACATATCAAGCAACTATTTCTACAGTGTGTTAACCCAGAGAATGGTTAATTCGATATCAAAGTTAAGCAAGTTGGGTGAATGCAATTTAAAACCACATCCCCTCCAATCTGGTGCTTTCCAAATGTTTTGGTTTTCAGTTCTATCACCATATGGCTATGAGCGCTGAATATTAATCAGGCCACAATTATTCCCCTCAGGTGTAAGGGGATTGATTCCTTCAAGAGTTTTTCATAATCATGTTGTCATCCTGGCAACTCTTTAGTTCCATGCTGTCTAAATGCGGAAAAACCAGTAATTATCCATAGTTCAAAAACATCCTGGATATCATTTGCAGACCAAGAGAGTGAGATACTAGCATAGAAGGGCAGAACAAGAAGTAATGGGTGCAAGTTTGTTAAAGAGAGACTCAACCTAGGAATTTAGGATTTTTTTTCTGACAGTGAGAACAATGGAACAGCTTGCCTTCTGGAGTTGTGGGTACTACATCATTGGAGGTTTTAAAAAAATAGACTTGACAATCATTTGATTGGGATGGTGTAAGGTCTCCTGCCTTGAGCAGGGGTTGGACTAAAAGACCTTCAAGGTCCCTTCTAGTCCTATGATTCTATATTCTATGTTCTATGAGGCAGGTCTCAATTTGCTTTGGTACATAAAACAACTCAAAGAGGCGAGTTGCTTCAATCTACAAGGCATTAAGGTGGAACTTAGTTGCCTCAATCCACTAAGGTATTTCAATGGAAATGAATTTTGCTTTCTTAGTGACGAATGGAGTATCACAGCTCTTCAAGTATTTGAAAAAGATGCTTTTTCAATCCTTCATTGAAATGAAGCACCCTTTTATTTATTTATTATTTATTTATTTTGTGAGATGTATATACCACCTCACAGTGCAAGCACTCTCTAAGCGGTTTACACCAGTAAGCAATTTATATTTATATTGCCCCCAACAATCTGGGTCCTCATTTTACCTACCTCGTAAGGATGGAAGGCTGAGTCAACCCTGAGCCGGTGAGATTTGAACCGCTGAACTGCGGATCAGTGTCAGCTAAAGTGGCCTGCAGTACCTGCCTCTAACCGCTGCGCCACCTTGGCTCTTTTGAAGATTCACGCACATTGTTGATGTGCCACATTGTCTAATTTGCAGCAGCCACATGTTTTTAAGATGGCACATGTTTTTAAAATAAATCATGAAGCTAAATTAAAATAAACAGAATAATTACTGCAGAAGTATTGTTTTTAAGTTATATGCATGTCTCGGCAAGGGAATGTCAGCCTAAAATTTTATTAATAGTGGGAAGCCAAAATGTGTTCTGCTCTTCAGCCTTCAGTACTGATGGCTAATTATCTTGTTAAACAGAAAACTTCATCTGGACATTTAAACTTTTTTTTAGAAGTGCTGTAATATTATAGCGGATAATTAACTGAGAATTCTCAGAATACAAGACAATGTTATCTTATGACGCTAATCAGTTTTAAGGCTTATGTAATATTTCCTACATTTGGGTGGGCACAACCTATTCAAGGCACATATACATGCCCATCCCAAGTTTCCTTTTGGCACAAACAATATGAAAAATTCAGGCAAGCAGTAAGAAATAGTAATGAAAATAAAAGCATGAGATAAGAAAAAGGAAATATGGTAAAAAGTATTGTTTGGGTCTGTGTCCATTTGAGTTAGTTTTGAGAAGTCCCTGCAGTTTTCTTGGCAACATTTCAGAAGTGGTTTGCTTTGCCTTCTTCCTAGGGCTAAGACAGAATGACTGGTCTAAGGACATCAGTTGGCTTGGTGTCTAAAGCTGGTCTAGAACTCAGTATCCTGGTTTCTAGCCTGGTGCTTTAATCACTACATCAGTGTTAGAATAGAATAGAATAGAATAGAATAGAATAGAATAGAATAGAATAGAATAGAATAGAATAGAATAGAATTCTTTATGTTTTTACATTGCTTCTGATATACTTTTTATAGAATCCATAACAATAGTTGAACATACAATGTGCAGTCCTAAATTATTACATACTGTATGTGTATTTATATACTAGATGCCAACGATGATAATGAAAATAGAATACATTTTGTAGGGATTCTTTAAAAAGTTTTATAATGCTATTGCTAATTAACACTGATTTTCCCCCAACTATGTGATTTTAGATGTAACAGATATCTTGGGGAGTATAATCTCAATCCACCTGAATTGGAAGATGCCAATTGAGGAAAATCATGGATAGACTTCAAAGTGTTAAAAGGGAAATTAATACTCAGACTTTCTAGATAGTGCATCATGATACCTGATTAAATTGTGTTCAGAAAGAACTCTCTGTTTTACACCCTATATTCAGTTAAATTTTACCCCTTTGGACATCTAAGTGTTGACTAATGTTTACCATATTACCATTACCATTATTGAAAAAGTTGAATATTGCTTTACCAATCTGTCTTTGTAAAATAGCAAGACACTGGTAGCCTGAAAGTTTCCAGTCATATCCTTATTTCAAGGGCACCCTTTACCTAATAGATCTTTTAAAAGAAGCTTAAGGATTCCTCTTTTAACAAACAACAACAAGAAGGAACTATGATAAGGGCAATAATATAGCCACTGGGTTTATTCCTTATCAGATTCTTATTTTTCTCTAGTTAAAACTCCCCACAGGTTTTCTGTGGTTTATAATGCTGTCTTTATCACAATCTTCTCAAATTCCCTTACACATACTCCAGATGCATTTCCTGTGAATGCATTTAGCTTTCTGATATTTCTTATTTATTCTTTCATGTCTAGCCCAGAGTCATCTTTTCACAGGCCGCTGCCTACTTGCTCAGCTATTTCTGGATTTTACGCATAAAAGAAGGGGGAAAAAGACACTGCGCGTACACAGATTCATCCTTCCTTTTCTACTTTGTGTTCTCCAACCTAGTGACCTAAAATATGCCATGAATATTCACGAAATACCTCTTCTTTCAGAAGAATTTTAATAAAAGGGTCAGTGTTTTGGGCCATGGCAGGAAATACTGCAGTTCAGATGGTTGGTAACCTAATAATTCACATATAGTGCATAGTAGTCTTAATGTTGTGCCAATTGTGCAAGAAGTAATAGTGCAAAACATATAACTGTATATGGCAACCAGGTTTTTAGAATGGATCTGTTATCTAGTTACAAGTCCACCTCCATCTGGGCCTCTATACTAGCTTAAGAGTACTTTCACAGACGTTTCTCCCCCTCTTTTAATGTTCCATATTCAGTCCCATCTACCCTGAATCTAACTCAAAGCTCAACATAGCCTCTAACATGGCGGACAGGCTACTGTAGACAAACAAGGCGCATACTCATTAGCACTGATGTTGTTCCCTAGTTGGGTAATAAAATAAATGCAGGCAAACAACCAACCTGAGAGAGCACCAAGGACTTCACTGCACAGTACTTATACTACTGTGAATCTAAGTAGCAAATTTGTAAAACTACTAACTCTGAAATGGTTTGGGCAAATTTGGATTTTATGGCAGTTTTTCTGTTTTAATATTTCCACTTGCAATTTATGTTTTCCACAGACCTATCATTTATGTTTTAGAATTTCTTTAATTTTCAATAACTTTTACAGGCTCATCAATATAACAATACATCTGTTTACTTTAAGGGTGAAATGCTACCTGGAAAAAGCTTGTTTGTTCTCTCTACTGTTTAATTTACTAACAGTAAGATTAATACCCGATGAATTATGTGACTAAATAGCTTGATCATTTTTATTAGTATGACTCATCCCATATAGATTTTCTTTGTACCTCAACAGGTTTTTTTTGTAAGAAACCAGAACCTTTGTTAGATTTGAAAATGTGTCATTTGGAATCTGTAATAAGCTGATGCAAACAGACAGCAGCAGTGAACAAATTTCAATCTATCACTCAGGTTAATTCTAATGAGAACAATAAGATCTGAATAAATCACTGAAAGCATCCGTAGCAAACTCCGTTGTAAGGTGGTCCCATAGAACATATGCACAGATCAAGTGACATAATCATATTATTGGGTGAAGGAAGATTAAATGGCTAGAATCAAACTTCAACTCCCAGAAGTCTACATATCTTAAAGTTATCAAGGTTGAGAAACACTGGTTTAGACATTTTCAGGTTAATTCATTATTACCAAGCAAATTGCCAGCAGCAACAAATTGATTTTAAAAAGTGAGGGGGAAAATGCTAGAACTGAAAAGCTGTCACTCACCTCCTTTGCTGCCTTCCCCAAAGTCTTGAAAGGGTTCCTTATTGGTAGTTTGAGGCTTAGGACATGGGATAAAGGCAAGTAATTCAGACACTTTGTGAAAGTCAAGAAAGTTCCAGTATCTCAGGGGTTGCCACAAAGAAGAGGGAGTCAAGCTATTCTCCAAAGCACCTGAGGGTAGGACAAGAAGTAATGGATGAAACTAACAAGGAAGGAATCAACCTAGAACTAAGAAGAAATTTCCTGACAGTTATATCAATTAATCACTGGAACAACTTGCCTCCAGAAGTTGTGAATGCTCCAACAGTTTTGTCTGTTTTTTGCCATCCACATGCTCCGGAGGCTTTCCTGAAGCCTGGGGAGGGCAAAAATGGCCTCCCCCTACCCTCCGGAAGGCCGAAAATCAGCTGGCCAGCGCGCACATGCGCACTGGAGCTGACATGGGGCAACGGCTCACGTGCCCTCAGATATGGCTCCGCGTGCCACCTGTGGCACGCGTGCCGTAGGTTCACCATCACGGCCTGAGCAGAGGGTTGGACTAGAAGACCTCCAAGGTCTGTTCTCTTTTCTCTTTTCTGTTCTCTGTTCTCTTTTCTCTGTTTTCTGTCCTCTGTTCTGTTCTCTATTCTAGTCTAGTCTATTCTACTCTACTCTACTCTACACTTCTTTCTAATTCTAATTCTTCTAATTCTAATTCTTCTAATTCTAATTATATTTTAGAATGTGAGACCTACTCGGATGTGAGACCTACTCAGAAACACCCTATGACAGTGATGGCGAACCTATGGCACGCGTGCCACAGGTGGCACGCGGAGCCATATCTGCCGGCACGCAAGCTGTTGCCCTAGCTTAGCTCCAACACGCATGTGCACGCCGGCCAGCTGATTTTCGGCTCACGCGGAGGGCATTTTCAGCTTCCGGGGGGCCTCCGGGGGGAGGGAGAGGGCATTTTCGCCCTCCCCAGGCTCCAGGGAAGCCTACTGGGCCCACTGGAAGTCGGGAAATGGGCCATTTCCAGCCTCCAGAGGGCTTCTGGGGGGCGGGGGAGGCCGTGTTTGCCCTCCCCGGGCATTGAATTATGGGTGTGGGCACTCGTGTGTGTGCGATAGCGCTCGCACACGCGCTTTCGGCACCCGAGGGAAAAAAGGTTCACCATCACTGCCCTATGACCTTCCTACCTGTCCTATAAGAATCACATTGTCCCCTCAAAAAGCGAGTGCCATTTTCAGGGGCCATAGAAAGATGCCTTTTCATTCATTGCTGACCCCACCTCTGGAACTGCTTTCCCCAGATAACACACGCAAACCCCCTTTTGATTTTTAGAACATTAGAGAGAATCTGGTTACTTCAACAAGCCATGGTGACTGAGTTCTTTATCACTCTTTCTCCAGATGATCGATCTGATTATTATTATTACTTTTAAAAATCATATTGAATGTGATTTGTGCTTTTTAGATGTGACTACAGTGTACGTTCTGTTTTTAAATATGGTGATTTGTTATTTAATCCCAAATTATGTATTTGAGGTGTTATATACTGCTTAGAGTTGGCTGATTGGATGAGCTTCTAAACCCTGCAAACACACACATAAGTCTACATGCCAGTTTTAAAGATACACCTTGCCAGTCTCAGTTATGCCATGAGGTTGCCCTTGTTCTCCTGCCAGTACAACAGATTTAAGCTTCAGAACAGAATGGGCTCGTTGTCATCCATTGGCTCCTTGTGGTCTCCTGCTCCTGTTTGGTTAAGCCTGAATTGCTTTCCTCAATTGAATTTTCAAAATTCTCTGAACATTTAATTGAATAAATAATTCTCCAAAGAATTTTTGCACTCACTCAAGATTGTATCCAATCATTAATCCACCTCCTATAACAAGAGTTAATGTGGTGCAGTTCATAATATAAAATTGGACTACAACCGAGGAAACCAAAATTAAAATCCATTCTCATCCATGGGATTATTCTGGGCATAATATACAGGGAGATTGCCATGTAAGATACCTGGAGCTTCTAAAGAAAATTTGTGTCTTTTCCTAGATTGGGGAGACTGTCACTCAAACCCCAGTCTCCTCATGGCATGGTTACTGCAATGTGTTCCACATGGGGTTGCTCTTGAAGATCATCAGAAGTTTCAACTGGTCCAGAGTGCCATGGCATGATTAATGGGGGACATGTGACACCTCTGCTTTGTGAGCTGCACTGGTTGTCAGTTTGTTTCTAGGTGTTGTTCAAGGTGCTGGTTGTCTTCCATAAAGCCTTACACAGCATAGGGCCTGGTTACTTGAGGGACCATCTATCTCCCATAGTATCTGCTTCACAAATCAATCCTGTAGCTTGTCACTCTCTGGTTTCCTTCTATTAAATAATGTCATCCTTTGGGGCTATGGAAACGCACCTTCTCTGTTGTAATACCTGCCTTCTGATACGAGGCTGTCCCCAAGATCAGGGTGGATTCCACCCTGCTAGTGTTTTAAAAGACTTTGAAGATGTAACTTTTCACTCTGGGTGATTGAAGCACCTGTTGGGATGTGTGAGACTGTTTCTTTTTTTTGTTTCTGTCTGCTTTTTGTCATCTTTGTTGTCTTTATTCCTTTGTTCTATTTTTTTTATTTAATTTCTTTCTTGTTTTTAAATTTTATTTTACTTGAGAACCACCCAGCGATATTGGGAATTGGATGATATATATAAATTCAATAAAATGAATAAATGGTGTGGGGGGGGGATATAAAATAACAATAGCAGAAATCACCATCATATTGTTTACGTGCTATAATCTCAATTGAAAACATAATTATTGAAATGCATTTACTTAGTACATCAGTCCACTTTTCAGTTTTTGTTATCATTCTACATCTTGCATTTGAGTAGATTCGTGTGAATAAATTCTTAGTATATCAGTGAATGAATAAATAAATGAATAAGTTCTGAATGTACAGGTGGTCCTCAACTTACTATGGCAAGTGAGACTGGAATTTCCATCATGGTGTATATAGTCATAAAATGCAATCACATTGCTTCCTGGCAGCAATCCCTGCAATCTCAGTTATCATTGTTACCTGAATCCCATAGTTGTTAGGCAGGGCAACTTCCTGCTGGCTTCCCATATAACAAAAAGCAGTGGAGAAGCAAACCAGGAGGAACCCACCTCTGCTCCTTTCTCCTCCAATTTTTCCCACAATAACCCTATGAGGTGAATTAGACTGAGAGAGACTGACTGTCCCCAAATCACCCAGCTGGGTTTCAGGCCAAAGGCAGAACTAGAACTCACAGTCTCCTGGTTTCTAGGCTAGCACCTCAACCACTACACCAAACTGACTCTGTTATTGTTTGCTGTTGGTTTTCCCTCTCAGTTTAAAAAAAAACATTTTATTAGATTATAGAATAAAATACAAAAATAAAAAAGCAAATAATAAGACACAGGGAGGGAGGAGAAGGGGAAAGACAAGTGAGGAAGGGAGGGATAAAAGAAACCCCCCCCCCCGGTTGATTTCCAACTCACTCTGTTGTAGTAGAATAAAGCATTAACATCGAACCTCAACTTTTTACTTTTCCATAATAATATAAACTAGCCATTTCTATAACAAGTCAATCTAATCAAACCCAAAACCCAAAATCAAAGTTTCATTTTTCCCCCACCTCAAGCACGAAGTCCAGAAGTGGTATCCATGTGGCAACAAAAGTACTTATGTTCTTTTCTTTGATCAGAACAGTCAATTTAGTCATCTCCATCAGCTTTTGTATCCATTCTTCCATGGTGGGAATTGAAATGTCCTTCCGTTTTTGTGTCTTGCTGCATCAACATATATCAACATATCTTCATCAACATATCTAGCATCAATATATATAAGATCAAAGTTTCAAATCCCCCCCCCAATGTCTTTTTCCATTAAACCTAAATGAAAAGTTTCTGGTTTCATCTTTATCTTTGTTTTAGGAATTTTCTGTTAAAATATGAACCTTAAGCTAAAATTTCTTTGCTTTATCATATGTCCACCATTCAAATACTTTGGCCACCAAATGAGAACTCACTGGAGAAGAGCCTAATGCTGGGAAAGATTGAGGGTAAAAGAAGAAGGGGATGACAGAGAATGATGTGGCTGGATGGATTCACTGAAGCAGTCGGCGTGAGTTTAAATGGACTCTGGGGGATGGTAGAGAACAGGAAGGCCTGGAGGAACGTCGTCCATGGGGTCACGATGGGTCGGACACGACTTCGCAACTAACAACAACAACAACTCGACTGCAGAAAATACGACTTCAGCAACAGAGTGATCAATGGCTGGAATGCACTACCTGACTCTGTGGTTTCTTCCCCAAACCCCAAAAAGTTTAACCTTAGACTGTCTACAGTCGACCTCTCCTCGTTTCTAAGAGGTCTGTAAGGGGCGTGCATAAGCACACCACTGTGCCTACCGTCCCTGTCCTACTGTCCTATTGTCCTTTTTATCGTTACTTTTTACTTATGTTTATACAAATTACTACTATCCTATACATGTTTGACAAATAAATAAATAAAACAAAATGTCCACCATAAATGATAAAAGGTCCCTTCTTTACTTCTACATTTCCAACATTCATTTGAAATACCTTTCTACATTCTAGATAACTTATCTGATGTTAAATACCAGCGATATATCATCTTATAAAAATGTTCTTTTAAATGATAGTTTAGTGTGAATTTTCAACCTTTCGTCCACATATTTTCCCATTGTTCAAGCATCATATTTTATTGTTATTGTTTATTACTGCTTGAATGTGATGTCCAGAGTCAAACCAGAGCTAAAACGTTGTCACAGCTGAGCTGACAGTCCCTTGGGAGTTGGGCGGCATACAAATCTATTAAAATAAATAAAATAAAATAAATAAAATATGATGCGTTGGACTGTGAATTATAATGCACAGGTCCTGGGCATGCTCCTACCCCATTTAAGTTTACCAACTAAGAACTGCTGCAAAAAAATCTAGATAATACTAGGAGCAGTAAAATAGCTAACAAATTTCTCTATCTCTTGGCTGTCACGGAGGGATGGTCTGGATTTTTCTCAGCCCTGAACCCCTGTCAAGGCTGTGACTTTCAACCAGCACCCTGTGGCCATGTAGATTCATGCCTGCTGTTCATTTTTGAAAAGCCATTTTCTACAATTATCCTGGTACTTATTGATAGCTTTCACCACTCCAGCCATATCTAATTAAAAGACATACTGTGTAAAATTTTAATTAGGCTTCATGTTACGCTGAGTTTTTTTTAACTTAAAAAACAAACAAACAGAGGATGGAATAAACGTGTTTGGCACTGAGTAAGGGGAAGGAGTGGGGAGCTGTTTATTTACGACCTGCTAGTTTTGACATTTGAAGGGTTTTATTTTGCTTCTCCTGCTGCTTCAAAACAATGGAAAATAACAGAAGAATAATGAGGACGAGTGGCAGCTCGAGATTTCTACTGTAAGAATGGCTTCGGTTGTAAAGAAAGAATCATCCTAGGCTTTATTTGCATGCAATATGTATACCGTAAATATATTTATTGTCTTTTGGTTTTAAAAGGCTTGGAGTTGCTGACATGAATTGGGCTCTAATTGCTAAGCATCAAGGCTGCTGGCTGGCCCTGGAGAGAGAATGTGCTGCTTTGCATGATAAATTTTTGGAATGGGTTCATTCATCTGCATTATGCTAAGGCTTTTCTATCAATTAAATAACAGAGCATTTAATAAATACAAATAAATGCAAAGCATTTCCCCACAATTGATGGCCAGGTAAGAGAGTTGATTCAAAGCATAGGCAACTATCGTTAAGCTAAAAAACTCATTATTTACCAGAAAAAGATCCAGTCCTGTTACGGCCCATTTATAGTGAGGAAGACATCCACTGCTAAACACCTTCATTTCCATGTTTAAGCCGCAGAGATTGCCAAAAAAACATTTAACTATTTAAATTTCAAGCTTGATGGAGTTTTCCCAACTTGTGAGCATATTTTATTGGAATTCAAGGGTGAATATTGCCACTGGTATTTGTCAATAGAAGTCTCTCCCTTAATTCAAGCTTAAGTCACTTGCACCAAGTCCTTTCTTAACATCTGCATGCTGTATCTCATTACTGGTACCTGATAAAATGAATGTACCTTAATATTGATATTCTGTTGCTAACTGGACTGGTATAATTAACAATTATCACCATGTTTTGCATGGTAAGAACTAAGCCATTAAAACGGTGCTATTTTAATCTCTTAGACACATTTATTTATTTATTTATTTATTTATTTATTTATTTATTTATTTATTTATTTATTTATTTATTTATTTATTTATTCCATTTCTATGCCGCCCAACTCCCTAGGGACTCTGGGCTGCTCACATTGACCAATATCATATTTCTCGCTAGAGATTCCAGGTGAGAAAAGTGCTGTGATATCTATACAAGCCTTGTTTACATTTGTGTGTTTATTTCTGTGACACAGGAAATGACATTATCATTTATGTCTTGCCTGGCATGCTCCTTCTATGTGAATGTCTGTCTGTAAAAGTATATTTTGTTTATTCATTCATTTATTTACGCATGTATGCTTACTAGGCTGGTCTATGACCGTAACAAATATTTGATTTGATTTAAGCATTTTATAGAGACACTCATCTCACAAGAGTGCACAGTGGATTAAAAACACCCCATCAACCTAAAATAAAACATCACAAGCAATAGTCATAGTGAATCATAGTGAATCATAGCATCATGGGATTGGAAGGGACCACAGAGATCTTCTAGTCCAAACACGAGGAAGGAGTCTTATACCATCCCAATCAAATAGTTGTCCAGTCTATTCTTTAAAACTTCCAGTGATGGAACACCCACAACCCAAGCTATTCTATTGCTCAATTTCCCTCACTGACAGAAAATTTATCCTTACTTCTAGTTTGGATCTATCTTTGACAAGTTTCTACCCATTACTTCTTTTCCTGCCCTCTGGTGCCTTTTCAAGGGCATCCCCATGTAAAGAGCATTACAACAATCCAACTGGATGGTACTAAGGCTTGAATAAAGTCTTCTGGTCCAGAGGCTGGTATAATTGGGGCACAAGATGAACAATTATTTAAGCAAGTTTAAATGTCAGATTTTGACTAAACTACAACATAAACTGAACTGAACTGAACTGAACAAAGAAAGTGAGCTATCTATGCATGGTGGTTGGATAAGTGGTTGTAGTAGGAGTGCTACTGAAACTCACCTTGGCATAGCAACAAATTATGTAGCCAATGTGTTTCTACCAATGGTAATTCCCTAATTGTGGGTACAAAAGAGCATGTAGTGGTATCCACAAGACCGTCCATTCCTTTATCTCCCTCACAAGTCCCCAAAAATATGCTTCTGAAAGTCTATGAGTTATTGCAGTGACATATGTAATAAGTTTCCAGTATGAGGAGGAGTGGGGAGGGAGAAGAGGCTCCTGTTTGACAGCAAAGGTCAAAATATGATACTTGATTGTACAATAAATCAAGTTAAACTAAAGATAACAGATGAAAGGCAGATAAAACAAATAAAACCACACAAATGATAAAACAAGATGAGCCAACTGTACTTAATCGACCTGTGCTTTAAAAATCCTACTAAAGCAAAGAAGAACAGGTTCCAGGATCTAATATTCTCCTGTTGCTAGCTGAAACTGATGGGAGTTACAATCCATAGAAAGGATAGCAATTTGGGACAAATTACTCCAGAATTTCTATAGAGCTCTATCATTTACAACTGTAAACTGGGCAAGGAACTGCTAATGTAACAAATACCAGATATGTTCCAATAAAAGAACAGGGGTGATTAACAACCCAACAACTCCATTCTGACCAGTTTTCAAATGGTACTATTAGTAATCTGTGATGTTCCAAAAGCATATATGAGCATGCAAGTTTCTTCCAAAAAGGACAATCCAAATGAAGTGAAGAAATATTACTGGGTGTGTACATTGTTTGAAGAAACAGAAACAGTCTTCTGTCTGGGAAAACGACAAATATAAATCTCTAGCTTAGGTGAATCCCCTACCACATTGTAAATGTAAGATTTTGATCTTTTCCAAATCTAAAATGTAAACTCAACCCTTTCAGTTGGTTTATGATTCAATGCACTGTGCGAATCCAGATGAACTGAACTAAGCACATTGTACAAACATAGCTAGGAAGACAAACCACAATCTCTATCCTATTGCCTTAAACTGGCAATAACTCCACAGTATCTCAGATGAAGCCATCTCTAAGCCCTACATTGAACAGCAGGAGATGCCAGAGTCTGAACTGGTCAACTGTCACTTCAACCTTTAAACAAGGTCCTTCTTTGTTCACATGAGATTCCTGTTGCTTGCTACAACAGATGAAATTCCATGGATGCAGTAAACTGCACCTCCTTCCCCTAACACAGTTTAGACAAGCAGGACATTTTAGACAAGGAGAACAGAAGACAAGTGGATACCATGGCTTAATCTGTAATTTCATGGTGTCCTTCTTATGAAAAGCTTAGTTTTACATCAGGATCACTGTTTGATGACAAAACGCATGTTATTCCCTTTACTCATCTTAAAAATCTGTAATCTGTTCATTTAGCGAGATACAAAGAATTGTATCCTGATTGCAATCATAAATGCCCACCTCATTTAGTTACACAGAATTACTACACCTTGGTGTTCAAATTGGTTAACTGAATGTGCAAATAGGTAATTAAGCACAATCATTTGGGCAATTTACTTGATTTGAGTATCGCATTATGCTAAATAAATGAGCAAGCTTGTGCTCTGAAACTCAGGCAAGTGACACAAGCAAAATCACAGCTGAAATCAAATCTGGGATGAGATTCTTATATTTCCTCTTGCACTAGAAATCTGTTACGATTCCCACCTTTTCTTTTTGAGAATAGCAAGGTAAGGAAACAATTCTTCCTGCCATTCTGAGGATCAGTTCAAACTGTCTTACATACACACAGGAAGAAAATATGTAGAAATTCTAAAAGATTCTTAATCTGGTTTCTTTGGGAAAGGAGGATGTGGCTAAAGTTGAAAGAGAAAAGAAAAGGAGAACCAGCCTCAAGGTGGATGGAATCAATTACAATGGTGATTAGTGCACCATTGGAAGAACCGATGGTGGGACTATCGTTATGGACAGATCATCATGGAGAAAATCTACCATATCTATGTGATTGCTAAGAGTCAACAACAACTTGATGTAATGAAATCCATCAATTAATTATGTTCAGAAAAAGAGATGGCCTACTTATCATGCCAACAAATTATGAACTTTTATATATTTATATTTATATTTATATCCTCCACTCCTCTACTCGCAACAGAATACCTTACACAACCAGACTTGAAATCCTGGGCTTAGAAAGCTTAGAACTACGTCGCCTGTGGCACGACCTAAGCATAGCTCATAAAATTATCTGCTACAAGTCCTTCCTGTCAACGACTACTTCAGCTTCAACCACAACAATACACGAGCACACAACAGATACAAACTCAAAGTGAACCGCTCCAAATTTTACTGTAGAAAATACGACTTTAGCAACAGAGTGGTAAATGCCTGGAACTCACTACCTGACATTGTGGTTTCGTCACCAAACCCCCAAAACTTTACCCTTAGACTGTCCACTGTTGACCTCACCCGATTCCTAAGAGGTCAGTAAGGGGCATGCATAAGTGCACCAGCGTGCCTACCGTCCCTGTCCTAATGTTCCCTCTTATCAGTACTCATTTTATGTATATAAACAATGTTATATCTATGTATATTACCAACACGTACTTGACAAAAATAAATAAATAAAATAAAATAAATAATTTTCTTATTCACACATCCTATATTCTTGGGAGCAGGAATGTATAGAAAACTTGCTTCATCAACTCTCAAGATCTTTGTCCCTGTTGGGTACAATCATTATAGAAGTCAACAGTATATAGTACAACAATTGTATGGAATCAAAACTTGAATAGTTGTCCTTTTTAATAAATTTCTCCATTCTAACACAGCTAATTAGAGATACACATTATTAATCAACAATTTTCTTAACTAATGTAGGCAGAGAGATAGATATCAGATAGTTACCAAAGGTTGTCTAGTGGCTCCTGAACTCATGTTCATGTCCTCAGTCTTGGTGCTTTTATTCATTCTCTGAATGAATAAAATCATTCTCTGAATTTTCCTAATCCTCATTGCTTTAGTCCACCCTGCATGCTGTTACATTTCCATGCAACTGTGCATTCAGATGGACTCTACTCTGTTTACTTCATTAGACTGGTTATTCCTTATACAATTAATTAAACTAATTAATTCATTATACAGTTAATTAAGATCATGATCCCTAGGAAAGGTCATTTGCTAGACAAAAGGCAGAAAAGAGATTACATTTTATTCAAAACGTGAGTTCTCTTTGGTTCGGCTAGCCAAACCATTAACCCGCTGAATTCCAGTATTATTCCTCTGACTCTTCAGTGCAGCCTGAGCAACTTCAAAATGATACCAAAGTGTACTGTGAATGAACAATCCACATCGATAATTCATACTTGAATTACCTTTTCTTTATAATTGATTACTGTTTAAAATCACTGGGGACAAATGTTGCTGATCAGTCTGAAAAGTAGCAGCAGTGGTGGCACATTCTCTTCTTTTTATCGATATAAAACCAAGTTAATAAAATTATCTACTTGCTACAACATTGTGCCTTGAATGGAATAGGAAATGTATCTCTCTATGAATGTTGAAATCTTATCTTCTCCTCAATTTGCATGTGAAAAACAGAGAAAGTCTTTATTTCTCCCAGTTTGTCATCACGTTTTGCAATGAGTCAAACATTTCCTAATGCATGGCTGGGTTTACAGTCTGCAGAGTGCCAGAAATATTTATTTATTTATTTATTTATTTATTTATTTATTTATTTATTTATTTATTTATTTATTTATTTATTTATTTATTTATTTATTTATTTATTTATTTATTTATTTATTTATTTATTTATTTATTTATTTATTAGCAATAGCAATAGCAATAGCACTTAGACTTATATACTGCTTCATAGTGCTTTACAGCCCTCTCTAAGCGGTTTACAGAGTTCAGCATATTGCCCCCAACAATCTGGGTCCTCATTTTACCGACCTCAGAAGGATGGAAGGCTGAGTCAACCTTGAGCCGGTGAGATTTGAACAGCTGAACTGCTGAACTAGCAGTCAGCTGAACTTGCAGTGCTGCTTTTAACCACTACGCCACCTCAGCTCCTCATTCATTCATTCATTTATTTATTTATTTATTTATTTTTGACAAGTACGTGTTGGTAATATACATAGATATAACATTGTTTATATACATAAAATGAGTACTGATAAGAGGGAACATTAGGACAGGGATGGTAGGCACGCTGGTGCACTTATGCACGCCCCTTACTGACCTCTTAGGAATCGGGTGAGGTCAACAGTGGACAGTCTAAGGGTAAAGTTTTGGGGGTTTGGTGACGAAACCACAATGTCAGGTAGTGAGTTCCAGGCATTTACCATTCGGTTGCTAAAGTCGTATTTTCTACAGTCAAGTTTGGAGCGGTTCACTTGGAGTTTGTATCTGTTGTGTGCTCGTGTATTGTTTACAAATTACAAATAATATATGATCTTTGGGGCCTTCCTTCTTTTTCCTTTCCTCTCCCATTAAATACTTACCTTAATGTGGTCCACTCAGTCATTCTTCTTAAAGCTAGTAAAGATTGTCTTAACTCAGATAATTCTGCAATGAGACTAGAGTCTTTTGGAGATACCTTGGATAGTGGCTTCAGTGGATTGCTAATTTTCATAATTCATAGGATCCACAGTTTTCTGGCAGGATAGATTATAACGTTACAGTTGCATGCCTTAGCTGCTTCACTTTCACATTACTGCAGTAGCTTCCTGATCAATGTTCCTGATTCCTCTCACATTCTCTGAAATAAATTGGATGGGGAGGAACCACCTCTGAATCAATCTTATCAAGACAGTATGGCTGTGAGCATTGGGGCCATCCAGTTCTGGGGATAAAGAACAAATTACATTCCAAGTATGAGGAGCTCAGACATGATCTGAAGAGGACTTCAAAAATGTCTCCCCTCAATGTTTCATTGATTTTGTTGGTGAATAAAATTATCTAGCAATTAAAGCCAACAAATACAGCAAAGTGAGCATTGGGAGACCATACATTGTAATTTTAACATCTCTCAGGTTAGAGATCTATATAACGTATCACTTTTTTGTACAGACTAGTGCAGTTCTTTAGAATACTAAATAGACATTAGTCTGAACTAAACTAAGAAATATCAAGTACTAAAATGGGGGCTCTCTGCAGACAAAGTAGGTGCATTATTCCCCTAAATCTATCTCAGTATGAATGCATAGTTTACCCGAACCTATAAGAACAGTCACTATGGGGTAGCTAATACAGGTATTTTATGCAAAAAAACCGGGGGCTGATATTTTTTGCTCACAAAGGCAGATATTTTTCAGTAAGTAGGGCTGAATGATCTGTGACAATTTTATGATCTTGATTGGGGTCTGGGGTCTCAAAAATGATATCTTTTTCTTTCAAGTCACATATTGGCCTCAAGCCATGGTTCACGGGTCATGCTGATAACTCTAAATGACTTTTTTTTCCTGTTCCCATTAAATTCAGTGTCAGGTTCTGGAATCTGTAAAAAAAAAGTATTAACACTTATCTTAAATAGCACAGCTAAATTTTTGTAGGAATAGTAATTCCTCAGTGAGCATATGAGGGAAAGGCAGAATGTTAAGCCATTTTAGGAACTTAAAGGCTGAATAAACCCAATGAAACAAAATGTTAAAACTGAGCAAGTGCAGTGGGTATATTTCAGTAACACTATCGGTGAGATTGTTTCCAGAATAGAAATAAAAATGACAAATCCAGAAATGCGGAAGGACCTGGGCAATATTTTTGGTTTTATAAAAGAGTGTTTCTAAGGTTGAAGAAATCTTTGAGATGGAAGATTCAATGCTATGAATCTAAAAGCAACTTGATGAATTAAAGATTACGTTTTAAATGCAATAATAATTATAATAAGTATCCTGCAGTGAGGCACTACCTTCACGTGGTTGTGGGGCTTGTGTGCTCTGAGGAAAATGAGAGCTATGTCAGAGATTCAACCATACTGGATAGGTCTCAACAAAGGAGCCAACAAAGAGTGTCTCTTTCATAAAAAATATGGTGAGACGTAAATTACAGAAACACATACTAGCTTGGTTGTCACCCAGGCCAACACAGACAGTGCTAAGTGTTAGAATTTCTAGACATATGGTGAAAAACGGGCTGTCAGGTTCAGGTTTGTTGGCTGAGCAACCAGGGTTAGCAGCTGTAAAACTACTGGTAAGAAAGATATTTACTCCATCAAACAACCCGATCTGCATATTCCAGGTCCTCGGGAAGGATTTGATAGGTAGATAAAAATGCCTGTTTGTCACTGTGTTTCGAACCATAAGACGTACATAACGTTGACTTCTTTGATCAGGGCTAAAATAAGAAACACTTTTATAAAATTCTGGAAACCCTTTATGGATTCTTTGCCAACATTTGGACAGCAATGGCAACAATTTTTTGATTTGTGAATAAATGATGGGTTGTAGGAAGAAGTGAATTACATATGTAATTTCACAGGGGGTGTGGAATTATTAATTGCCCATACTTTTGAAAGGAATATCAGAAAGATCAGAATATCAGAAATGAATAGTTAAATATTCTTTTTTCGGACTCTTTTCTTTTTTATATGTTGTACTCTTTTTCTATTCTTTTTTTTTCTTTTGCTAATATCAGTTTGTATATATCAGTGATGGCGAACCTATGGCATGCGTGCCACAAGTGGCATGCGGATCCATATCTGAGGCCAAGCGAGGCGTTGCCCTATGTCAGCTCCAGCACGCATGCGCGCGCTGGCCAGCTGATTTTCAGCCTTCTTTTTGGCCTTTTTTGCTCTCCTAAGGGGTCAGGAAAGCCTCCTGAACCCTGAGGATGGTGAAAAATGGCCCATGGGTTCTGGTTGGCCCATTTGGCCATTTTTCACTCTCCCCAGGCTTCAGAAGGCTTTCCTGAACACTAGGGAAAGTGAAAAATAGCCCAACGGGCCTACCAGAAGTCCTGAGGCTTCAGTGAGGCCTATGCACATAGGGGGCAGCGTGGGGGTTGTGCACATACACAGGGGAGGGCATTGTATTATGGGTGTAGGCATGCACGTGCACGCTATTGCGCATGCGCGTACCTTTTTGGCACCCGAGCCAAAAAAGGTTCACCATCACTGGTATATATGTTAGTATTGTAAACGTCTTTAATTAAAATTATTTAAAAATAAAGTGGTGTGTTTGGAAGTCAGTATCACAAAACTCTAGCACTAAATCTAGTACATACTTTTCACCGGCATCATTTAAACTTAATTACAGGATGTGAGATGGTCAGGTATCCATTAATAGAAATATGCTGACTGCCTCCACAGAACCTGCCCTCTTGGATTTTCTCTTTGATTTTCCCCACATTCAAGTCTTCCGCCTCTATATCCATTCATAATTCAATGATCCCTATTCGTGCTTTTCCTGTTCAAATTTATCCCAATGTACTGCTATAATAAAGTTATGCTCTGATTGTGATTAATTTAGTATCTAAGTACAAGACAGCTAGAAAGGAACATCTTATTTGTCCAATTTAGTATGTCCAATTTGAGTCAACCTCCATAGCATGTCAGGGAGATGCTGCTTGCACTCCATGTAATTCAGCTGGTTCCCTTTGGAAGCTGTATTTAATTTATATACCATTCCATAGGTTTCCCAAAGGTTTTCTCTCCCCGCCAACCAGCTTTATAGTTCTGTGTGAAGAATTTACAACTCTAGAAATCATATAATTTAAGGTTAAAGCCTGAATTCCTAAATGTTCTTTTGACTCCCCCCCTCACCATTTCCAACAAATGCAAATACTTCTTCACAATAAGCCTTCAAACAGTTCCCTGAATCCTGCAAATATTTAAAAAAATATATTAATCTGAATGTTTTTTGAAGTTTCTGTGATGATCTAATATGGGAATTGCTTATTATTATTTTTTGCTGATGATCACATTTTCGTGTGTGAAAAGAAGGTGAGCTAGAAAAAGAATGTGGCTAGGACTAGGCACAGACTAGGAACTGTGTCCCATGGAATGCAACAGCATTTGGGCATCTTTGGTTGATTCCAGCGGTGAAATGCTCCCGGTTTGCTTTTACCTGTCTGTTGTTGGAGAGCCGATCGTACAGGTAGCACGACGCTCCGCCCACCCGCCGGCACACCGCCATTTGAGTTCTTTTACCTTCTGTGCATGCACAAAGCGTTCTGTGCATGTGCAGAGGGTAAAAGAACTCAAATGGCGGTGTCCTGGCGGGTGGGCGGAGCGTCGCGCTACCTGCACGATCGGCTCTCCAACGACAGACAGGTAAAAGCGAACCGGGAGCATTTCACCCCTGGGTTGATCCCCCAACAACTAAATAGGACTGACTATGATTAGTACTTGAATGGGAGACACAAAGAAAGTTTAATATTGTAGGCTGACATAAGAAATCTAAATAACATCCCAGAAGACGACGATCAAAAACCACCTTGGTAGGCTCCCAAGAAAAATATGTACATGGACATGTCACATAAGCATGGGGACCTGAAGTAGACTCAAATCAGATTAGCTAATTTGATGTAGATTTAACAAAAACAAAATTACATGAACTAAGCAAAATATTATTCCCCATGTAGTTGATATTCTTCTGCTATCTATCTAATTAAAATTACAAATATGATGGCAACTTTTGGAGGAGCTTGAGGGGGTGGCATCCAAAACGTGAGGTCACATATGAGCTGTTTAGTCTCGGTGTGAGTAACAGGGGCATCTGTGGGGGTGAGAATTTTTTTTAAAAAAGTCAAGATGGCATATGTAACTGCATGATCACAGTTGCTATCTTGATTTTCTTTGACACATCCACACACACATAGATGACCCTTATGTGCAATCTTGACCTTGTGCTTCAGAAAGACTTCCTTGAAAAAAGTTGTGTTGGAGCTAGAGAAAGCAAAAAGGCCAGATTCTGCTAACATTGGAATTTTTAAAATCTGAAACTCTTTGTATTATTGTACATGAATGAATAAATCTGTGAATCTGGGTAAGTTATAAGAAAATGAAAAGATACATATAAACCAGGTGAATGTCTATGGGGATTATCAGTCACCCAGGTTACAGTTGTATTGGCCAAATACAATGCCTATATTTATTTCTTGCATGAGACAGCCCCAGACTGAAACTGTGTATGATGTAAATAAGGAAAAAAAATGGAAAAAAGTTACCGGTATTTCCATTTTTAATACATATACAACATACACGGCAGTGGTGGGTTGCTACCGGTTTGACCCGGTACGGCGAACCGGTAGCTGCTACAGTGGGAGGCTCCGTCCACCCACCCGGACGTCATCAAAAAATGCTCTGTGCATGCACGCTCCCGTTTCCGAATCGGTAGCAAAGGTAAACCCACTACTGATACACGGATATGTTCTCAGGCTTTTGAGAAGTGAGAATATTATTGCAATGCAGCTGTAGTAAATCATTCAATGAACACCAAGAAAGGAACTTAGCTCAGTGTTCATGGCCTTCATTCTCTATGTACTAATGCTCATACAGTATGGGAAATAAACAAGATTAACTTGAACTGTCAGTACTGAAAGGAAAATATGACTTAATAGAAATAAATGAGAACTGGTGAAAAATGAAGGATACAGTTTGCTTGAATGGGACAAAGCAGTAGAAAGGGAAGGAAAATCTGCATTGCATGGTATAAATAGACACACAGAACTCTAACTGAATTAACTTGGTAGTACTGTAGAGAATATCTGTGTTAAAATACACTGAAGACTTAATATAGTAAATACAATTGCTGATAGCTATTATCTCCTGTCCAATCAAGGGAAGATATGGATTATGCTTCCCAGAATCAAACTGCAGATTTTTCAAATAGGTATGAAGAAATAGCACCAGAATATAAACTCACTCTGAAAATTCCACTTATTTTGTGGACCCTTCTCCTTCAGAGACTGACAAAAGGATCAGGAGCTCAGTTATTCTTGACTGGATATGGATCAATAGGAGAAACCTAACCTAACCTAACAATAGGAAGTGGAAGTAACACAAAATACAACCAAGCAGTAGTAGAATTCTTGATTTTAAGGGGAACTAAAGCTGATTATGGGCAGATGCACATCTGGAATCTCAAGAAAGCAGCTTTTAATAAAGTCAAGTTAATTGTAATTTTTTTGTATGACAGAAACAAGAAGCTCAAGGTCAGTGGGAATTCTTAAAAACAGAATTGTAACCAATTCCAGAGATAGAACAGAACAGAATAACAGAGTTGGAAGGGACCTTGGAGGTCTTCTAGTCCAACCCCCTGCTTAGGCAGGAAACCCTACACCACTTCAGACAAATGGTTATCCAATCTCTTCTTAAAAACTTCCAGTGTTGGAGCATTCACAACTTCTGGAGGCAAGTTGTTTCACTGATTAATTGTTCTAACTGTCACGAAATTTCTCCTTAGTTCTAGGTTGCTTCTCCCCTTGATTAGTTTCTACCCAATGCTTCTTATCCTACCCTCAGGTGCTTTGGAGAATAGCTTGACTCCCTTTTCTTTGTGGCAGCCCCTGAGATATCGGAACACTGCTATCATTTCACCCTTGGTCCTTCTTTTCATTTAACTAGACATACCCAGTTCCTGCAACCGTTCTTCATATGTTTTAGCCTCCAGTCCCCTAATCATCTTTGTTGCTCTTCTCTGCACTCTTTCTAGAGTCTACACTTCTTTTTTACATCATGGTGACCAAAACTGGATGCAGTATTCCAAGTGTGGCCTTATCAAGATAGAAGCAGCAGAAGTCAACATGATTGCACAAGAAGACCCGAAGACAAAAAAATTGCACAGTTGGAGATGGAAAGAGTCATTGAGTAAGAATACATATAGTATGGAATTATAAACTTTATGGTCAGGAAAGCTAAAAATAAGGCTGAAGTTGATGAAGTATACTAATATTTCTTTTATCCTGTAATTACTTCTTACCAATTGAAAGGAACTGACTGAAGAAGCAGCTATGACTGGAGCCTTAGGAGAAAGTGACCACATTATCCTTGACTTCATGATACCAAGGACAGTAGAAACAGAGAAAAAGCAGACTTCTGTACTGGATTTTGAAAAAGTGGATTTTGGTGAACTTGGATGGTAGATCAATCTAATGATTTCAAATCCTGTAGGAGAAAAATATTTAGAAAGGACTGAAAACCCAGTTTAAATGCATTATTTAGAACGACAAGTGTTGAAACACAAAGCTTCCTAAAATACTGAAAAAAGACACATCTAGATAATAATAATAACAACAAAGTTGGAAGGGACCTTGGAGGTCTTCTAGTCCAACCCCCTGCCTAGGCAGGAAACCCTACACTACTTCAGACAAAAGGTTATCCAATCTCTTCTTAAAAACTTCCAGTGTTGGAGCATTCACAACTTCTTGAGGCAAGCTGTTCCACTGATTAATTGTTCTAACTGTCAGGAAATTTCTCCTTAGTTCTAAGTTACTTCTCTCCTTGTTTAGTTTCTATCCATTGCTTCTTGTCCTGCCCTCAGGTGCTTTGGAGAATAGTTTGACTCCCTCTCCTTTGTGGCAACCCCTGAGATATTGGAACACTGCTATCATGTCTCCCCTGATCCTTCTTTTCCCCTAATAGAAGGGGGAAATAGAACCCCCTAATAGAAGGGGGTTGTACTGTACAATTAAAGAAAGATGTAGAGTACTTACCAGAGACTGTGTTAGAAAGACTAAAGTGCAGAATGAGCCAAATTTCAGGAGAAATGGCAAAACAACAACAAAATGGAGTTCTCAAGTTATGTTTTTTAAAAGGCAAATGAGTTGTAGTCTATTGCAAGAAAAAAGAGGTGAATTGGTAACAGGTGACAGAGACGGCAAAGTGTTTTAATTTACATTTTATATCTGTCTTCTCCCAGAAGGCAAACAAAGTCTTAGATGTTCTACCAGTTGTGGGAGGAAGGAACTATAGCATAATATAAGCAAAGAGAAGGCAAACAAACACTTAGCAAACGTAAATTAATTCAGGGTGAAATGAACTACATTGTAGGGTACTGAAAGAATTAATGGAGGTGATTATAGAACTGCTAACTAATGTTAGAGTACCCCTGGAGAATGCTAAGGTCTCGGAGAACTGAAGGAGAGCAAATGTTATATCTTCAAAAAAGGGAAAAGGCAGACCAAGGAAATTTCAGATCCGTAAGCTTGACATTTATATTGGGAAAAGGTTCTCAAATAGATTATTAAATAGCATTTTGTGTGTACTTGTATAGAAATGCTGTAATTAACAAGAGCCGACATGGGTTCATCACAGACAATAATACCAGATTAAGTTTTCCCACTCTTCTCACAGAGTTTCCAACTTGGGAAAACCTTTTAAACTAGCGCATTTTGAAATCAGCAAAGCATCTCACAAAATCTCACATGACACTCTCATTAATGAAATGATAAAATATGGGAAACAACAGATGGATGAATAATTGGTTGAATGACTGTAGCCGGAAAATATCCATAGATGGCCCCCACAGTGGAAAAATCTTCCCACACCTCCATCAGAGTGGAGAATAATATTGAATATAAAATTCTGTCCTGGGCCCTCTGATACTTTCAGTACTTTTATTTGCAACTTGGATGAAGCACTTGAAGAATGATTATCGAATTTGTAGATAACACAAAACGAGGAGGAGTGGCCGATACTTAGAAGAGAAACTAAACATTCAAACAGATCTAGATGGATTTGGAAATGAATTTAATTATTTAATGAGAATATAAAATTCTGTATCTGGGGAGGGAAAAATAAAGTAACAGAAATTGGCATATTTTTTGTTAATAGTTTAGTTTTTTGTTTATTGATTTTCAATCCTGCCAATTCTCCGTATTCCTCTATCTCTTTAATCAGTTTTTGCCCTGTTTCAATTGGTTCTTCTATAAAAAATACGAGATCATCGGCAAATGCCTGTAATTTATACTCCTGGTTTCTAATCTTTGTTCCCTTAATATCCTTATTATTTCGAATTTTGTTTAGTAATGTTTCCAATGTTAAGATAAAGAGCAGAGGTGACATCGGACATCCCTGACGTACTCCTTTAAAGATCCGGAATGATTGTGTCATATCCCCATTTATCATAATCTTGGCTGACTGGGAGGTGTAGATTGTTTCTATAATTTTTTCAAATTTGTCGCCAAATTTCATCTCTTTGATCAAACCTATCATATACTGCCAATTTACGTTGTCGAACGCTTTTTGCGCATCCAGGAAAGCTAGGGCGACCTGCTTTTCTGGATGCGCTTCGTAATATTCCAATATATTTAAGACGATTCTTGTATTGTTTTTTATCTGCCGCATTGGTAAAAATCCATTTTGATCCGAATAGATAATTTTATTTAGTATTTTTTTGGTTCTTTCTGCCATAATTGTCATAAAAATTTTATAATCTGTGTTCAACAACGAAATTGGTCTGTAGTTTTGTATATGATTTTTCTCGGTACCTTCTTTCATGATCGTGGTGATATATGTTTCCCTCCACGTATTTGGTATCCTAGCTCCTGTTAATGCTTCATTATATAGCTCTAATAGAATATCCTCTAGTATTGTACTCATTTTTTTGTAATATTCCCCTGGAAATCCATCCGGTCCTGGTGTTTTATTGTTGTTTTGTTTTTGAATTGCATTTTGAATTTCTTGTATTGTAATATCCCTGTTTAACATTTCCTTATCAATTTCCTCTATTTGCGGCATACTAATTTCCTTTAAATATTCTTTTATTTTATTTAGTTCCACTGGGTCCTGTCTGTATAAGTCTCTATAGTATTCTGTTGCAATTTCTTTTATTTTTTCATCTGAGTGTTGTATTTCCCCATTTGTGTCTATCAGTTGATTTATAATTCTATTGCTTTTTTCCTTTTTAATTTTATAAGCTAGCCATCTACCGGGTTTATTTGCTGTTTCAAAGAATGTTTGTTTTGTAAGCCTAATATCCTTCAAATATTCCTGTTGTTCAATTAAATTCAATTTATGTCTCGTTTCCATTAATAATTTATGTGTATTCTCTTCCTTTGGTTCTTTTTGCAGTCTTTTTTCTAACTGCTGAATATCCTTTATTTTTTCATTGTATTCCTGCCATTTTTCTCTATTTTTCTTTGCCGTATAGGCAATTGTAATTCCCCTTATATATATATATATATATATATGACAATAAAACAAAAAGATGAATTAGAAGAGAAATTAGGCTTACAAACAACCAAAACAATTAAACATCTAGGGATAATACTAACAAATAGATGTTCATCTATTAAAAAAGACAATTATGACAAATTAGTAAACCAAACAAGATTAGAATTAGAAAAATGGAAAAAATTACAGTTATCATTATTAGGGCGTATAGCTGCAATTAAAATGAGTATACTGCCAAAATTTTTATACCTATTCCAAACAGTTCCGATCAAATTAGAGACTAAATTTTTTACTAATTTGAATAAAATTATATCTAAATTTATATGGCAAAACAAAAAACCAAGAATCAAATTAGCAAATTTACAGGATGATAAGAGCAGAGGTGGTCTAGGGCTCCCTGACTGGAAACTTTACTACAAAGCAGCATCCTTGGCGTGGATAAAAGAATGGATAAACTTAACTAACAAAAGAATACTAACACTAGAGGGCCACGACCTACAAATGGGATGGCATGCTTACATATGGAGAGATGGAACTAAGCCACAACTTAGCTTCAACCAACACCTAATTAGAAAATCTTTGTTAAAAACATGGTATGAAATCAAAAAGAAGAACTACATGAAAATCCCCAAATGGCTTTCAATTATAGAAGCCATGACCTACCCCAACCTAATTGATATAACCAAAGCAGCAAAATATAGCGATATATTAGATCTGACAGGGAAATTAAAAAGTAGAGAACAATTGGCGGAACAAAATATAAATATTGATTGGTTGACCTACTTACAATTAAAAACTCGACACAAAAAAGATACTGAGGGTATGGGTATAGAAATGGAAATGCAAAAACTGGATAAAATTTTGATTGGCCCGGACGAAAAAATAATATCAAAACTATATAAATATCTGCTGGAATTCGATAAAATGGAGGAAATTGTCAAGGAACCCATGATAGCATGGGCAAAAAACGTAGGCCACAACATACACTTAGCTGACTGGGAGAAAACATGGAATATAAACTGCAAAATAACTAAGTCAACAGCATATAAAGAGAATTATTATAAAATGTTTTATAGATGGCATTTAGCTCCATCAAGATTGGCCAAAATATACCCAAAAATGAATTCGGCTTGCTGGAAATGTAAAAAAGACGTAGGTACCTTCTTTCATGCGTGGTGGTTGTGTCCCGAAGCAAAGGGCTACTGGAAAAAAGTGCATGCCTGGTTACAAGAAATTACTGAGAGAACAATGGAATTTACCCCAGAATTTTTCCTTCTGGGGATAATAGAAAAACAACATCCAAAAAATATACAATATTTAATACTACATATTACAACTGCGGCAAGAATAACATATGCACAATATTGGAAAGACAATCAAATCCCACCAGAAAATATACTAATGGACAAAATATATAGATGTGCCGAAATGGACATGCTGACTATTCAACTCAAAGGACAATGCGACTCAGAATACTACAAAACATGGACTAGATGGTACAACTGGACTAAAAAAAAGAGGAAAGACTGTGTGACAACGTGAGAAGAAAACAAAGACAGAAAAGATTGTAAATTTATGATTTAATGTGCATAATTGAGATATAACAAATGTTGTAAAAACGGGTGTAGATCTGTATCAAAATATTCAGATGTTTAATGAAGAAAAATAATAAAAAAAAATTAAAAAAAAAAAAAAAAGAAATTGGGAAAATATTTGCTTCAATAACTCCTACTGCATATACTTCTGGGCCCCACAGACTATAGAGATCATTGACAAGCTGAAGTGAATTTAAAGGATGGTAAATACAGAGATAGTGAATATTCAGAGGGGCAATATAACAGTAGCTCTCTGAAATCCACATGATAAATAATATATGTTGATTTGGAATAATATATGAATCCCGTGAAATTTCTTAATCTAAAATCAATAATGGTTAAGTATGTAGTATGCAGCTGGCTTAAAAACATATACAAAAAGTGTTTATCAACAGTTTCCAGTCAAGTGGAGGGAGGCACATAGTAGAATACCAAAAATTCTTGCAATATTTAAAACTTTTATTAATGATTTGAAAGAAAAGTTAATATTGCATAGATAACAATACTCTAGAAAAAAGAACAAAAAGCCAAAATGTTCCTGATAGAATTTCAACCTAAGAGGTTGAAAAATCACAGAATTAAATGCAATTATAGATAGGCATCAAAAATCAGATCTGGATTGATAACAATACTTGTGAAACTAGTAGTAGTTGATTACAAAACCAATTATGATTCACCTGTGTGATATGATATGACCACTAAATAGGTAAATGCAATTTTATTGTACATAAACAAAAGTGGTTTCGAAAACACAGAAAACAATCCATCTACTTATTCTGCATTTGTCAAAATCTCTCCAATCCTAGGAAAAGCATTTTAAGGAACTGGGGTTGTATAAGCCTGAGAAGACTACACTGAGGGAGGATATAACAACAACTTTTAAATAACCAAAAGAATGTTTCACAGAAAAAGTTCAAAATCTGTTCTCTATTATCTCAACTGACAAAACATGGAATAATGGATTAAAGTCACAGGATGGCAGATCCTAGCTGAACGTTAAAAAATATTTCCTAATAATTCAACAGTGAAACTAATTATTCAGAAAGGGTGTGGTATCCATTTGACAGGGGTGTTTTAATTTATCTGGAGAAGGAACTGGCCCTTTTCAACATTATTATTCCAATACTCACCCCTTCTGGTCCACATTTCATTTAAAAAAAACCTCAAATTCTTTCCATCTTATTTAATGTGCAAATGTTGGGACACTCATATCAAAACAGTTATTTATCTCTACTTACAGCTTAGGTTAATTTAAAATGTGTTAATTTTTTTACCTTTAAGTATATATCTTTCAGCATAAATTCAGTGAGGGGATTTATTGTTGCTATGGAAACTGTAATTGGCAAATGAAGGTTCTTTCTTTATTTATTTTAAGAATGTTTGGCAAGAGGACCCTGGGAAAGTTGGGACCAGAGGTGAATTTTGGCATCCAAAGGATTCCTTGCAAGTTATGCATGCTTTCATGATAACTTTTAAGAGCCGAGGTGGCGCAGTGGTTAGAGTGGGGTACTGCAGGCCACTTTAGCTGACTATGATCCGCAGGTCAGCGGTTCAAATCTCACCGGCTCAAGGTTGACTCAGCCTTCCATCCTTCCGAGGTAGGTAAAATGAGGACCCAGGTTGTTGGGGGCAATATAAATATACATTGCTTACTGGTGTAAACCGCTTAGAGAGTGCTTGCACTGTGAGGCGGTATATAAATGTCACTAATAAATAAATAAACAAACTGAGGGGGGGGGAAATTAGGACAAGAGGGGCCTTTGGGGGACTTTAAAGATGATCTTGGAAAAGATATTCAAATGCTGTGACATGTTTCTATCTACAAAGCAGGGGTGGGTTCCTACCAGTTTGGACCGGTTCTATAGAACTGGTAGTAATTTGGCAGTCTGGGTTGCTAGAACCGTCAGCGAACCTGGCCTGCCATGCCCCTGAGCCAGTTCTCTCATTGGCGCTGTAGGTGCCGGTATTTTGTTTTTTAAAGTACTGCACATTCTCTAGAGCAGGGGTGGCCAAACTATGGTTCTTTGAGGACCTGTGGACTTCAACTCCCAGAATTCCTGAGCCAGCCATGCATGCATGGCTAGCTCAGGAATTCTGGGAATTGAAGTCCACAGGTCCTCAAAGAACCATAGTTTGGCCACCCCTGCTCTAGAGGGTCATTTCCGGGAAGGGACACATGCGCGCGTGTGCAAAACGTGCACTTCCATCATGATGCGAACCGGTGGGGAAAGGTACGTAGAACCCACCCCTGCTACAAAGTTTTCTGTTTGATGACATGACATGCATGTTCTACACATCCAGTGTTCTATCGTATTGCAGGTAGCTATGCGATAAATTTTTCTCAGTTTTTTTCCCTGTGTTTTCCTCCCACATGGGATAATGCATGTGTCACTTTTAATTGAAAGGAGAGTTTGAGCCCTCATTATTTTTCTGTACACTCACTTTTTACATATAAGTCCAATTTACTGAGTAAGCATAATTTAACTAAGATCCATTAAATTAATTGTAGAAGCTTTTCTTTACCAAAGAGCATCCCTTCATACCATAGGCTACTGTTACTGTATATAGTCACAACTTCTGTAATTATCTTTTATTATTCATTTCTTTAGTTAATATTGAGTAGGTTCAATCCATTCTCAACAGACCTGGCAAGAAATAATGGTGCTTAATAGCACACTATTGAACAGTTACTTCACAAATATTTTAAGAAGCCTCTTTTTACTGCAATTGTAAAAGAAACATATAAAATCATAATAATGACCTAATTTGGAGGCTTGCTATGTCAATATGTAAGCATTGAAGAATTGAATATACTACCTGTCATGCTTGCAGAGTTACAGATATTCAGAATACAAGAACACTAGAGGGATGAGGAAAGATCTACTAAATTAAAAAACCCAGAAGTAGTCTAATATTCTGTCTCCAAAAGGAGTCTCCAAGCAATGTGCAATATCATTTTTGGGTAATAAGAAGCCACTGCTCTCTTTAGACACCACACTGCCTGCCAAATCCAAATGCAGATATGAAATTTATAGATTTATAGAGGAAAAATTAGGATAGAAATGGATATCCTATGATCACAGAGCTGCATATGGCCTTTAAAGTTCTTTTTGATGACTCTGGACCTCTTTCCACTTATAGACTGAATATTTGTCTCATGATTAAGTAAAAACAGGCAGTGAAATATTTCCATTGAAAGCAGGAAATGCACACAGAGAATATGCTTAATGCAGCAGCTTTTCACATAATCAAGAAAATAAAAAAATCATAGCCCTCTCCACAAATACAATACTACCTGTTTTGCATGTGTTGCCACAGTAGCCCTGCTTACCCATAAAATGCCCATTGAAGCTTCTAGCACTTAAAATATTGTCTTTCCTTGTTTCATAAGCTATAAAATTCCAACTTCAACTGTTTTATGACAAATATTCATGTTTCATCAACAACTTTCTTCTAGCGCTCTTGAGTGCCTCAAATGCTTTTTCCTTCCCATAAAAGCAGAGGTACAATGCTCTGACACTGTAATATCAATATCCCAAAAGCGGAGTCCTTTAAGCATTACAAAAGTTGGATTTTAATGTCACAGAGAAATGACTCAATACAAAGTTCATCAAATCAAATTTAAAGCTGTTTTGGTCCCACCTATTACTTTTGGAATGTGGCCCTTGGCTGTGCAGGGAAAGAGGCAATACACAATGGGGAAAGAAGTAACAGAAATTGCATTGTCATCTGGCAGCATGACTAAGGCAATAACAATTAAGTCAATTACAGGAGAGAAGAAAGGGTGTGGGCCTGTTACGCGTGCAAAGACTAAATTGATAGGCATTACATGAAAGAAAGCATCTCTTCAATGGGGATTTTACACTCTGACGAAGTCAACAGGGGTTGACGAAAGCTTAGAAGTTTTAAATAATAGTTTTAAATAAAATTTTAAACGTTCTGGAGATCGTGATGGCGATCGCTTCTTTATCTATAACTATACCTGGAACTTGCATTTTTAGGACAATTCTCTCTCTCTCTCTGTGTGTGTGTGTGTGTGTGTGTGTGTGTGTGTGTGTGTGTAGCATTTTTTGCTGATAAATGAAAATGAAGGGAAACTATTATAGATCTATTTCGAGCTATTTAGCTCTTATCAGATAGCCATACCCTTACTGGGATTTGAACCTGGGCCGCCTGCCTTGTAAGGGAGAAGCTTAACCTTTAGGCCACAGGCTCTCTTCCCTTATCAGCTCTTCACCAGGAAAGGATTATATATGTGTTTTTTTCTGTCAAATCATTCTGGTGTATAGGAGGAAACATCACAGCTTCCTTTTTGCCTTTCGACGCCTCCAGGGACCATCCAGACAGTTTCTATAGCCGACATACTATTTTGTCTGTATGTATAACATTTTTTGCTGATAAATGAAAATGAAGGGAGACTATTATAGATCTATTTTGAGCTATTTTGCTCTCATTATTAATGAAGAAATAATGATATGTGCATGAATTATTACTAATTATAATACTGTTTGGCCATTCCCACTAAGGACATATCATACAAAAACAGTTTTCAGTGATAAAATGAGAAGTTACCAGACACTGGAAAGCAACATCATTTGCTTCTCCTGCCATCTCTGGCTGTGGACCTCAGACAACAAATAGGATACTGCATTAGTTTCTGAAGTAGTTGTGAGCCTTTATGGACTATGGCATGGTGGATTTGTCACTACTGACAATTCCATCAAGCAGGTGAATCCTTTGACTTTTAAGTGTGAAACACATTTCTAAAGCTCTGTTGCTTTGAAATTGTTACTACTCTGAAAGTCTATATTCTGAACAGAGTTTCTGCTCTTAACAAGAAAGGAATTATCATAATATAGTGCCACCTGCCAGATGGATCACACTTGTTCAAAATCTACATTGGAGAGGATTTGTGCAGGCAGCATCTGGAAACTTGTTGTGAAATCACCTCTGAAGAAGGACAAAGGTGAAATTGTTTTCTTTGCACAAGCATTTCCTGTATCAGTGTCAGTATATATGGATGATCTAGTAAATATCCATTGTTCTGAGGGCTGGCTGGCTATTAGATGCTATTAAACAGCCATTGTAGACTACAGCTGAGAAATAGAGATTGGCAGCCAGGTGATGGATGTCAGCCATTGTCAGGCTCTTGGGCAGCTGCCTTAAACTGAAAGTGTTTTTCCCCCAAGCCTGATTTTCAGAGAGTTCTCTTTAGCAAGATTTATTGAGATGAATGGGATGGGCTTCCAGCCACTGAACTACTTTCAATTTAGAAAACATATATCCCTGTATATTTGGGCAGAGTCTTTCTGATTCTTTTCCTCATAGTCTTTCAATGAGCTGGTAAAAAGGCTTGATATAAAGAAGTTTGCAGCTAGTTGTTTATGTAATGGTCTTTCAAATTTCTATCATTCTGGAAGCCAACTCTTACAAAGCTCATTGAACTACATGGCTATGCTCTCTATACTAGGCTGTTTCCCTTAGGCGTGAAGTCTGTCCTATTGTGAGCCTTAGCATACATAATATTAAATTGCCAGTCAATCTGGTCCTTTGTATTGGGTAGCCCATATTTCTGGCCAGATTTATTTACTAGGTATATGAAAAGCATTATATAAGATGCTTTCCAAACCATTGTAAGATGAGTGAAACATTTCCCCTTGAAACATTAAAGTAGTTGCATTGTCTGGTTTGGCAGGGAGTTTTCTTTGGCTATTTATGCTTGTACATCCAAGCACTAGTATTTGTTTAAAAATTGGTGCATCATCATTTTCTATTAGCCACCTGACCCCTGCTTCATGGGACAGATATGGTTTAATTACATTTAATTTACTTTGTATTTTCAAATGATTTATTCTATTTCTATTTCATGTCACTTTAACATATTCCATACATGATTCTGTTCTGTTTTTCATTTTCAAAGTACAAAAATAGGTATTAAATAATATTTAACGTAAATAATTTTTTACTCAACATTTTTAATAAGAATTGGATAGAAATTTTCAAAAATAATTTTGAATAATTAACTTTTAATACTCTGAATAATTAACTTTTAATACTCTGGTTAAACATATGGAACCTAGAAGCCTGCCCCCCAAAAAAGCTTCTGCTAAATAAAGTTTACCCAATAAAAACATAAGGTTTATTTATTTTGTAAAATTCATTTTCTGTGTGACATATGCTATTGAAACTCTGGTATTTATTGTGTTCATCTTTTAAGATTTGATACAGTAAACATACCATACCAGTGTACCCAGGGGTGGGCTTCAAATTTTTTAGCAAGGGGTTCTTTGCCCAGTTGCTGGGTGGGCATGGCCATGGTGGGTGGCCTAGTCAACCTTCTGCACCATGGCGGGGGGGGCATTTTTGCCCTCCCCAGGCTCCGGAGGTTTTCCTCGAGCCTCCAGGAGGGCGAAAACTGCCTCCCCAGGCTCCAGAGGCCAGAAACAGGCCCATTTCCGGCCTTTCAGAACTTCCGGTAGGCCCATCCTCCCCGAGCCTCCGCGCACGCCCTGCATCCAAAACGGGCCATGTGGGGACTCCTGGGAGGGGAGGGGCAGGGTGAGTGGGGCCAGCCAGGAGTGGGATTTGGGGGTTCTCCGAACTGCACAGAATCTTAGCTAGAGGTTCTCTCGAACCCCTGCAAACCCCCAGCAGCCCACCTCTGCAGTATACTCAGAAACCTGTCATTTGTTGAGAAAGAGCATTAATATTACTCAATATGACTATTCTTGTGCAATTCTTAAATTGTTGATTTTTCTGGGGGAGAAAAATAGCTAAACATTCTATTAGTTCTATCTATTCATAGACCAAAATAATCTGAAAGAGATTTATTCTCTATTGCCAGAGCAAAATGGGAATTTCACATGGACTATGGATAGTTTTCAGAAATGAATCCTGGCAGGGAACAGAATAGAATAATGTCTTATCAATATTTCAGTGATTATTGTCCTATATATCTGCATGTGACAAAGAGTCCACAAATAGACACAGATAGCAGAGTTAAGGAAGTTCATAAAATCTGGACCAAAGTCCAAGACACCAGAGAAGGGCAAGTTCTCCCTCTTCAGATTAAGGAAGTCGGTGAGAGAGTAGATCCATATGACACTAGACAACAGCGACTTATGTACTGATGTCTCAAAGGCAGTGAACCAGGACAACGGACAACACAGGTCCCAAAGAGCTTTCTGCTATGTCCAGTCTAAGCAGCATATCAGCAAATTTTTCACATTCACAAAATAACCCTTACTTTCAGCTGTCTGCTGCATTTTGTTTAAAATGAAACCAGAAAGCATTTCCGTGAGAACCAGCTCTCAAGTGGTCACCAAACCATTAAAGCAAAAGAGAAGTTAAAAACTGTCCCTCCGACCAAAGAGAGTGGTTTCTAGTTGGTTACATTGTGTGGGCAGAACAAAGAAGTGCAAAAATTTGAATCTTGCATTCGCTATGAATAGGCTTTACATTTAGTACACTACAGTCAACAGAATTCTTTCGACATGACTTTATCAACTTTTCTACAATAAATCTTATCAGTGTTTTCACATATTTGTTGGAAGGCTACTCTTACAGCTTCTTGCCTAGCAAGTTGAAAGAAGGCTCAAAACTTCAGAAGAACAAGCTTCCATTAAGTTATGTGTTGTAAATAATCCAACATGAAATCTGGCAGGAGATGTGAAAAACCTTCCAATAGACAATAATTACAGTTACAAAAATTACAGTTTTCTATTTACCTGCCTGCTACGTCAAGCGTAAGGTGAAGTTAAAGCAAGCAGCTTAGTTAGTTGGTAGCTTTCCAGTTCCCTGTTTCAATCAAACTCTATACCTTTCTGATTCTTATAATGGTATGGTATGGAAGCTCTGATTAATTGCAACAATTAATTCACTCAATTTAAAGTATCTCCTTTTAACTTTATATCCACCACAGTTAGCATTTCTTTCTAGCTGACTTTAGGAAACACAAGAATGTGGGTTTTCCCCCCTCTCTCCCTTTCTAACAATTGTCACATTTGGTATATGCTGAAAAATAATTTGAAAATAAACTCCCACATTCTCATTCTTCAGATACTCTCCATGACTAGAGGTTTAATTGTCAGCGCAGCCTTTATTTTTTTTTTAATTAAAGGCATATCTGACACTTTAAAATACTTTAAAAAGAAGCTAACGTTATGAAATGGAATACTTTCTGTGACACAAACTAATTATGGTGCTCTTTCCATGTAACATATTGCCTTGTCATGAAATTCCTCAGTAAAATTCTCTGAAAGGCATCAAATGCCACACAAACTGACCAAGCTGTGAAATTACTAATAACTTTGGCTTTTATCAGCTACCCTGTCTCTGAGGAAGTGCCCTTTTAGATGCAACTTGGACATACATCAAAGAGAACATCAGACCCACTTTAGCTATCTAGGATTGCAATATGTTTAAAATGTGCGGGCGTAGAACTTTCTTTAGTGACTCATTAACATAGATATGGATTCTGCTGATTCTTTTTAACTACAAGATTTAAAGGAAGTGCACAATGTTTAGATGAGATAATGTAATAAAGAACAGAAGTTCCATGGAGAATCTGTTAAAAATAGAAAGCTTTTTTTAAGGAAACAATACTGGTTTCTTTGGAGATCAAAGACAACACTGTTGGAAGAGTCCTTCTAACCACAGCCCTGGAGCAATATTGCAGATGGATTTCTCAAAAATGAGGAGGAACAAGGAATTTTTTTAAAAAAGAAGAAACAGCTTGTGCACTGACAAAATTATCCGGAACATAGTAGCATTTTGGGGCTTAGGATAATGATTCTGCCAATCATTCTGCCTGTTGGTTGATGCAAAGCTGATCCCAAACCCCATTGACCTGCGATTAGGTGGTCTCTTAGGGGGAAGAAAGTCAGGGAAAGGCAGTTGTAGCCTATTTGCTTTTGTACACTCAGTTTATTCACCCATAGCCTGTTTCTATTTGTTGTCCTGCTTGGATCTCCTACATTTCTAAGGCCTAATACAGCTGTACCTGTGGCAACCTCCTTAAATGGACTGTCCTAGAAAGCATCTCTTCAGACTTAGTGTTATGTATCTTCTGTTATTACTTATAATTACAAATAATCTTATCCCATTTAGGATATTTACTGCATAAGTGTCCTGAAATCTGCATTCCGGTTTCTTGAAAATATTTTATTTCTATGTGAAAGAGAAATGCCATTTTCCTCCCACCCCATTTTTAAGAAGCTTCAGAATTTCTTCCATATTTCTCTCCGTGATGTTTTTGAGCTTGCTCTGTTGTTGGAGTTGGCAGAGAAACCTCCTAATGATGTCGATTTCTACTATACACATTTATATCATCCTGAAACTTCCCTGCTTGCCTATATTTCATTCTGAAAAGGAACAAGTGGAAGAGTTTCCTTCTGATGTCTTCTTATAGTATTTCACTGAAAGATGGTTACCAAATGAAATAAACATACAATTACCTCACAACTGATTTTTACTAATTTGGAATGAGGATGGAGAGGTAGTGCAGATTAAAGAATGATTTCCAGGACAGGCTATTACTGAACATTTGAAGTAGTTGAATCTTTCTAAACAAAGCCCTCCAAATTTATAGATGTGTGTGCATGAATATATGAAGAGATTATGCTGAATTAATAGAAATCAAATTCCCTATTCTTAGGATATTTATATGAATATTAAGCCAGATTCTGGCTCTGTTTTGTAGAATTCTTTGCATCTGTTAAGCCCACTGATTATTACCTCTTTCTCCTCTTTTATGTTGAGACAAGCAATACAACACAGAGTCTGAAAAAATATCAAGAGACTATGAGCAGTTAGGTAGAAAGGCAAAAGAGTTAGGAACACAGGAAATATTTCCATCTGTACTTCCAACAGAAGGTCAACACCCAATGAGGAAACAGAGCAGAGGTGGGTTCCTGCCGGTTTGGACTGGTTCTATAGAACCATTAGCGGGAATTTTCCCCTACTCGCCAAACCGGCCGCAATGGCCAGAGGGACACGCCCCTGAACTGGCTCTCTCAGCGGCACCATAGGTTGCGCCATCTTGTTTTTCAGTTCTGTGCATGCGCAGAGGCTGGGTTTTTAGCACAAAGTGTGCAGCGTGCGAGGAAGTGAACTGGCGGCGAGGTAAGCCAGAACCCACTCCTGAAACAGGATTTTAGAAGTAAACCATCAGAAAACTTTGGATTTCTGGACCAAGGTTTACATTACTTACAGGAAGGATTTCTTGCAAGAAATTTGCTGTATCTCAGAAGGACTGGAAAAATGTGTTGGTAAACATTTGGCTTGGCACATCTGAAGAGCTTTAAACTGAAATTGAAGGAGAAAGGAGACCAATTTTTAGGAAAATTCTTAGACAACAAATCAGACAAAAGAAACAGACCCATCAAAGAGGGAGAGGAGTTGCACTGAAGGTAAAGAATAACTACACCTCTACAGAAATACATGACACCAAGTATGAAAGTCTTTTTGAAAGTATTTAGGTGAATATTAGAGGGAAAAATGACTTTACTATAGGTGTGTACCACAGAAGACCCAACCAGAGGAAATAGATGAACTTTTTGCTAATCAGTTGGCTGAGGTGTGCAGGAAGTCAATTTATTCTCCATAGCACCTGAGGGCAGAAGAGTTGAATGGAATCCTGTTAAAGAGAAATCTAACATGGAACTAAGGAAGAATTTCCTGATAGTGAGAACAATTAATCAATGGAATAGCTTGACTTTTGGAATTGTGGGTGTTCCATCACCAGAGGTTTTGAAGAAAAAATTGGACAACCATTTGTCTGTGATAGTAAAAGTATTCCTACCTTGGGCAGGGGGTTGGACTAGAAGACGTCCCTTCCAGCCATATGATTCTATGTTGAAGAAAGGTGAGGGTAACCTGCTTTGAGATTATTTAAATAAATGCAGAAACAATTAAGAAAGAGGCTATACTGATTCAATAATTCTGTAAATCCTGGAAGTTATAGTGGAGAAGGTGAGAATAAAGATCACTAAGAAAATTTTCAGCCCAAACTCCCAGTCTCTGGATTCCTTTAGAAAAAGCAGTGTCAGTTTAAACCATTAAAAATAACGTGACATTAAACCTATTGCCTAGGCTCTAGGAGGTCTGACAGATATGCTGTGAGACCTCCTAGGTAAATCAGACAGCAAATATGACTAGATGATTCCTTCAAATCTGAAGATACAAATTTACCGCCATCAGTTTTACCCACTCCATTAATTAGGATGGGCCCTTCCTAAGTGTCTTCCTGTGACTGTTAAGCCTCTGAGGGGGTCCCCCACCATTTCCTAGGCAATATCTTTTGCCCTCCAGAATTCAGAGTTTATCTGGATTCTTGACATTTCTACAAATAGTTGTGGTTTAACTATGAAGGCTGTTCTATGATGTTCTACGAGTGCATTACTCCAAGTCTGGGAAGAAGGTGAGAATACAGTGAAAGATACAAGGAGAATAGATAGCAGAGAGAAAGAATCCATCTTCCTGAATCTTTTCATCTAGGCAAAATTCAAAATAAAAGAATCAAATAGACATTAGAAACATTTCATAATACATTAGTTGTAATTAACAGATGGAAGGGAAGAATATAATTGGCAAGCAAGTTGTTTTTAATACGGTTTAGATTTTTTTTACTTTGTTATATTTCCCCCCCCCTCTTTTTCCTTCCCCCTTTTTCCAAATATCAATATTTTAAAGGAATTTTTTTTCCTTTAAAATAATTTATCACAATTTGTAATTTCACAATTTTATTATATTTTCCATATAGCATTACTTACATCTCTTGATATTCATTTTCTGCATAGATTTTAATAGTGATTTCTGGGACTGAAGATATTCAGGTACTTTTAATTCATTACAAAGGTCGAAAAATCATAACTTTATCTCATTTGTAAGTTCTTTGTTAGTTGCCAATTTACTCCTTTTTTGTTTTTTTTCTTTTGTGTGTGTGTATGTATGCGTATGTATACCAGCGGTGGGTTGCTCCCGGTTCGGCCCAGTTCTATGAACCGGTAGCGGTGGGAGGCTCCGCTCACCCATCTGAGACACTTCTGCGCATGCGCAGAAGCGTTGCGCGAGCGTGCCAGCGCATGCATGAACCCACTTCTGATGTATACATGTGTATATTTTTCCTTTCTTAAAATATTCAATTGTTTTTATAAACATATTAGAAAAAAGAATTTATCTGAATGCCTGCGGACTAGAAAGTGGGTAGCAGATATTGCTGTGATAGAGTCTCATCATATGTCATATGTCAGCTTCCGCGAAGACCTATGTGTACCGACCAGGAACTTGCGAATATACAGTAACAATAAACCCTGGTTCACAGCTAAACTTAAGCAGTTACGTCGTTCCAAAGAGGAAGCCTACAGAAAAGGTGATAGAATGCTGTACAATCAGGCCAGAAATGTATTAACAAGGGAGATCAGAGCAGCAAAAAGAAACTACTCTGAAAAGCTAAGGAACCAGTTCTCAACAAATGAACCAGCAAACATGTGGAAAACTCTTAAAAACATCACCGGCTACAGCAAACCACCTTCCCAAGCTGAAGAAAATCAGCAACTGGCAGATGACCTGAATGTGTTCTAATGCAGGTTTGAAAGGAAACTACAGCCACCTATCTCCACAATCTCCATCCCAGACACACCAACAACAGCCAAACCTCCTACAACTGAACCCATCCCATTGGGTTCACAGCCCCTGGTGATCACAGAAAAGGAAGTGCAAGATCTATTTCACAGACAGAAGCCGGGAAAAGCACCAGGTCCAGACAAGATAACTCCTTCTTGCTTAAAAGTCTGTGCTGACCAATTGGCCCCCATCTTCACCCAAATCTTCAACAAATCACTAGAGATATGCCATGTTCCTTCTTGCTTCAAACGCTCCACTATCATCCCAGTGCCGAAGAAGCCCTCCATCAAGGAACTGAATGACTACAGACCAGTTGCTCTAACATCTGTAGTTATGAAAACCTTTGAAAGGCTAGTGATGTCCCACTTGAAAACCATCACGGATCCACTGTTAGACCCCCTGCAATTTGCATACCGAGCAAATAGATCAACAGATGATGCTGTTAATATGGCTCTGCACTACATCCTACAACATCTTGAATCTCCAAATACCTACGCAAGGGTCCTCTTTGTAGACTTTAGTTCAGCATTCAACACCATCATACCGGACATTCTTCTAACTAAACTAAATCAGCTAGCAGTACCTGAACACACTTGTAAGTGGATCACAAGCTTCCTAACAGAAAGGAAGCAGCAGGTGAAGCTAGGCAAAATCACATCAGATACCTGTACAATTAGCACAGGGGCCCCCCAAGGCTGTGTACTCTCACCACTTCTCTTCTCTCTATATACCAATGACTGCATCTCAAACGATTCATCTGTTAAACTACTGAAGTTTGCAGATGATACAACAGTGATTGGCCTCATTTGAGACAACGATGAAACCGCATACAGACAGGAGGTTGAACAACTAGTCTCTTGGTGCGACCAGAACAATCTGGAACTGAACACATTCAAAACCGTAGAAATGGTGGTAGACTTTAGGAGAAACCCTCCCATCCTACCACCTCTTACAATACTAGACAACACAGTATCAACAGCAGAGACCTTCAAATTTCTAGGTTCCATCATATCTCAAGACCTAAAATGGTCATCTAACATCAAAAACATCATCAAAAAAGCACAACAAAGAATGTTCTTTCTGCGCCAACTCAGGAAGCTCAAACTTCCCAAGGAGCTGCTGATACAGTTCTACAGAGGAATCATTGAGTCTGTCATCTGCACCTCTATAACTGTCTGGTTTGGTTCTGCAACCCAACAAGACAGACACAGACTTCAGAGGATAATCAGAACTGCAGAAAAAACAATTACTGCCAACCTGCCTTCCATTGAGGACCTGTATACTGCACGAGTCAAAAAGAGGGCCGTGAAAATATTTACTGACCCCTCGCACCCTGGACATAAATTGTTTCAACTCCTACCCTCAAAACGTCGCTATAGAGCACTGCACACCAAGACAACTAGACACAAGAACAGTTTTTTCCCGAACGCCATCACTCTGCTAAACAAATAATTCCCTCACCACTGTAAAACTATTCACTAGGCTGCATTACTATTACTATTAGTTTTTCTCATCGTTCCTATCACCCATCTCCTCCCACTTATGACTGTATGACTGTAACTTGTTGCTTGTATCCTTACGATTATTTCATATTGATTGTTTCCTGATTGCTTACTTGAACCCTATGACAACCATTCTTGACAAATGTATCTTTTCTTTTATGTACACTGAGAGCATATGCACCAAAGACAAATTCCTTGTATGTCCAATCACACTTGGCCAATAAAGAATTCTATTCTATTCTATCTGTTCGCTTTCCCCACCTAAAATCAACCCAGATATCTAAAAAAAATGAATTCCATTCTTATCTGTTTGAATATGGGAATAAAATTCTACAAGGTTTAATAATGCATAGGGAAGCTTCCCTTTATTCAAATGGAAATAAGATCACTTCTCCTTTAGCTCTCCCAGCTGAATATATAGGGGACAGAAATATCAGAGAGTGGTAGGGTGAACATCTGTAACCTATCCTCAGGTTCAAGAGAAGAGGCTATTTCTCTCCAAAGCTTTCTCTGGTGCCACTCACTATGGTCCTTAATAACTTCCCTTGAAGAGGACACCATCAAATTGGGGAAAGTTTCTCCAAGCTTGCTCCCAATCAGAGAAGCAACATCATTACAAATGAAATGAAATACAATAAAGCGATACCTGTAGATAACATTTTTTGACCGTATGAGTGTTCAACACAAGCCTATTATATATTCATTGTAAATCTCATTTCGGGACCTTGGAAAATAAATGTATTTCATTTAAAAAAAGAGATGAGGGAAGCTTTTCTTTTTATCTCATGGTGATAAAAAAACATTAAATCCTATACCCAGCCATGTGAAAAAAAAATCATTGTCAGTTTTCGATAATGCCTATGGCTCAAAAAAGATCTCCCCCCCCCCAAAGAATTGAATCCATGGCTTCTTTTGAAGAGCTGCCTGAATATGTGAGAACAGGCAAATAGCAAATTTGATGGCTTTCTTATCTTTAGTGAAGGGTCCTCCTCATTAGTTCTTTCCTGTACTGCCTTCATGTCTCGCTGCCTGTCCATATCTACACTTTTGAGTATCTTATTGTCTGGCTGTCTCAGAATACACAAGATACACAGAAGGATCTCATTATCTGCACTCTTGGCTCACATTTTAAAAAGATATAGAAATCCCCTCCCCAGTCTCTGCCTTCATTTACACACACACACACACACACACACACACACACACACACACACACACACACACACACACACACACACACACACCTTAAATGAAAATAAAAAGAACAAAGCAAGGGAAGACCATGTTTAAATCCTGGATTTCTGGCACCTGTGGTAATAATGCATTTTACAACACTGTAATGGCTTTCAGAATTATTCCCATGTGTGCGTAACTGTGAAAATGACTGAAATGGATCATTTATGCAGCCAACTTGTGGTATAAACCCTGATCTTGTCACGCAGTGATTTTATTGCCTGTCATATGTATATGCAGGGAGAAGCATCCCTATCTAATATAATGGTTTATTCCTGAGCATGTGATTGATATGTTCTTGTACGCATGCGTGCATTCCATTCTTTCCTTCTGTTCCTGGCTTCCATTGAAGGAAGACCTACTTTTATATCAGAGATGTAAACAAATGAGGATTTAAATATTTTTGTACCGAAATAAATATTTTTACTTAGACTTTTGAACTGTGGTTTCTTTTCTAATGTCTGATGTCCGGGAAAAGATCAAACTTCTCCTTTGTGAGATTAATTATCACCTCTGTCAGAGCTAGTAACTGGGAGCATTTTATTAATTTAAAACAGGGCAAAGAGAGGACTTAACAAGTGGCCTTAAGGACGAGCTACAACTAATCATATTGGATGCTGGGAGATGTAGTTCAGCAACATCTGAAGGTCCAATTTAAAGTATATTAGGAAGCTGTTTTTTTTAAAAATCAAACTCAATATTTCCTTTGCCAGCAGCAGTGTGCATTTGGCCAGCTTAGTAGACTGCTGACAAACTAACATTATTTATGTTCCTCATATATTCTTTCCTTCTTTCCTTCTTTTCTTTCTTTCTATTAGTTTCTATTAATATCTTCTTGTTTAAAGAATTTAATTAAAATTACCTACATGTGTGTGTATGTAAACATTGATTTAGATATTCTTACATCTGATCAGCCAATATTAGTAGTACAGTCTATTTCAAGGTCTGTAGCTTCCAGGACCAAGGACAGAATTTATTTCTCATTACCTTGTATCTGATCTTTTTAATAGGGTTTGCAGGGGCTGAAACAGGGCTATTTTCTTACGTTGTGGTATTGAAAGTATTCCCTCAATCACATCTTCCTCCATCTTTCTTAAGAGATGTTAGCCTTCTTTTAATATTGTTTTAGCAATCTTAGCTTTTAGTTGCCTTTTATAATTAAACTCTTACAAGTTTCGGTATTACTATTGAAATAGGTATAATTTCCCTCCCCAATGTATTTTATGCTGGCCTATGATCAAAATAGAGATCTGATTGATTGATTGATGATTGAAGTCTTCTATCATTATTTTTCTAGCTTTACTCAGACAAAAACCATAATGATTCTAGAAATGTGCTTTATTCCAGACCAAGGAGCCTGAATATGTCGCTCAAGGCAAGAGATAAATTGGAGATGGAAGGCTTTTGTGTTTTCAGACAGCATCACATCTTCCAATAACAAATGCAGTCAGTCTACAGATTTCACATTAGAATGACTTTGAACTGTAGGCTGTATGGCTGTAAAATCTGCCATAATTCTTTTGAACATTTCTGTTTTCCCCCCATTTCATGACTGTTATAGCATTGTGCTGAGGATGACATCTAGAGAAAAATGACATTTGTGTCATTTTGGTTTGTCCTAAAAAAGGTTTTTCAATGTGTGTCATTAGCCTGACTATTATTGCTTTCTACTGAAGAAAAGTTTTTCACCAACAGTTATATTTGATTTTTAATTGATCTAGCTTGACTCTAAAACCCAGGACTACTGTATATGTCCCAAAAGTAATAAATAGTAGACAGTGGGAACTGTAACTGGCCCTGATTATTAAGTGTATTTTCTATTTAAAAAAATAATATTTAAGTGAGGTGAGGCTAATAGCAAGATATACAAAGTATTTTCATTTTAAAATCAGAACTAGTCAACAATTTCTTTTTGTTTTCTAACGTATTAGGAAGTTGGAAGCAGTTGCATTGGTTTCAGTTTTTAAGTCTAGATATAAAAATCAATAAATATTAATCAGCTCCAAGAATGTGAGCGGTAATATTGGACTTTTTTCTTTGTTCTCACAAAAATAAAATATGTTGCAGTCCCATAATCAAAGTACTTCAAAGAATCTTTTTTTACACATTCAGTGAAGAATTACAAGTAACCAACTATACTTGTCTAATATATTTTGTGGGGGAAGAAAGTCCTGATGGGAAGAATAAAAAGGAAACAATAATTTGCTAACAAAACAGTTTTTCAAAGTAAAATGAGGATAAGCTAATATTTCAGGATGTGTCATCAGATCCAAGCTAGAGAGGATTTCTTTTTATTTCATTTATTTGTTTATTTTTATACTGCCTTGATTCCTGTTATAAATAATTCAAAGCAGTAAACATACCTAATACTCCTCCCTCCTCCTATTTTCCTCACAACAACCCTGTGAGGTACTGTAAGTTGGGCTGAGAGAGAGTGACTGGCCCAAGGTCATCCAACTGGCTTCATGCTTAAGACAGGACTGGAACTCACTGTCTCCTGGTTCTAGCTTGGTGCCTTAACCTCTAGACCAAACTGGCAGGATTGTGCACTGCAACAGAACAAATGTGAATTGAATATCCATAACATTAATCACAGAACTAGACATGAATGTATAGCTTTCAAAACTCACCCTCCTGATGCCAATACTAAGTAAATGTCTTAAAATGCACTAGGCTGATTTTCTCCCCTAAGGATCTATATGTGCATAAAAGCAGGGGTGAAATGCTACCGGTTCGGCCCGGTTTGGGCGTACCAGTAGTGGTGGCTGCCGGTGGTTTGGAGAACCGGTAGCGGTGGCAGTGCGAGGCTCCGCCCACCCACCCGGATGTCACCATTTTCTTTTTTCTAACCTTCTGCGCATGCAAGAAGCCTTCTGCGCAGAAGAGTGAAAAAGCATGTGCCACGGTCCCATGTGCATGAGCTTTGCTCGTGCATGCACACAAAATACGCACTTTTGAACCAGTAGGGAAGGTAAGTAGATTTCACCACTGCATAAAAGGCCAAAGAAAATCAAATGGAATGTGATTTTATTGGGACCAAATCTTGCATGGCTATATCTGGATGCAACTCAAGTCTTCTAAAATCGTGCTAGAAGGTTTTATCTTCTTTCCTCCCAGCTCTCGTTTGTTCAGACAATTGAAGCTTCTTACATTTGAGACAAAAGCAAAAATACTTTTGCAAAATGAGGTGGGTTTTTTTTGAGATCGGAATGAATACATTTGTACAACTGTAATGTAATCTTGCTTATGAGGACAAGCAATTCAGCACCATAATGCTTATTTTGTGGATTCTGCACTAGCTTCCAGGAGGTTTCCCAACAGGGGTGAAATCCTCCCGGTTCGCTCTTACCTATTGGTTGTCGCAGAGCCGATGGAGCCGGTGGCGGTCACGGCGTAGGGCTTCCCCCACCCGCTTCCCCCGCCCGTCTGGATGCCGCCATTTGCGTTCTTTTGCCCTCTGCGCATGCCGAATGCTTTGCACATGCGCAGAGGGCAAAATAATGCAAATGGTGGCGTCCAGGCGGGCGGGGGAAGCAGGCGGGGGAAGCCCCGTGCCGTGACCACCACCAGCTCCATTGGCTCTGCGACGACCGACAGGTAAGAGCAAACCGGGAGGATTTCACCCCTGTTTCCAAGTACAATTCAAACTGCTATTTTTAACTTATAAAGCCCTACAGGATGAGGCTAGGGCACCTATAGGAGTCTGGTAGGTCTGGCCATTCCACTCAAGAGGACATGTTCTGGGGGCTTTTAATTTGGGAGATGAAAGTGCTGCCAAGAAGCAATACTGTTCTATTGATGCCTCAACCCTCTGGAGTAGCTCAGCTTCCTGCTGAGATACAGCTTTTCCTCTGTCTTGGACAACATAATTTCCAACTAGTTTTGGAGACAGCATGTTGGCTGCGCTTCCAATCTGTTCAGCATTGGGCTATTTTAAATTTTACTGATTCGTTTTTTGAGTTGTTGCAATGTCTATATTTTTAAACATTTTTAATGGTTTGATCTGCAAACTACATAGATGTGTAATTGTGGCAGAACCGATTCTATCTATCTATCTATCTATCTATCTATCTATCTATCTATCTATCTATCTATCTATCTATCTATCTATCTATCTATCTATCTATCTATCTATCTATCTATCTATCTATCTATTCTCCCTCAAGAAATAAGATTCTATGGCACTTGTTTCCTGCAGCTCCACATCCTTGATAGCTGAACTAAATAAGATGCCAATCATACAATTGACAGTTGTGTAATAACCTTTTAAATAACAACAACAAAGTATCTGAAGAGTTCATTGATCTGAATTCAAACTTTGTGTACTGGAGTGAAGAGCAGGTAGAAGACATTTAATCTAAAAAATGAGATTACTATGCTACTCTTCATGTTAGCACCAATAAGGTATTTATTTTTTACTAAGGCAAATTGCATGCATGTGAATAATATAATGGAAAACAAAGTTTTAAACCCTCCCACGCTCTGCTTACCATACCTGCCCTGGCTCCTAATCCAGAGTTGATTCTTGTTCCCAGTTTGCAATTTGCCATTGGAAAACCAATCAATCAATACAACTCTTTTTTATTTCTTATTGCTACCTTGTGTGATCTGGATTACTTATTTGTATCAGACATTGTGACATGCATATAGTTATTTTTACATCGTGGTGCTATGAACCAGATGCTTATGGTCACCCACATGGTTGTTCATGCTGACCTCAATGCATTGATGATTATACTTAGTTATAGCCAAATACAAAACAGTAAAGGAACATTGAAGTACTGATGTTATATCCGTTCTTATTGTTTCTGTGTATGATTGTCTTAAAGCAGTGTTTCTCAACACTGGCAGCTTGGAGTTGAAATCTGCACATCTTCAGGTTGTTGGAGTTGAGAAACACTGCCTTAAGGTCTTGAATGAAAGACCTTAGACAGGCTTTTATGTTCAACCCAGCTAAAGCAGGAACAGAGATGGAAGCACTCTGTACATACTCAAAGTGGGATAGCAATAGCAATAGCAATAGCACTTAGACTTATATACCACTTCATAGTGCTTTATAGCCCTCTCTAAGCGGTTTACAGAGTTCAGCATATTGCCCCCAACAATCTGGGTCCTCATTTTACCGACCTCAGAAGGATGGAAGGCTGAGTCAACCTTGAGCCGGTGAGATTTAAACAGCTGAACTGCAGCTAGCAGTCAGCTGAAGTAGCCTGCAGTGCTGCACTCTAACCACTGCACCACCTTGGCTCTGTATTTGAGTGTATGATTAGTTCCCCCCTTAAAAAAATAGTTTCAGCTCTAATTTCTACCTACAACTCAAGTGTGGTTCCCACATAGCTAAGCAGCTATCCTTTTCCTTACTTTTATTTATTTAAAACTTTTCTACACCCATTTTATGTAAACTGAAATCTCAAAGTAGTTCAACATTGACATTTAATTTAAAATTGTAATAAACTTTTACTAAAATTCACAGCTATACTTCCCATCTACTGAACATTGTCCTACCCTCGTATTAAATATTGCAATTCAGTTGAAAGAGCTCAGGAGGGATCACCCAAAGCTTTCAGGGCCAGATGCAGTCCTGGGGCTTCAAATTGTGCCCCTACGATAAAAACAACTATCCATGTTATAATGGGTGGATTTTTCACCCCTGAGACACAGGGCTGAAACATTGTTTTCAGAACTTCTGCCGTTAATGTTATTATTCTAGATTTGGCCACTGCACCTCCTAAAGTAGAGTTTTAGCCGTTGGAACAGAGCATTGTATGTTCAGTTGGCTGATTGATTGGCCTATTTCTAATCTGGCTAATAACCAAAGTTCTCTGGGTAGTTTACCAAATTACTGAGATAATTAAAAATGATTAAAACAATAAAATACCATCCCAGATGGTACAGCCCTCTGGAGCATTTTCTAGCATGAACTACACAGGGCTGTCTTAGTCTTCCTGCTTTCCTTTGTGGGCGGAAGGGAAAATCTACAGCCACAGCTGTTGCTTTCCCAATAACTGAGATTTAACCTTCATTAACAGGGTCTTTTTTTTCTCTTTTTGGCCATAACAGGCTTAAGTTGCCAAACACAACACATCCATAGTTAATATCAGTTTATTTGAAGGAAATCAACTGCATATAATTAAATGAACTTTAGGAAAAAATAGTGGAGCATAATGTAGGATCAGGAAATAGATTCACATCTTCAACAGCGATTTTATCATAGCACGAAGATTTGGGCACCCCAGAATAAATGGACTTCTAACTGATGATCGGAGTTTACTTGTGATTTTTGTAGAGAGAATTACTGGTTTAGCAAGGTAAAAATGAAAAGCACAGATGCTATAAGTAGGCTATTTCATTAATGTGCTTGTGGATACAAGTTTTTATGGTTAACATTTAGGTTACAGAGATGGCTGGCTGTTTTCAGTAAAAAAAATAATCAGTGAAATGTGCATTTTTGGGTCAGGGAGCTCTCCATTTTTAATATGTTATTTTGTAATTAATTTAAAAAGTTATAGTTTAATTATAGAAAACTGGCATTTGGTGGTATTTACCTGAATAGTGATAACAGCACTTAGCAATAGCACTTAGACTTATATACCGCTTCACGGTGCTTTACAGCCTTCTCTAAGTGGTTTACAGAGTCAGCATATTGCCCCCAACAACCTGGGTCCTCATTTGACTGACCTCGGAAGGATGGAAGGCTGAGTCAACCTTGAGCCTGGTGAGATTCGAACTGCCAAATTGCTGGCAGCCGGCAGTCAGCAGAAGTAGCCTGCAGTACAGTATTCTACCCTCAAAACGTCGCTATAGAGCACTGCACACCAAGACAACTAGACACAAGAACAGTTTTTTTCCGAACGCTATCAGTCTGCTAAACAAATAATTCCCTCACCACTGTCAAACTATTCACTAGGCTGCATTACTATTACTATTAGTTTTTCTCATCGTTCCTATCACCCATCTCCTCCCACTTATGACTGTATGACGGTAACTTGTTGCTTGTATCCTTACGATTTATATTCATATTGATTGTTTCCTGATTGCTTACTTGAACCCTATGACAACCATTCTTGACAAATGTATCTTTTCTTTTATGTACACTGAGAGCATATGCACCAAAGACAAATTCCTTGTGTGTCCAATCACACTTGGCCAATAAAGAATTCTATTCTATTCTAACCACTGCACCACCATGGCTCTTGATATGTGAATGTGAATTGTATCACACTATTGCTAAACAAGATTCAGTTATTGGCATTGTGAGATGAGCTGTTCCCTTTGATGGCTATTTGCTTTTGAAATTAACCCATGAAAGAAATTAAATTAGTATCTTAAACCAGTAGAATTTTTAAAAACATGGCTGAATTTCAGTTGTGCTGTCTTCTGTTTATTTTTGTTTATGTTAAAGAGTAATCCTTTTTGTAAATGATTTTATGTACTCAATTCTTATTTCAAAACACTTTGGAGATCTTTCTTATAATGGAAGGTTAATAAAAATGTTTTTGGAAATAAGGAAGTAATAAATTGGGGGTATAAAGAAATAGGTTCTCTCTCTCCAAAGTGTGATTCTAAACATCCACCATTATTTTTGGTATTAGTTCCTGTGATCATGGAAAATAGTTTACAATTGTCTTCCCTGTAGCTTCTCTTTATTACCTGAACACATGTATTGTGTCTCTCACCACCAAGTCTTTCCTTGAAATGTTTCTTCATTCTTTCCCCACAAGGCATGTCTTAAGGTCTCTGTATAATCTTTCCCTTTTTTATGAACCTATTCTAATTTGTCAAAAGCTGTTTGGAAATGTGGCAATCAGAATCATACAGAATACTCTACTTGTGGTCTCACTAATCCAGAATAGAAGGGAATAAAACTTTCTGCTTCTTTGATACGGTGCTATTTCTGATGTAGCCCAGAACTGCTTGAGTCCTTCTACCATATGTGTCATACAACTGCCTCATGTCCAGCTTATTGCCCAGTCTCAAGTCCTGCTCTGATGTAGTGTTTCCAAGTTGTAAATAAAAAAGGGCTTAAATCAATCTCAGAATAATATAATTGTTTTTTTGTTCAAACTAATAAGAAGAGATGAAATCTGTACTATCAAACATTCCATTCCCATTACCTTCTCATTACATTTTTCAGAACTGAAGTACCACAGGTAAGTTGCTCAATCCAGTCAATTTAAGAAATACACCCATTATAATAATACTGTTTGTTAATTATGTTAAGATCATGAAAGACTAAACCTTTTTAATGAGGAATATGCACACCTGTTTATTTTTTAAAAAGATAAATGTATCATTGAAATAAAATATGTCTAACGATAGCCTTTCTTTTACAAATATTAATGATTATGAACTTGCATATGATTTCTTCAATGTCTGGAGTTCTCTAACAATATTTTAGAATTGCTACAGTATTCAGTCTATTTTGATATTTGATTTTAGTTTAATGAAAAGCCACTTTTCATAAAGATTTGTTGAAGGAATAGGTATTAGGGTGTCAATGCCTTTAAAGGAGCTCACAGAACATCTTCTAGAGGATTGGAGAAAAAGTGTGCTCCATGGAACATAGTTTAAGAAACCTTATTCTACAATATCTATTGTACAAAAAGATATAGCCAATGGTTGCTTTCAGAAGTTTTGAAATGTACACCACTATTCTTCTCCCTTCAAATCCCCCAGTTAATTTTCCTATCCATACCTACCCTGGCCTTGATTAAAGTTTTATGCCCAGATACAAATTCCATTCTCTATGATCAACTCTCTTTTAAACAGCCTCATAAAACTGTTGTGTCTTAAAACCTACCCCGATTTCAGATCACATGTACATTCACCCCTTCCAATTCCAAAGTTGTTATTTTACCCAGTGCTCAGTATAGACTTTATCTTCCCTGATGGGCATAAAGTGAGGGACCATCACTCAAAATTTATGGAAATGCAGCTTGAGGTGATCGCTCTTTCCACCCATTGTTTTTCAGGGTCGAAGTTATCTACAGAAGCAGTTTATTACTACTATCTACTTTAGCTGCCTATTATTGCTGTCTAGAGCCATTGCCTCAATATTGTTTATCACTATCTTGGTTTTGTTGGACAACAAGATTAATTAGATGATACAGCCTAGGAAGCTAGTTCCAGGAAAGCAGGAATCATGCTTCACAGTTGAATGATGTATTAGTTCCATAATCTGCCTGACTTTCTGGTATTTCTACTTACTAAATAAGATATTTCTGTAATAAATATGAATGTGCAGTGATGTGTATAAATATACAACTAAATAACAATTGTTCTGAGAAGGTCTGCTAGTGGAGGAGGACAGTAACTTTAAAATATGGAAAAGATTAAACAATGATTTGCACAGTTCTTGATTTAAATGCACATCTGAACATGTGGTTAAACAACTTCTCTTTTTGAACATTACCAATGTTATAGATATTTATTTAAAAATTTAAAGTGAGATTTATGCTATACTTTTAAAAACAATGAGGAAATACATTATTATAGTTTTGCAACACTAATCACACCTCAAGGTTAGATTGGCATAATATAAATGGTGGTGGTGGCGATGATGATGGGGAGGACGATGGCTGGATTCACCTACTAATGTAATATGGTTTGCTTAAATTTGGCCTGTTATGTTATCTGAACACATTAATTTTGATTTAACACATAGCTGGAGAACATCTTTCCACTAGAACATGTAATTTTGGCTTTGCCTTTATTTTTGGTTTCAAGTACCACAAGAGGACATGATAGTGATTTGGATACTAACAATGGGCAGGGCTAAAATTCTGGCTGTCTTTAATTTTCAATAGGTTTTCTTTTTATACACCTATCATATTGCCTAATAAATCTTTTGAAGGAAGAACTGGTCTCCCCAATTCAAGAAAGATGCTGAGGAACTGGAAAGAGTGCAAAAACCATAAAGGGCTTGGAGCCTAAATCCTATGGATAATGGTTAAAAGAACCGGAAGTCTGATGCCTTAATCACTTCACCAAACTGGGTCTCTTAATGAGTTCTAGGAGATAGCTAAATTGGGACAGGAACAGACATGTAACCCATTAGGCCATGGACTGCCACCCTGGCTTAATATGATTGGTGAACCCATGCTTTGTGATTTAGTTTAATGTGTGCCCAGACCATTATGATTTGTCAAATACATTAATTCTGACTTTGCATCTTCCTCTCTCATTTAGCATAAAATAAGAAGTAAGTCTATTGAACTCAGTGAGACATGTTCCCAGGTAAATGTATAAAGAGGACAAAAGCCATGAATAGCCTGCTCAATAGGGAGACAATGGGCCAGTTATGCTTGGAGAAGGGAGTACTGTTGTGAAGCCATTTTGACTTTCAACGGTAAGAATAAGGACATTGCATCCTGTTTTCTTTTCATGATATCAATTTAATGTTGGATGCATTGTGCCCAAACTTTCCAACTTTCGATGTGGCAATGCTTTGGAACCTGTAGCTTGGAGCCTTGATTGTTGGAAATGATAGCCCCAAAACACTGCACCACGACCAACTCCTACAAGATTCAGCTGAATTCTCTTTATCCTGTCACTGAAATGTTTTAGCATGAAATAATAATGTCTCTCATTCCTTTCAATTATACATTCTGTGCAGGGTGCTTTCAACCTTCACAAGAAAGCAGATGTGTTTATACTGTCTCCATGGAGATCCAAAGCAAAGGCAGTATTTCACATTTGGATTTCCTCTCTTCCAAAAGAGGGTGAGAATGATGGTGGAAATATTGCTGGTTTTCTTTTTTCTTTTTACAATGAAACCAGACAGCGTTCTTTAGAGATTTGTCATCTGTGTGTCTTTTGAATGAAGCTATTTTGTGCAAAATTAATTTGGGCCAAATGAATTGGTATTTATCTGAACCATGTCAGGGTTTCACAAATCCACTCAGATGTCTCTACCATCCAATCTCCATGTCAACTTCATTAAGAAAAAACAAAACACCAACATGAACGTTCCTTTTTTTGTATCCAGCTTCCTATCGCATAAACATTTTTAGGCTCCCTAATCAGCATTGTATCGCTAATGTTCCCTAAGATGTGAATGTCTAAATAATTTATCTCCTACCAATTTCTTATTTATTTATGTTCTTTATAGCTTTCTGACAAACAAAGCATCTTACAACAATAAATGAATAAATTAGTATCATTAAAAGCCACTCTCCTTTTACACCTTACAATAAATAAATTGTTAATGGAAATCTTGACATAAATGTTATGTTTTGACTAACTTCCAAAACAGTGGGAGAGTTAGGTGCCAAGGGCATTTTATGAAGAGTGCCTTTACAGCCTGGGAGTCACACAACTGAAGTTATTATATAGGAAGACAATGGAACTTCTGACAAGTGAGGGTATCTTCAACAGGACTTCTTCTCCTTTAAGTAACCAATAAGATTCTTACTGGGAGAGATAGTGCTGCAGATAGCCAAATCCTAAGTGGTTTTGCATATTTTCTCTGTCACTTTGCCAGATTTTGTATTTTGTTGACCATTTTCCAAATATGCTTCCCCAATAGCTTTTTGAGGCTGCTTCCTCGTTCTAACTTGCTCCTTCTGAATTGACCTTCAATCATGATTCATTATTTGGTCCTCATTACAGACCTGTACCAGAGGTGGGTTCGGACCAGTTTGGACTGGTTCACCTGAACCAGTAGCGAGCCGTTGGAGACGTCACGATGATGTCACAGAACCGGATCGGTCGGTGCTGGTCCGTGGACGCCGCCATCTTTTTAAAAAAAATTATTTATTATTTATTATTTAATTTTTTTTCTGGGTTTTTTTCTTCTTCTGCGCATGCGCAAAAGCCGAATTTCTGCGCATGCATCACTATCTTGTTTTCGGCTTTTTTTCGGCTTTTTAAAAATTTTTCGGCACTGCCCCGCCGATTCACTCACTCCTCGCTGCCTAAGCTGCCTTCCCAGTTCCCACGTGTTGCCTGCCCTGTGCCCCAACTGAGCTGCCTCCTCCTGCCTACAGGTAACTCGTGGTCACGCTAGCCACCCCCACCCCTTCCCCGGAGCTTGTTCACCATCCCCACTGGGCTCACGACCTTACTTTCCTCCCACGACTGGTGGCAGAGGGGAAGGCATGCCAGCCCCCACGAGGAACCGATGCTTGGAGCAGTTTTGGAGCTTGTTAAAGAGGAGGATCTCTCCTCAGCCCCAGCCATGCGTTTTCAAGCCTGGGCTATTGCAATGGCTCTTCACTCCAAGCAGCCCAGGCTTGAAAATGCATTGAATAATTCACCGTTGGCTAAATTTATACACTGCCCAAAATTGAAGCCAGAACAGTCACTTTTAAATTTAATTTCTTATGCGAATAAAGCAGTAATAGGTTTCACTTACCTTTGCTACCGGTGCAGATCGTCCATGATGACGTCCGGGCGGGTGGGAGGAACCTTTCGCCACCACTACCAGTTTGCCCCAATCGGGGCGAACCGGTAGCAACCCACCACTGGAATAAAGCTATAATCTTGCTCCACTATCTTGAGATGTTATATTTGTGCTATGGGTTATTATCTGTTTTTGTAAAGAACATGACTAGTTTTGAAAGATAAGCAAAGAACCATGCATGTGTTAGCATCAAGCTGAAAAATGAGCAAAATTGTTGCTGACATTTTTGTTTTGATTTGGATTTGTGTTGTGTTGTGTTGAACACAAGCAGATCCAAATGCTGGTAACTACCTGATAAAATATACCTTATAGCCGTGGTGGCGAACCTATGGCACGCGTGCCAGAGGTGGCACGCGGAGTCATAGAAGCCGGCACGCGACGGTTCCCACCGGCAAACCGGAAGTGCGAAAAAATGCACTTCCGGTTTGCCGGTGTGCTGTTTTTTGCACTCCGGAGGGTTCAGGGAAGCTCCCTGAAGCTCCGGAATGCAAAAAACTACAAAACGGACAAACCGGAAGTGCACTTTTCCGCACTTCCGGTTTGTCCGTTTTGTAGTTTTTTGCATTCCGGAGCTTCAGGGAGCTTCCCTGAACCCTCCGGAGTGCAAAAAACAGCATACCGGCAAACCGGAAGTGCGTTTTTTCGCACTTTCGGTTTGCCGGTTTCGTCGTTCCAGGCTCCGGTAAGCCTTTGTGCGGGGGTGGGGTGTGTGCGCATGCGCAGGGGGCAGCATGGGGGGGGTGTTGTGCGCATGTGTGTGTGGGAGGGAATGGGTGTGGGCACGCGAGCGCGCGTGAGCGCCCCCCCCTTTTTTGGCACGCGAGCCGAAAAAGGTTCGCCACCACTGCCTTATAGCATTCAAGCTGTATCCCACTGAAAAGGCTTATCAAGACAAATGTTTGAAATAGGATCATCTGAATTACAAGCAATTTCTGATTTCCATTGATAGAGATGAATCAGTTCTGAAGAATGACTACTGTGAAAAGAATCTCAACCTTGAACTATTTTTATGATTGCCTATGTGATTTAGCTTGGATTAGATATATGATATATTCTAGTTATACAAGTATATAATAATAACAGAGTTGGAAGGGATCTTGGAGGTCTTCTAGTCCAACCCCCTGCTTAAGCAGGAAACCCTACACTACTTCAGACAAATGGTTATCCAACATCTTCTTAAAAACGTCCATTGTTGGAGCATTCACAACTTCTGGAGGCAAGCTGTTCCACCACAAATGACTGGGGCATATCAAACACTGTAGTCACAATCTGAGTGTCAACTCCCACACTACAGTAAACCATTCTAAGGTATTAATAAGGCTTTGCAATGATGAAAGTCTGTTGAACAGGTGGCGATGGTGGTGAGTCCTCAGGGAGTAGGGCGGCATAGAAGAACACTAAATAAATAAATAAAATAAAGATGTGTGATGGTCAGCTGTTGTGAGAGGCAGGAATTGCTATAAATCAAGCATAACCAGATTGTTTGAATAGCATATTAGAGAGGACAGAAGTAAAGATTTTCTCTTACTTCAAGCCATCCATGTAAATATAGAATTGGATTCAGACCATTGCATTCATACTTGGTGTTGTTCATTTATGTTGTACAAAATATTTTTTTTCATTTTTTAAAAAAAAATATGTATGACAACTTAGTACACTTGGAGAGTACAAAGCTAAGACCTATTATGGCTGTTTACGAGTGTACACTGGATTGCAAACTCAAGTGTACTGCTGGAACAGTCCTGAGGGGTGCCTAGACCTAAATTTAATCTGTTCTTTGTCTTAATCAATTATTTACCCTGAACACTAATTCTATTTTACCCTGGCATCAGGTCTGTGTTTGAGATATTTTGTTCAGACAATTGGCTGGAATTTCATCTCCATGTTATTTGTCCATCACCCTTTATCCTACCTTAGAGAGCCGAGGTGGCGCAGTGGTTAGAGTGCAGCACTGCAGGCTACTTCAGCTGACTGCTAGCTGCAGTTCAGCTGTTCAAATCTCATTGGCTCAAGGTTGACTCAGCTTTCCATCCTTCTGAGGTCGGTAAAAGGAGGACTCAGATTGTTGGGGGCAATATGCTGAACTTTGTAAACTGCTTAAAGAGGGCTGTAAAGCACTATGAAGCAGTATATAAGTCTAAGTGCTATTGCTATTGCTATTAAACTTAGGAACTATGGCAAGAATAAATCGCATGCTTTGCCATTTATGTATACTGTATAATAGCTTATCTTTTTAAGTTTCCTGCATACTCCAAAAAAAAAAAGCTGGGGAGCTTAGTTTGAAGTTCACCTTTCTTTTCTGGTGCTGTTCCTAATCAGAGTGAGAATGAAGGACTCTCACACCAAGGGAAGGCTGTCATTTGGAACATCTTTCTATCATCTAGTAGTAATTTTCCATCGAGTTTTCAATTGATCTCCCACTGCTTTTTCATACCAGTTTCAAATTGTTGCACTAAAGGGGATTGGTATGTGATTTTACTTCCTAAAGCTTTCCTGCAATCTTGTACTGCCTCACTCCTCCTTTTTTTATTTTTTTGTACAGAGAAAAGAGAGTATTTGCTTCAATCATGCTATGGAGAAAAGTGGTCTTAGAAACTGTTCTATTATCTGCAGTTTTGGCATACAATCCCACTTATAATAAGCGGAGACCAAAAACTGGTCATCTATGTGCTTTGAAGTCTCTAAACTATGAAGTTAGATATCAAAACCCAGAAGCTAGATTGCCAAATTCTCAAAGACTCTGAGATTAGGCTGCCTCTGGTTAGGGCCAGTTCTACATAATCTCTAGTTAACCTTAGCATGGATTGGAGGCTGACCTGGCCTGCGTTACCAAGAGCAGCATAGATGAAGAGGAGGGAATATCTCCCTCATAAATGCAGTGCAGGGTAAAACAGGGTAGGGGCTATAGAATGGTTATTGCCATATGGGAAGCTTCACACAAGCAATCAGAGGCACTGCTCCACAATTAAATAGATGTGATGCCTTGTTTGTGAAATTGAGTTATAGGGACAAGTTGGAACTGCTACCAACAACCCGCCAAATGAGTTGCTAGAACTGTTTCAGGATTTACAACAGATTTCCCTAGCTCACTGGTACTGGGAATGTTAACCTGCCTCCTCTAGGGCAGAAATAGGAAATGGGAAGTTGTGAGTTCATGGTCATCTTGACAAACAAGGGCTTGCCTGGGATCATCCGAGGTCCAATTCTTGCAGGAGGGAATACTTTAGATCTGAAGGAGAAGTGACATGATCTTAACCTCTGCCCTTTATGATGGTCAAATATCTGCCTGAATGTCATGAAACTGACCATTATTACCAAGTTCCATTAGGAGGATAGCTGTATTAGATAAGTCTGCTCAGGCACTTGATAGTCCTTGTGATTTCCAGAAGGTGCTTGGAATTTTTCTCAAAGTCATGTTATGTAGTCTTGCTGGGGATTTAATTATGTATGGCTTCAACTTTGAACAGGATTCTACCTCTCATGACCTCTCCATCTATGCTGATTCAGAGAAACTCTTTGCTTTACAAAACAGCTTACTTTTGCTTTACAAAACGAGCACATAATAGATTAAAACTCAATGTAAACCGCTCGAAACTCGACTGCAGAAAATACGACTTCAGCAACAGAGTGATCAATGCCTGGAATGCACTACCTGACTCTGTGGTTTCTTCCCCAAACCCCAAAAACTTTAACCTTAGACTGTCTACAGTAGACCTCTCCCCGTTTCTAAGAGGTCTGTAAGGGGCGTGCTTAAGCGCACCATCATGCCTACCGTCCCTGTCCTGCTGTTGTATTGTCCTCTTTATCGGAACTTTTTACATGTTATGTTTATACAAACAACTACTATCCTGTACATGTTTGACAAATAAATAAATAAATAAATAAATAAATAAATAAATAAATAAATAAATAAATAAATAAATAAATAAATAAATAAATAAATAATAAAAATAATAAATTAAAATAAATTAAAATAAATTAAAATACAATACAATACAATAAATAAATAATAAAATAAAATAAAATAAATAAAATAAATAAAATAATAAAATAAAATAAATAAAATAAATAAAATAATGAAATAAAATAATAAAATAAAATAAAATAAAATAAAATAAAATAAATAAAATAAAATAAAATAAAATAAAATAAAATAAAATAAAATAAATAAAATAAAATAAAATAAAATAAAAATAAAATAAAATAAAATAAAATAAAATAAAATAAAATAAAATAAAATAAAATAAAATAAATAAAATAATAAAATAAAATAAAATAAAATAAAATAAAATAAAATACAATAAAATACAATAAAATACAATAAAATAATAAAATAAAATAAAATAAAATAATAAAATAAAATAAAATAAAATAAAATAAAATAAAATAAAATAAAATAAAATAAAATAAAATAAAATAAAATAAAATAAAATAAAATAAAATAAAATAATAAAATAAATAAAGCAAGCTTTGGGAGACAAAGCAACAGAGAAGATACCTGAAGGGCTGTTGGTTGAAAACAAGGAGTAGATGCGGATAGCAGACTGCTGAGTGTGGTAAGATTTTGTCTATAGGTGCGAAACATTAAAGATCAGCGTGGAAGAATTACTATGTGTCATTCTTGGTTTTGGTCCTGATAAAAAAGGTAAAGATTCCCCTCACACATACGTGCTAGTCATTCCCGACTCTAGGGCGTGGTGCTCATCTCTGTTTCTAAGCTGAAGAGCCAGCACTGTCTGATGACGATTTGGTGGTCATGTGGCTGGCATGACTAAATGCCGAAGGCGCACGGAACGCTGTTACCTTCCCACCAAAGGTGGTCCCTATTTTTCTACTTGCATTTTTACATTCTTTCAAACTGCTAGGTTGGCAGAAGATGGGACAAGTAACGGGAGCTCACTCCATTACACGGGGCTAGGGATTTGAACCGCCAAACTGCCGACCTTTCTGATTGACAAGCTCAGCGTCTTAGCCACTGAGCCACCGCATCCTGATATCTCTTCTTATTTGCCCCCCTTTTTTTCTTTTCTTTTTTCTTTTTTGGAAAAATATTTCCTCTGATCTCACCTGACTGTTCAATGCTTGAGGCAGACTGAAATCACCGAGGCCAGTATGCTAATGGAAACTTATGATCAAGCAGAAAACAACAAGCCCTTAGTTGAGCCTCATCATCACAGGATTGAACTTGGAAATCTAGTATAGATAGTCAGAGTGACAAGACTTGCAGACATCTGCGTCTTTTCTAGAAAGTTCAGTGCACCAAACAGAGGGTCTGATTTCCAGTTAAAGCTGGACAGGCATTTCTAAACCAGAGCACACCCAGCATTCAGGCTTACAGCCAGTGCCAATCCCTAACTGATAAGTTAAATAAATATTGATTGGGCAGAAGACAGACAAGATTACAAGTTCGTAAGTGGGCAGCGTTTCTTCTATGGGAGTGGAGCAATGAGTTGAACAATTAGCAATCAGTAAGTGTTGCCCTATCAGTCAAGGAAGCAGATGAAGTATCTGCATCGAAAACATGCCAAAAGTCTGTGTGTCAATATAAACTGTTAATGGACTCCAGGCTAGATAACCCCAAATCAACACTGATATTTAAGTACAATCAGGGATGTATTCAGCTTTCCTGAATGGTATATCTGCAATACTCAAGAAAAAGGACTAATTGAACATAAATGTTGCCCATCATAAGCAAGCCTTTGCCCAGAGAACAAAACGGAACAATTTAAGAGATGGTGGGAATTGTGAATCAGAGTGTGAGCCAATGAGAAGAGGTATTGGAAATTTAACTTCAGTTGCATTAAGTATCCACATTTCAAAATGTTCTGACTGCCTAGATAGTGAGATATTGTTGGGAATTTCTCCTGTGTTCCCTCTTTATCTCTTATTCTGCCTTCTCTTTGTCTATGACATTACTAGTCACACAATGTTCCCTCCCCGCCTCTGGTTTTTTTCAAGAACACTTGCTTTCCTGACTATTATTTGAAACTATGTAGTTAGCTAGGAACTAGGGGTTAGCCTACTCCCAATGTTCTGCATTAAAGTTGTAATTGGTAATATTAAAGCAGAGAATTGCCTGGTGTTCTCAGAGCTTATTTATTATCTGGTTTAGATTTAGTATTGATTGACTGAAAGAGTTCCATGGGTATTCAATACTGCACTAAATACATTTGGGACCTGCAAATGATGTGAATAAAGTGGATAATTGTATTTTGTATATATAAGTGCAGGAGTGGCACGATGGATCAATGGCAGTGGTGAAATCTAAAATATTTTCCTACCGGTTCTGCGGGCATGGCTTGGTGGGGCGTGGCTTGATGGGGCCATGTGACTGGGTGGGTGTGGCTATGTAGTCATGTGACTGGGGGGATCAAAAGACAGAAACTCACTTTAACAATGTCCTGCTGGAGCAGGGTTGGACTAGATGACCTCCAGGTCCCTTCCAGCCCTGGATTATCCTATGAAGCTACGTCTAGTGCCAGGTTTGTAGCCCTTCCTTCCTCTCCTTTTTCCTTCCGTCCCTCCCTCCCTCCCTCCCTCCCTCCTTTTCTTTTTCTTTCTTTCTTTCTTTCTTTCTTTCTTTCTTTCTTTCTTTCTTTCTTTCTTTCTTTCTTTCTTTCTTTCTTTCTTTCTTTCTTTCTTTCTTTCTTTCTTTCTTTCTCCCTTCTTTCTTTCTCTCTTCTTTCTTTCTCCTTTCTCTTTCTTTCTTTCTTTCTTTCTTTCTTTCTTTCTTTCTTTCTTTCTTTCTTTCTTTCTCTCTCTCTCTCTTTCTTTCTTTCTCCCCCCCCTCTCTCTTTCTTTCTTCCCCCACCCCCTGTTTTTGGCCTAGCAGGCTTCAGGGAAGCCTGCTGGGAGCAAAAATGGAACCTCCCCACCCCTCACCCCCGTTTTTGGCCTACACGCCCCGTTTTTGGCCTAGCAGGCTTCAGGGAAAAAAAAGTTCTGAAGATCAGCTGTGCGATGCGCGATCGCCAGAACTTTTTAAAAAACTTTTTTTAGTATTTTTTACTACCGGTTCTGCGAACCAGTAGCATTTTTTACTATTGGTTCCGGCGAACCGGCCCGAACCGGTAGCATTTCACCCCTGATCAGTGGTAAAGATGCTGGGCTTATCAGCTGGAGAGCAATGGAGTGAGCTTCCGTTTTCACCCAGCTCCTGCCAACCCAGCAATTTGAAAGCATGCCAATGCAACTAACTAAATAAGTACCGCTTTGGCACGAAAGGTTACTATGTTCCATACTTTCATGCTGGCCCATGATGATGGAAACATCTCAGACAACAATACAAGCTCCCTAGGCTGAACATTGGAGATGAGCACTGTCCCCTTGAGTTGATCGCAACTGGACAGGAAAAACCTTTAACCTTTTTATATATAAGTGCATTAGGAATTATTTGCATTTGGGATGGATAGTCAATCTGTGGAGAACTCAGTATATGGCATTGGGATCATTAATACTTGGATCTAAATACTTGTAGACGTGAGGTAATCTGTCACTACACATAATATAATTCAGAGTGAGCTAACATTGGTGAAGCATGCTTGAGTAACAAAAAGATTATTTAAAGACATTCAAAAGGGCAACAAAAAAAAAGTAAATAGTTGAACTTGTTGGTTCTATCTTGTCCAAGAAGAAAGTCTATATTCCACCAGGAAATTATGAGTAATAGAAAAAAATGGGAAGAACTGATGCTTGAGAAGAATAGAAAAATAATAAGGAAGTAGTTATTTTTACTTGGAACCAGTTTAAATCTTGCGGGGAGGGGGAGATAAATTGCATCCTAAGATTGAACTTATAAAGTGATGATCTCTGAGAAACCCTGGAAAAATTAGGAAGAACCAGGTTTGTAAATACTGTACTGACCTTTAAAAAAAAAGAGGGGTGGGGGAAGAACTAGGAAACTATAGAATCAATACTAGAGAAGGTAACAAATAATTATAGCTATAAATAATAACTATTTAATATACGCTTAGTTTTTGCATTATGTTAAATGGGGGAGATTGTTTTAAAAATGTATTTATTGAGGCTATTTCTATTGTATAAAGTATTGTAAGTCATTGTAAGGCACTGAGAGTCTGGAAGTATTTGGCAGAATAAACCTTTAATTTAATTAAACATGTGCATTTAATCCACATATTTGACAAAGAACCTATTATAGATCTAGAGCAGTCTTTCTCAAACTTGACAATTTTAAGATTTGTGGACTTCAGCTCCTTGAATTCCCCAGCTTGTTGTCAAGGTTGAGAAACACTGATTTAGAGGCTTAGAGCCTGATTGCTGACTCTTAAATGGGCTTCTCCTATCTAAGGTTTCTTAAGTAGTCTTCAAGCATTGTTACTGCCTTCTTAACTGGGAATCTTCAGAGAAGCAAAGGCCTTAGGAAACAGGTGTTGTCTGACTGGACCTAGCTAGCATACAGATCAATGTCCTGGAAGAACAGAAATTAATAAAGTTAGCTTTGCACCACTAATTATACTATGCTCTGTTTATTAGAAAGTTAGTAACTGTGGTAGGAATCAGGGGCGGGTTCCTGTTACCTGCCTACCGATGCACTGTGCGCACATCATCTCATTTCGCGCATGCACACGCTCGCTGCACGCACGCATCCCCTCGCGTGATTTTGTTTCTGTGCATGCGCAGGAAGCAAAAAATTCCAGAAAAAAGATGGCGCAGCGCGACGGACCGGCGAAGACGGCACTGGAGCCGTCGCACGCAAATTGCGCAATCGGCAGGTCCCTATCGGAACTGCGCACTGGACCGCACCAGTAGGAACCCACCACTGGTAGAAATGTATAAGAGAATCAAGTAAGTGAAGTTAATTACAATCTTATTTGCTCATGTTAGTGTGATGGCCAATAGACAGACAAAATCACCATGTTCAGATGTTCCATGAGGTTGAATAGGGAAGATCTCCTGTTTCAGTTTGAGATATGCCTCATTTTTGAGAGTGAAATAAATTAAATGATAGTAATGATTTTTTTAAAAAAAATTAATCTCCTGGCTTGGTTTCTTCTATTGTGTTATTCCTGTGATTTATTACATACCTACAGTATATCCATTTCCTGCAACTTAGTCCTGACCTGATAATGGGAGAATCTGCTCATTTCAGTTTTCTCAGTCATCTATAGTCTTCAAGACAACCACTTGTCTGAAATGGTATTGGGTCTCAGTTGGACTAGATAGAAGACCTCCAAGCAGGGGTGGGTTCTAACTTACGTCGCTGCCAGTTCGCTTCCTCCCATGCCGCATGGGTGCACCTCGTGTGCGCGCATGTACTTTGCGCTCGCACATGCGCAATGCTGAAAAAATAAAAAGAATCCCTCCCAAAAAGCTGAAAACAAGATGGCGACGCATGCGCAGTGCTGGAAATTTGGCTTCTGCACATGCTCAGAAGAAAAAACACAGAAAAAAAATCCAAAACAATTTTTCCCCAAATTTTTTTTTCAAAAAAAAGATGGCGGCACCCATGGACCGGCACCGCCCGAACCGGTTCTGTGACATCATCATGACATCACCAGCGGGTTGCTACCGGTTTGGGCGAACTGGTCCGAACCGGGAGGAACTCACCTCTGCCTCCAAGGCCTCTTCCAGCACTATTCTGAACTGAACTGAATTATCACTGCCAAAATTAGGGTAGAGTACCAGTCAGTCTGAGGTCTTTATTACCCAGCACTCTGGTTACACTTTTTTTTGAATTAACTAGAATTCCAAACTAAATAACAGAATGAAAGACCTAAGAATAGGGAGTCAGAGTTTCGCTGAATATCTTTTGCATTTATTTTCAAACATAATGTAGCAATTTTCATGTGGTGCAAGCTTTCGTTCAGGTAATTGAATTTGAAGATAATACCTTTTCTCCTATCTAAATTGGTTCCATTGTTTTCATGTTGCTACTATTACTTTAGCACCAGTTCTTTTCCCTTAACTGCTGTTGATTTATTCACATTACAGTCAATCATGCAGTGAGATGTGTAATACTACAGCATTGTATAGTCAATTAGATTGGGCTATGAGAATACATCACCATGTAAACTGGAATTCATGTATACATAACAGATATTTATCACACTGGAAAATATGAAAAGCTTCTAGTTAAAGATAACAAAAATCAACCCAATGATATTGTACAATGCAGAATTGAGTAAACTTTATTTTTATTCTTTTTCCTGGGGGTGGGGGCATGTTGGTTCCTTCACCATCATATTTTTAGATTTGGTTAAGCAAAATTTGAATAAAAAAAATGGCAAAATAAAAAGTGCTCAACACCAGATAGAGGCCAACATCAAATCACGTTGCTGCATATTATTGATTCCAAAAATATCATATTGTTTTTCGATCTTGTATAATTTAGGCAACCAATAAGTAAACTTCAAAGATTGAAAGACTGTGTACTGAAAAAAATTTTATTGTGTATTTTCTCTCTCTGGCTAAAAAAAAACCCCTTTAGAAATACAAAAGAGTTAAAATGCTTTAAGAACTGAAAGAAGCTTTTTAAAAAATTATTTCATTTCTATTCCATATAAACAAACAACGGAATTCACTTCCAATTGAAAGAGTCATGCTTGACCAGGATGTTATAACACAGGCTTAAGTTATGTCTCCTGCCAGCAATGCAGCATTTTAGACATTAAACTGTTAGCTGAAGTGCTGCCTCTGCAAATTTGCATGTCTGCATATTTAATGCTGCAATATACCCATGTTCATTGCTGTGGTCGTTTGTGGGGCAACTGGGAGACAGTACAATCAAATGGTTCAGAGGAAATTGTGTAATTGAGGACAGTCTTTGCATTATATTGCTTCAATCTGGTTTTTTTTATGAATGGCCAGGGATATACAAAGCTGCCTTGGTCCAAAAATTGTTATTTTATGTGATTCTGTCCCATACTTCCATTCGATTTGAGCACTGAAGGCAGCAAGTAGTCAATAAAACACAAAGTGCAAATAACTCCCCTCAAAAATTCAAACACGTACATTAAAAACTAGGCAAACATCAATTAATAATTAAAAGAAGATACATCTTGGCTACTCTTCTACAGGGAAAAAAAACCTAACACAATTTTTAGTAGAATTGGAACAGTACCAAATAAACTGTCTCTTGAGGGCTGGATTGTCAAATCTCAAGCAAATGAATTTTCAAAGAACCACTCCTGAGGAGCAGGCCTTTTATATAGTTAGATCCTAAGACATAATTAGATCCTAGGACATTTAGGGTTTTTCGTCATATTATTTTGTTCCCTGACAACCAATGTGCAATATTGAATTTATAAGATTGGAAAAGTCTTTAAGTCCAACCACTTGTCTAGAATCTTTACATCATCTCAGAAAAATGGCTATTTAATCTTCGCATGAAGATCACTAGGGATGAAACACCCACAGTTGCAGGAGGCAGGCTGTTTCATTGTTATTAGCTCTCAGAGTCAAGATTTTTCCCCTTATTTCTAAATTGGAACTTTCTGTGAAGTTTCCCCCCATTAGTTTTTGCCCTATTCTTTGGCACTATGGGGCATAAATCCACACCTTCCTCTCTGCGATAGTATTTCATGTGTTGGGAGATTGCTATCATGTCTCCCTTTTAGCCTTCTCTTCGTTAGGCTAAAGAGTCCCTGTTTTTCTTTAGATTTGGTTTCCAAGCTGCTCACCATCATTGTTTCTCTTCTCTTCTCTTCTCTTCTCTTCTCTTCTCTTCTCTTCTCTTCTCTTCTCTTCTCTTCTCTTCTCTTCTCTTCTCTTCTCTTCTCTCTTCTCCTCTCCTCTCCTCTCCTCTCCTCTCCTCTCCTCTCCTCTTCTCTTCTCTCCCCTCCCCTCCCCTCCCCTCTCCTCTCTTTCCAGTTCTTCAGCATCCTCATTGTACTGTAGCAGCCAAAACTGGAAGCGGTATAGTGTGGAACTCTCACCTCCTATGGTTTAAACACTATACTTCCTTTGATGCAGCCCCATATTGCATTATAGGTAGTCCTTGCTTAATAATGGTAATTGGGACCGACAATTCCATCGCTATGCAATGCCATTATAAAGCATGATGTCACATGGCCACACCAACTTACAATGGCAGTTTCAGCAGTCCCCGTTACTGTGGTAAGGCAAATCTTGCTTGGTTGCAGGCTCTGTCCTGTGGTCATGTGATCATCACTGGCAACCTTCTGCTGACTTCCCTGTTAACCTTGTTTGTTGGAAACCGACAGTGAAAGTTGCAAAGTTGTGACTGCGGGATATTATGACATGATAATTGTGAGCTGGTTGCCAAGTGCTCAAATTACGTTACCATGGGGACACTGCAACAGCTGCAACTATGAGAACTCACCGTTAATCCCCCTCATTCAGTTCTGTCGTAACTTTGAGCAGTCGCTGAAAAATTGGTTATCGTTTTTCAGCTAACTGTGAACCCACCTGATGGTGAGATCATCCATCCAACTTTTCTGTTTTATCAAGAAGGAGGCTTTGGTCAACTTATGAAACTTAAGTGCCCCAAATCCATAACATTTCATTAGTCTATTTATCTAATAGTTTCCCAAAAAATAAAAAAAAAACCAGAAAGATTTGTTTGGCATGATCTATTTTTAAGAAACACAGGCTGGATTCTAGTAATCCCCCATATGATCTCTATTGCCCACACTAGTAAGCAATTCTTTCCATTCCCATGGCAAGAGGCCAATCTTTGCAACATGCCAGTGGTTTCATATTTGAATTACTTAAGAATTCTTGGACTTATTCTCCAAAGCACCTAAGAGCAGGGCAAGAACAATGGGTGGAAGCTATTAAAGAGAGAGCCACCTTAGAAGAAATTTCCTGACAGTGAGAACAATGAATCAGTGGAACAACTCCTGGAGTTGTGGGTGCTCTATCGCTGGAGGTTTTCAAGAGTAGACTGGACAACCATTTGTCTGGAATAGATTAAGGTCTCCTGCCTTGAACAGGGGGTTGGACTAGAAGACCTTCAAGGTGCCTTCCAGCCCTGAGATATGATTATATGAAATGATACATAGAACAACGATCGTTTAAATATATCAATTAAGTCCAAAATTTGAATTGGTGTCTGCTTCCTTTTCTCAGAAGTCCTTACTTTTTCTGTAAAATGTATCCATGTCCCAGTCTCCCCTTTTAAAATTTATTTATAGACAGGATGACTACATAGCATGATCTATGAACATGCTATTATTTCTGAATATATTTTCCCAGTGTCTTTTTTATGCTCTATTAACCTAAAACAATGAACCAGGCCAAAACCACTAGCTCTGGATCACAAAACTATGGCTTTTGTGCCACATTGTTCCAGTGCATTGTCATCTGCTGCACTTAGAATGTTCCAGAATGTTCTGTTTTAGGCACAAAATATCTGCCAATTATACTCCTGAGGTAAGGAAAATATCACATTAGATCTATTAATTATAATCAGGACTGGTAATAACATGTTGCAGTATGGAACACTTAAGATTGCAGCCACCCACCCAGTTAGTCCCATTCCATTATATTCCATTCCATTCCATTCTCCATCTCTCACTCACCCCATCTCAGGCTTGTTTCTCCTTCCCCAGCACAACAACCATTTTGCATCCTCTGAGCTTGTTTAAATTGGGCTGTTATTTTGGATATAGGGAAGGAAGATATCCCTTCCCTAAATATTTATTTACTTATATATTTATGTATTTCCTTTAGGTTAGTGAGGTCACTTGGGTTTATGGTGAAATAAAATAAAAATTAAAAACTGAGATATTAAAAACAATTAAACTCTATAATTAAAATCAGTTAAGAGTTAAGATGTGCAAAACATACTGTTCTGTAGATGGAAAGTTCTGGAGAACATTAGAATTCTCCATACCCCAGAATGGTATATTTTGCATATCCCTAATTAAAACTTAATTTAAAAACATGTATTTTGGGGGTATATCACAATCCAGGCCTTGAACAAAGGAGTAAAGGATACATTTACTCAGTGGGATCCACCGGTTTCCATCTTTTGTACTTCCTTAATATCAAATATATAACTCCAGTGTGAAAATAGATTAGCAACCAAGGGACGCTTTCCTGGAGTATGGTATTCACTCAGCATATTTATTTATAGCACTGACTATCCAGTTATCTCTGCAGTTTACAATAAAACTTACATTCAAAATGGAAACCACAAACATGTAAGAGTAAAACCACATTTTCCTAAACTTCTAGCCACACCTCGATTTTCCTCTCACCTCCACTTTCTCCTATATTAAAATCACTTATATTCAACATACTTAACCAAAACTAGCAGCAGCTAAGACAGCTATTATGGACTAGATGTTGCACTAATCAAACAGAGCTCTCTTATGAATCCAACATTATTACAGTCAAAGACCAGCATAAAGCTCTTTATGTATCTTGGTAAGAGAAGAAGGAATAGAAATGTTTCTGTATCAACTGTGATATGATAAGGCAGTGTTTCTCAACCTTGGCAGTTTGAAGATGTGTGGACTTCAACTCCCAGAATTCCCCAGCCAGCGTTGCTGGCTGTGGAATTCTGGGAGTTGAAGTCCACACATCTTCAAACTGCCAAGGTTGAGAAACACTGTGATAAGGTAATAATGCTATTTCTGAGGCCAGTTTGGCAGTTCATAGTTTGGATAAATTTTGAACTCATGGATTCAGAAAAACAAGGCATTACTTACTCTCTCCACATCTGTTTTTTCTTTGTCTAATAAATCACTTTTCTATTCAAGAATACTCAAAGCAGTGAGCAATAAAAATACAAAATAGAAACCATAAAACAATAAAGCACTGCAGTAAAAACAGATTCTAGATGATACTATACAGCAATATAAGAGCAGTGACAAATTCACTGAAAGCCAGTATTGGTTAGATGTTTCCCCAAAGGTTTGAAAGACAAGAACCTAGTCTTGGCCAGCTTGCTTTAAAGCCCATTGAGCATTCCTTTACTATTTGTTTATTCATATATTACTAAGTGTATTGAAGAAAGATGAGTCATAAATCTACCAGTATAAAAATGTACATGAGTTTGAGGTCCACAATACTGGAAAAGTGAAGCTTTGTGCCTTGAAACAGTGAAACTAACTTCCCACAGATGCGAGCCAACTCCTGAGGAGATCAGGTAACATAGTAGTACAGATGAGGAATTATCATGCTCCAACACATCCCCAAAAATGAGTCATGTGCTTTAAAGGAGTCCGATCCATGCTCAGAGATGGATGGAAAGCTGTGAATATTTTAGAATTTAACATATATCTAATTAACATCATCAAGAACATCATTCAGGAACATGTTGGTCCCCACATGGGCTAGAAAGCAAATTCTATCATTTCAGATGAGCCTGGCCAATGATCACAGCAACAAGCTATATCCGTGATGGCGAACCTATGGCACGCGTGCCCGAAGTGGCATGTGGAGCCATGTCGCCTGGCACGCGCGGCTTCCTCTTCTGGGTTTCTGGCATGCGCAATGCATGTGCAATGATCAACCTTTGTGTGTGTGGCAGTGCCGGAAACTGGAAGAGCTGGTCCTCCGTTTTCCTGCATGAGCATGCGCACCGGCCAGCTGATCGTCACATGTGCATGCTCGCCAGTAACCGGAACACTAGCACACATGCACACACCAGAAACCGGAAGTTCATTTTCAGGTGTCTGCATGCGCCCTGGGCAGCTCCTCTTCCAGGTTGTGGGCCAGGTGCGCATGCACATGTGCACACACGCGCTCCCTTTTCAGCACTCGGTGCCGAAAAGGTTCGCCATCACTGAGCTATATTATACTGAATAAATGATAAAATAAACTAGCAGTCCATCCCAAAAAAACTAAACAAGACGAAACCTGAAGTCTAACATTAAAAATACACTGCCCACAAGGAGAAATATATTCCACAATCTATAAATGTGGATTAATTGGGATAACTCTCTTGCATGTGACCACATTCCCAGGCCACACCTGGCTCTTTTAAGCCCTCTCTCCTCTCTTACCTGAGGATGCAAAGATTGCAAGTGTTCTTTCCAGTTTTACATCCACTCACAGCTTTAACACATGCCTCCGATACTCACTTCAGCCCACAGTTTGATTGGACTGCAAGTTGAAAAGATGGAGCAGGAATACAAATCTCTGGGAAGAATCTATTCTTTTGAAACTGTTACTATATAACGCCTAGCTTTTGAAGCACTCATATATCATCGCCACATGTGCTCTAGATCCTAACCTTCTTTCTAAATCCCTGTGAGCCTCTAAATCACTGTCTTTGAATTTGACAAGGTTAAGATGTGTAGAGTCCAACTCCCAGAATTCCCTAGTCAGAATGCATGGGAGTTGACGTCCACACATCTTAAAGTTGTTTGGAAAGCTCTGCTGTAACTCTTTGTAAAATTATATATTAAACTATTTTTGGAGTAGGGGGAATTCTAATGGGAATATAGTGACCCATTTACTGCTCTTACTTGTGGTCTCCTCTAGTCTGAAACAGGGCTGGCCCGTTTTTCAAGATATTTTATTTTTATTTATCAAATTGATCAGTGAATCAATGCCCAATGCGATATGTATTTCACCTTGAGTAATTTTGACAACTGGTCTATCCAAGCTTTGTATCAATAAATAAATGTAGATATTTTTTAGAAAATAACTTCTATCTTTCCAAATGTTTGTCGGTTGTGTCAATCTATTTCTAGGTTAAATAAAATAGATCAGGGGTGTCAAACTCCCGGCCTGCGGGCCAGATGAGTCATGCACTGGCCATGCCCACGCCCACTTTAGCGAAGGGGGAAAAAGTCCCGATACATCACGTGACACTGCTGTGACATCGTGAGTTTGACATCCCTGAAATAGATGGTTGTTGTAGAGAAAGGAGAAGGGACAAGAGAAGTGGAAAAAATTTAGAGTCCTGGAGTTTATGTCTCTTATTGTATCAGTGTTAGGCATTACAATAACTGGGCCAACATGAGGCAAAATTCAAGAAAATTAGCCAACATTTTGAAAACAAATAGACTCTTTTTCAGAATCTCTTTGAACCTGGAGAGGCTGGCTTTTAAGTCTGTTACCCCTATTCCCTTAAAGAATTAAGAGACATGACTTTCCTTTGGAAACATGCATGAAACCTGTCAATTTGATTATGGATTTATACATAAGGCCTGCATTCCTGATTCTCTTCTAGTGAAAGTGAAGGATTACCTATGGGAATGAGAATGAATATAGCAAGAAGAAGAAGAAAGAAGAAAGAAGAAAGAAGAAAGAAGAAAGAAGAAGAAGAAGAAGAAGAAGAAGAAGAAGAAGAAGAAGAAGAAGAAGAAGAAGAAGAAGAAGAAGAAGTAGTAGTAGTAGTAGTAGTAGTAGTAGTAGTAGTAGTAGTAGTAGTAGTTGTTAAAGGGAGGAGTTTGCCTGAAAGCTTTACCTATTACAAAGTCTGGGTCACCTTTTAATGCCAAGAAATATAACCATAACATCCTCAGGACAGTTGTTGAGTGTAAGGTGGGGTAGAATTTATAAAATTCTACTCTGGGTGAAGGAATTGTTTTTGGTGAGTCACAAATGTATTTATTAGAATCCTGATTGGTTGACTTAGACACTGCTAATCTTTATAAAAATTTCCAACAAGAGATGTGTTACTTCCTTTTGTATTTCATAGGCTCCAGTGTTGTGTGCATTCTGTACTGCAATAGTTCCAGCACTGATGCCTACAGCTCTAAACATATCTAGAAGAAAGTTAAGTTTCATGGAATCTGTGTTTTTGTTGAGTAAAAATGTGTGCAGCATTTAGTAAGAGAGCTGCAGGTTCTGAGCTGGCAATTAATTTGAGTTTGTTCCATTGGGAGCCAGACTTACTTTCAAATCCATGTGTTTAGACATAAAAAAAGCATAAAACTGGCAGAGAATTCATTCAGTTTTCAAGGATTTCTTTTTTTAAAAAAATTTATTACAATTTTCCAGTTTAAAAACAAAACAACATACAAAACATACAAAACAAACATATACTGTACATCACATATACATAAAATATAGTTCCACTAATACAGCTTTACGTCGTCGGAATTCCCTTCTTGATTCTATATTTTCCTAATTATGGCTATTGTTTTATACCTACACATTTTTATCCTTATCTATTCAATACATACATTATTACCTATTATCCCATAATTATATATTCTTATATACATTATATACATTATTTTACAACCATTAAGATTTAAGGTTACATCTATCACATTTTCTTTTCTTAGTTTACACATTAATTTTACTTTTCTTTTCAAGCCATCTATCCCAAATTTTATAGTACCCTGTTTCCTCTCGCTCTCTCATTCCATAGTTTCTCATTGTGCAGCTCATTTCTGCACAATCTAGCACCTTTTTTACAATCATGGCATTTGAGGGATTCTTATCCTTTTTCCAATTCTGTGCAAATATAATTCTTGCTAGTTTTCGAATAGAATTCGCTAGTGCGAATATAATTCTCGCTAGTTAAAGCAAGCAAGCAAACGAAACAAAACTTCTGATCCTCAACATCTCCTAATTCCGGTCCAATGTAGAAATGTACAACCTGCATTCCCGGGATTGTATATGGCCCCAAAGCAAATGTGTACAAAATCTGAAGTCAAAACAAAATAAATGTCAGGATTGAAATGATTAAATATTCAGGAGAGTTACTATACTAACTGTATTTCATTCATTTAGCTTTGATCAAGTTAAAGTGGAAGTTAATTTTTAGATTTTTTCCCTCACACGCAGAGGCCTCGTTCTCCTGAAGGTTGTGCATCTCTGTTAGGGGGAAAAAATGAGAGAAGGTGAGAAATATATAAAAATAAATGTTTGGACTGGAAGGGAGTTTCTCCCTCTCCCGCTACTAGTATCGCGAGCCATTGATGGCAAGAATACAAGGAGGTACTTCTCCATGTATAGTGAAAATTTTCTGATGCCTCCTGTGTTGAATGGCTTTAAAAAGAGATTACACAAATTGAATCAACAGCTGCTCTTCTTTATAAAAAAGCCCAGAGCAATTTACAAAAAAGTAGACACTAAAAAAAACAAAACACAAAGCACTTTTCAGGCAGCATTATTTTCACTCTTTAAACCCTACCAACCGATGAATGTTATCACTGCAGCCAACCTTGAAATGCTAAAAATGCAAAATCGTCTTATCAATTTGAGATTGATACCATTTGAGAGTGCACAAGAAACAAGGCTTCATTCCCACTGACCTCCAACTAACGTATTTGTTTTTAAAGTCACTGCTTCCTGTGAAAAAGAATTGACAAGGTTCTCTATTTTCTATTAAAAGAAAAAAAATTGTTGTGAAATGGAAGGATTAGTAACACAAGCTTAAAGGGAGGAAGCAAAGCTCAGGAACCAGGAGGTGGGTCTTCCAATAATGAGAAACTGCCCCACTCCCAAGCTTTGAAGAATTCCATTGACCCAACAGGAAAATGGAATAAATCACTTCCAGTGAGCTGGAAGTAAATTAGCTCAGTTGCCCAGCATTCACCGCAGCATGAGAATAGAAGAGGGTGGCACCAATACAGAACCAGCACCAAAAACCTATTGTATGTAAGCGTGTTCTTTGAAAGTGAAACGTTTAGCTGTATGGCAATTGAAACCCAGCAATATTAGATGTGTATATGTGTACACCCATATGATGTAGATATACATATCATCAGACATAAGGCTCTGTGTACATGCATGTGTATGATGATAATGTTCATCCATCGTGTTCGAAGAGGATCTTGACATCGGGGGGGATGTCAAGACTTGCACGTGAATTGGATTAAAATGCATGTGTATACACATACATACAACTGTCATCTAATATAAGTTTGATCCTGGGAAATATTTTACACAAATATATGGGTGAATAAACATAAATAAGTTGTTCAACCAGGACTTCAGCAACTTGCAAAAAGATAACAGGATTGGAACCATCTGGATCTGCAGAAAATGCAAGATGCTGCCACCGAGAAGGCATGACTCTAGGGTCCAACATGATGACATTGTTTAATGGAAGGGACCCAGGACATGACCTCCCCCAGATCTGGTGGGGTGAGCAGAGAGAATGTGAGAAAGTTGGTCCTGTAAATAGCTTGGTCCTATGCTGTATGTCAGGGTGTCAAACTCACGGCCTGCAGGCCGGATGCATCACATGCTGGCCACGCCCACATCTGGTTTAGCGAAGGGGGGGAGTTGCAATACATCATGTGACACCACCGTGATGACACGAGTTTGACACCCCTGCTGTAAGTCTTTTTAGGTCTTTTCAGATTGGCCTATGTATGTATGTGTGAATGGCTTGTATTTTAAATATGTTTTTAAATTGTTTTTCTTATTTGAATATGTATTTCTATTTGTTGTGAGCCACCCAGAGTTCCCTGGGAGTTGAGTGGCATAGAAATTTTATTAAATAATAGTAATAATAATAATAATAATAATAATAATAATAATAATAATAATAATAATAATAATAATAATAATAATAATAGTAATAGTAATAGTAATAGTAATAGTAATAGTAATAGTAATAGTAATAAAACAACAACAAACAACAAACAACAAACAACAAACAACAACAACAAACAACAACAACAACAACAACAACAACAACAACAACAACAACAACAATAATAATAATAATAATAATAATAATAATAATAATAATAATAATAATAATAATAATAATAATAATAATAATAATAATAATAAAAATAATGATAGATCACCAGCACCTTGAATTGTACCTCGAAGCCTACTGAGAGGCAAGGCTATTCGCAGAGCAGAAATGTTTTATGGACAAAACATCAAAATTGCCCAATTTCATGCATTCTGAACCAGCTGCAGGTTCTAAGTGCTCTTCAAGGCAGCCCCATGCAGAGTGTATTACAATACTACAATACTAAGGTAAAGGTAAAGGTTCCCCCACACATGTGTGCTAGTCGTTTCCTGCTCTAGGAATAATTACAATTACAATATTTACAATATAATTCCTAATTATAATAGAATTACAAATAGGAGGTAATTAAGGCAAGAATCACTGTGAGCCTCCCACAGCCAAGAATGTGTGCAATTCATACACAGGTTGAATCTGTGCAAAATCTGCCACCACTACCCCGATCAACGCTACAACCATTCAGTCTTGCCAGAATTAATCTGAAGTCTATTTCCCATATCTGAAATCACAGGTCTCTCAATATAGCTTGCTGAGTTATAATACAGAAGGGTCATAATGAGGTTTTGATTCAAGCTGTCTTTGGTCAGCCACTGTAGGAATATCCTGATAGACTGATTTGTAGAAATAGCTTGGCTGATCTGATCCATCAACCATCTAATCCATCATGGTGGTTGTTACGTATTCATGTATTCTCCCAAACAGCCGATTGAACACAGAGAAATGTAATTGTCGCAAGCAGAGCAGGGGTGGGTTCCATTTACCTTCCCTACCAGTTCACATCGCGACGGAAGTGCACATTTTGCATCGGTCATGTTGCGCAAAACACCCGGAAATTACCCTCTGCGCATGCGCAGAAGCCTTTGCGCATGTGCAGAAGGGTTTTTTTGCAAGCCACGGCGACCAGAGGACCGGTTCGGGAGTGTGGACCGCCAGTAATCGCTGCCAGTTCGGTGAGCGGCGGTAAATTTCTGCTACAGTTCTAAAGAACCGGTCCAAACCGGCAGCAACCCACCACTGAAGCAGAGTATAGGTAATCCTCATTTAACAGCCACAACTGGGACTTGCAACTCGGTCATTATGTAAAATGGTTGCTAAATAAAATCATAACTGTGCTTATGGTGTTATTTCAGCTCTCCTTTGCTTTACACCTTTTGCTTCACACACATGACTGCCCCTCATTTGGTTTTGGAAATACAGTTTGGTCTTCTAGCAAATGAATAACCTTCCTTTTAATACCATAGCAGCATCTGAATTTAAATTAATCGATGAATAAAAAGATGGTATTAGAATAGCACCTGGTGAATTGATTTGGTATGGTATCATTATTGTTCCATATATCCCATGGGTCATTAGATGGTATTACCCAGGCAAGTCACTTCTGATCTAGAACTCTTTCTTGTCTTTACAAAGATGTAGCCAATAGAAACTCTATACTCATCTATAGATTTGCCCTGAAGTATAAAATTGTATCAGAGCCCAGCTTTGCCCAGAAACACTTGATTTCATCTCCTTTCATTCCCAGCCATTGCCTTTCCAAACTTGCTTATCTGTTATCTATGGTATAATTTTTCTGTCCTCTAACAAGAGCATCTTCATATGGCAATCAGTACACTGAGAATATTCACAATCAGAATAACAAAATAACAGAGTTGGAAGGGCTGCCACAAAAAAAGCAGGGTGGGGAGTCAACCTATTCCAAAGTGTCTGAAGGCAGGACAAGAAGAAATGGATGGGAACTATTGAGGAGACAACCAACCTAAAACTAAGGACAGTTAGAACAATTAATCAGTGGAACGACTTGTCTCCAGAAGTTGTGGATGGTTCAACACTGGAGGTTTTCTAGAAACGATTGGACAACAATTTGTCTGAAATGGTATAGGTTTTCCTGCTTGAGAAAGGGGTTGGACTAGAAGACCTCCAAGTCCTTTCCAATTCTGTTTTTCTGTCATTCTGAAGGAATCCTGGACATCTTCTAGTCCAACCCGCTGCTTGAAAAGAAGATCCTATACCAGTGATGGCGAACCTTTTTTTGCTCGGGTGCCAAAAGGGTGTGCGTTCGTGCAATAGCGTGCACGCGCGTGCCCACACCCATAATGTAATGCCCTCCCCCGCGCATGCGTGCACAAACCCCATGCTGCCCCCCCTCATGTGCAGAAACCTCACTGAAGCCTCCGGACTTCCGGTAGGCCTGTTGGGCTGTTTTTCACCCTGCCCAGGCTTCAGGAAAGCCTCCTGAAGCCTGGGGAAGGCGAAAAACAGCCCAATGGGCCTACCGGAAGTTCATTTCCGAACTTCCGGTAGGCCCATTGGGTCCATTTTTCGCCATCCCCAGGCTCCAGAGGCTTTCCTGAAGCTTGGGGAGGGCAAAAATGGCCTCCCCCCACCCTCCTAAAGGCAAAAAATCAGCTGGCTGGAGCTGACATAGGGCAACGCCTCGTGAGCCCTCAGATATGGCTCCACGTGCCACCTGTCCTATCACGGTCCTATACCATTCTGTACAAAAGGATGTCCAATCTCTTCTTGAGATTGAAGACAAGGGTCTTCTTGATGTAACTGGATATAGACTGGATTGTGAAAAACAGGGACAAGTCAGTCAAAGAAAAGAAGAAAATACAAAAAGCATCAAGATAAAAAATATACGGTATAACCCCAATCCAGTAGGGTTACTGATAGAATGGTGAACATTATGTATAGATATGACATATAGGCTGGATTTTTACATGTTTAGAAATTGAACAGAAATTGGAGAAAAGAAAAAGCAGCAAACCCTGACATTAATCTGACCTCTATGGTGCTCAGGGCCCGAACTCAACCCCAGCCTGTTCAACAAATGCTTGTTCTTTTGATTGATTTCATAAGGTTTTATTTTCCAGCATAGCCATACAGAAAATTTCATTTAAGAACACATTGTGCACTTTGATTTTTGTACATTTTTATTTGCTTTGTGTGTAGGGGAGTGTTTGTTGTTGTTAAAAAGTACCTATATAAAAATCTTTTAAAGACGCAAGTTTTGGAACTAAAATTTATAAGCATTGAATTTCAAAGCAATAAAACTCTCTCTGCTAGTTGTGCCAGTGATACAGTCTCTGACCTTTCTTGATTTATCTTCTGTTGTCAACAATTGTTTGATGTGGTAAGGGCTTGTGATTTAGAACTCTAGTAGAGTTAATTTGCCCTGATGAGTTTGAATGTAACCTCAGGCTTCTTTCAACAATTTCTTCTAAAGAATTTAAATATTTGAAGCATACTAAACTTAGAATAAAAACAATGTTCTGGGTGTGCTTTGTGGCATCAAAACCAACAATGAGATTGGATGAAAGAAATAAATAAAATTGGATTTGCATGTGCATGTCTCATTTAATTTTTCTTGCTTTCATTTTATCAACAGTTCCACTGTAGCCATTCCTTTGGACTTGCCATCCAAAAATCCAAAGGTTAGAGAAAGAAATGTCAAGATAACAGAAAAATGGATGCATCAGACTGTGCATGTCTAATTATGCTACCATTCATGATGGGCAATATTCACATTGAGTATGCACTGTGTTTACCCCACTGTTCCTACTTAGTGACAGAACAGAGAATAATAGGGTTGGAAGAGTACCATAGAAGTATTCTAGTCCTAACCCCTGTTCAAGCAGGAGACCTTATACTATTTCAGGCAAATGACTGTCCAGTCTGTTCTTGAAAACCTGTGATAATGGAGCACCCACAACTTCCAGAGGTAGGTTGCTCCATTAATTAATTGTTTTCACAGTCAGGCAATTTCTCCTTAGTTCTATCTAGGCTGGATCTCTCTTCAATGATCTTCTACCAGTTACTGTACTTCTTGTACTGTAGTCAGATACTTTGGACAATAGGTCAACCCCTTCTTTTGATAAATCTTCAAGTAATAGAAAACTGCTATCATATCACCCTTAGTCCTTCTCTTCCTTAGTTTACGCAACCTAAAACCATCTCTATCCATTGGCCCCAATGGATTTTGTGCCTACTTCTTAAAAAAGCTTTCCACTACCATAGCAGAACCTCTTAGCATAATCTATGAAATATCCTTCAGAACCAGCTCCTTGACCAACCTATGGTCATTAGCCATGGTCATCCCTATCTTCAAAAAGGAAGACCTCAACCTAGTTGAAAATTACAGACCAATCTCACTGTGTTGCGTCACCTGCAAAGTCATGGAATCAATCATAAACCAATCCATTACCCTCCATTTAGAGACAAACAACCTACTCTCTAACAAGCAGTTTGGTTTCAGGAAAAATTTGTCCTGTAATCTACAACTCCTACACTGCAAAAACATATGGACTACACAACTCGACAAGGGTAAAGCAATAGACACAATTTACATAGACTTCTGTAAAGCCTTTGATTGAGTGGTACACGTCAAACTACTGTTAAAACTAAACTCTGATGGCATTTTCAGATCCTTGCATACAGTAAGTGGATAGCTGCATTCCGGTCAAATAGACAACAAGTAGTCAAAATAGGGAGTGCCTTATCAAACCCTGCACCAGTTAACAGCGGTGTCCCCCAAGGCAGCGTTTTAGGACCCACACTCTTTATACTTTCCATAAATGACCTTTGCAATCATATTATAAGCAGCTGCGTCATCTTAGCTGATGATGTAAAACTATTCAACACCACCGACAATGCTGTTACTCTACAAAACAACCTTGACTATGTGTCAGAATGGTCAAACAACTGGCAACTCCAAATCTCAACCAACAAATGTCCTGTCTTACACATTGGCAAAAAAAATCAGAACACCAAATACAAGCTGGGCAGATATGACCTTGTATACGACCCTCACTCTGTCAAGGATCTTGGAGTTCTCATCTCAAACGACCTAAGCGCCAGAGCCCACTGTAACAGCATTGCCAAAAAGGCATTAAGAGTTGTCAACCTAATCTTGCGAAGCTTCTTCTCCGGTAATATTGTACTGCAAACTAGGGCATACAAAACCTTTGCTAGACCAATTCTCGAATACAGCTCATCTGCCTGGAATCTGCACTATATATCAGACATTAACACAATTAAGTCCAGAGGTATTTCACGAGAAGAGTACTCTGCTCCTCTGCTCGCAATAAAATACCTTACGCCACCAGGCTTGAAATTTTAGGCATGGACAACCTAGAACTACACTGCCTATGGTCTGACCTAAACATAGCACACAAAATTATCCACTACAATGTACTACCTGTTAATGACTACTTCAGCTTCAACCGCAAGAATACACAAGTACACAATAGATACAAACTCAAGGTAAACTGCTTCAAACTTGATTGCAGAAAATACAACTTCAGTAACAGAGTGGTTAATGCCTGGAATGCACTACCTGGCTCTGTTGTTACATCCCCAAACTTTAACCTTAGACTGTCTACTGTTGACCTCACCCCATTCTTAAGAGGTCTGTAAGGGCGTGCATAAGCGCACCAGCGTGCCTACCGTCCCTGTCCTACTGTCTCTATTTTTCGTACCCATTTACTATGTTCATATTTATGTTTATACTATACCTGTTATGTTTGACAAAATAAATAAATAAATTTAAAAAAATAAAGTAAACAAATAGTCTAGACATACATAGTTTATCAAACAATCATTCATCGTATAGTTTAGCCTCCAGATCCTTTATTATCTTTGTCCTCTTCTTTGCACTCTGTTTAGAGTCTCAATATCATTTTTGTATCATAGTGACCAGAATTGGATAAAGCATTCTATAGAATTATACAGAATATACAGAATATGCAGTATAGCTGTAGAAAGGTATCTGAAGCTATAACTGGACCTCATGTTCTCTAATGAAGGACATGACTCACACAAACATTAGATTTTCTCCTGCAAGGAGACTCCAACTGTGTGCTCATCAAATCAATCTGATAAACCTCTTTGAAAATATTTGGGATACTGGCAATAGTTTAACTTCAGTAAAATTCTCAGTTTGCATTGTGGCTGTTAACAGTAGTGACTGATCTAGCTTTAATGGAGAAAGAATACCTTAATCACTGCTGCTCTGAATTTCAGCAATTCAATGAAGGATGTTCACCAGGGATTTTCACCCAAATTTGATAGAAATTATAATATGTCCCCAAAATTAGAAAGTGTTCAGAGATACTTTACGAGAAGAGTCCTCCACTCCTCTACTCGCAACAGAATACCTTACGCAACTAGACTTGAAATCCTGGGCTTAGAAAGCTTAGAACTACATCGCCTTCGGCACGACCTAGGCATAGCTCATAAAATTATCTGCTACAACATCCTTCCTGTCAACGACTACTTCAGCTTCAACCACAGCAATACACGAGCACACAACAGACACAAACTCAAAGTGAACCACTCCAAACTTGACTGTAGAAAATACGACTTTAGCAACAGAGTGGTTAATGCCTGGAACTCACTACCTGACTCTGTGGTTTCGTCACAAACCCCCAAAACTTTATTTATTTATTTATTATTTATTATTAGGTTCTTCTATGCTGCCCTACTCCCTAAGGACTCGGGGCGGCGTACAACATAGTTTACCCTTAGACTGTCCACTGTTGACCTCACCCGATTCCTAAGAGGTCAGTAAGGGGCGTGCATAAGTGCACCAGCATGCCTATCTTCCCTGTCCTAATGTTCCCTCTTATCAGTACCCATCTTATGTATATAAACAATGTTATATCTATGTACAGTATATTACCAATACGTACTTGACAAATAAATAAATAAATAAAAATAAATAAATAAGGGTAACTGTGCCCATTTTCAGCTCAATCTAGCTTTTTGCACTGATAGCTGTTTTTATCAGATTGATTTGATGAGCACACAGTTGGTCATCAGATAGATAGTCTATACCAAGATTACAATTATTAGTTCAGAAGCTGTAAATTTTAAACATATGAACTTTAAACCACATAATGACATTTTACTAAGTCAATTTAATTATTATAATATTTGTATATTTCATACTTTTCATTATAGAGCACCCTCAAATGCATGCTTATCTCTATGAGTTTGATAGGAGCAAAAACTAAAATAGACACTTTTTAAACTTATACATTTTAAACTTTCAGTTATACTATTTTTCTCTTCTGCAATGATTCCCTGTGACTCGCACTTCAGAAATGTGAAAGCGATACAAAACATGTGTTTATTTTTTAGGAGGGAATAATAATTTCTCAAAGACATTCAAAGTTAAATAGCTCCAAATTTTAGCTTCATTCCTATTCAGCAAACCATTGAATCCACTTGAAAGTAAGTATTGTTAATGAGAATCACATTTGGGGAAAGTTAAAACAAATGACATTTATACTCTGCCTATTTCACCAATTCCATATGCAAATAATTATTTCAATGGAGATATGCCAAATATTTTCTGACCTTTAAAAGTCATTTTTAAATTTGGATTTAGATGCATTAGAAATCATACAAATGAATTGCTTGAGTATTTTCATCAACTCAACCATCACTACAGCCTGGTGCCAGAAGTCTATTAATTCTGCACAAAATGCAGAAATCGATTAAGATGAAGTGAAATTGAAGCTACTTAATCAATCCACAATTTATGGAAATTGTAATTCTTCAGTATAATAAGAATCTTATGTAGCAGCCTACCATCTCACAGGACTGAAAGTTCAGACTAATCCTATGGTGGCCAGAGAAGAAAGTGAAAAGTGAGAAAATATATATTTAATCTTTTCTTTGTTGAGTAATGCCGAATCATCCTGCATTGACTTCACCAGAAAATATTGCTAATCTACTTTATTTTGGATAAGAACAGAAGCCCTTGTCTTGCTTTGCTAATATAAAATTTCACCATGGGATGAGGTATCACAAGTATGCTGATTATACCCAGTTATATATATATCCATACTGGGTGAGGTACGTGATGCCGTGGACATTCTTTTGCAGTGTCTGGAGGCTGTGAGGATCTGGATGGGGAGCAGACTTCAGCTGAATCTTGGTAAGACAGAGTGGCTATGGATGGGACTCTTCTGTATCCAGGAGTTTATCATTTTTGGTCTTTGATAGGGTTGCACTATGTATAATCTGGGAGTCCATCTGGAGTCATGGCTCCTGCTCAAAGAGTAGGTGGCAGCTGTGGCTAGGAGGGCCTTTGCTCAGATTCATATTGTGGGCCAGTTACATCCTTTCTTGGATAGTCACTCATGCCCTAGTCATCTCCCATTTGGATTATTGCAATACACTCTACATGGGGCTACTCTAGAAGAGTATCCAGAACCTTCAGCTGGTACAGAATATAGCTTTATGGACAATTTCAGATGCTCAAAGAATGGTGCATGTAACACCTACATT
>JALIGW010000003.1:14124635-14212135 GCA_023053685.1 Diadophis punctatus similis | reverse complement strand
AGTGATGTGTCTAGTTGTTCTGCTCCGCCCTGCTCTTTTTCTCTCACCCGCTGCATCCTGGAGAGAAAACGTCTGAGGCAAAAGCTGCTTTGGCGAGTCCAATGCGCGTCCGGCCTGCAGAACAGAGCCTCTCGAGTGCTAGGACCAGGCCACGGCGCCTCAGGGCAAGGTGCCATTCTGCTGCCGCCTATGCTGCTGCTTCCTCTGAGCCCCCCGCGCTTGCATGGGTGGGTGGCTTGAATTACATCGCTGAACCCAGATCCTTTCGCCATGTCTGAGAAAGAAGAAGCAAGCTTTGTTTTTGGGACAGTCCCTCAGGCCGGACTCAGGTCGGACTTGCCTAAAAAGTGAGCAAGCCTTGCCATGTCCCTCCGAAGTGACTCCTCGGATGAGCGCAGTGGGTCTTCCTCCCCCACCACCACCAGCGTCGGCCTTACCTTCTGCTGCTCTGCTATGGGATGGCAAGCAGATGTCCCGGGACTGCTGCACATGCGCACCGCATTGGACTGCTGGTGCTCCAGCATGACATCATTAGGCTGGTCAGGATAGGGCCAGAGTGCAGGCACCGTGGACTGGGGAGGGAGGCGAGCGGGTGGCAGGCGGCATCCAGGAGCAGCAGCGGCAGCAGGTGACCAAGAGCAGCGCATTCGCTCCAGCATCTCCCGAAGCCCTTCTCCGGTGCAAGGCAGCGTGCAAAGGAGAAACGGGGATAAATTGAAGTCTGCACACTGCATGTGCAGCCCTGGGACATCCGCTTGCAGAGCGAGCGAGCTGCGACCGGGGGACCGGTTCGGGGGCATGGCCAGCCAGCCATCACTACTGGTTTGGTGAACCAGGCCACATTTCCGCTAACGTCTCTCTCGAACTGGTCCGAACTGGTAGCATTTCACCCCTGATATGGAGTGATTGACACATCCCTATTGAATATTAAATCTATTTGAAAGGCATACCTTAAAATGTAACTCAAACACTCAAACACCCCTATATTTTTATTCCCTCTTGTGCTTTGCAGAGCATTACTTAACTCAAAATAGATGTTGGGTATGCGTGGATGTAATTATCATTTTAATATGGCTACCATATCACAGTTACAAATCTATTATATGGAGAACATTCTGATTCTTTGCTGCTATCCATTTGTCAACTGGATTTTTGCAGCATAAATATTGTAGCCCTATTTTTAAGTTCCTCAGAGATTTGCTTTCTGTTAATTCTATTTTAATTTTTGCTTTGTGGATAGCACTTTTTGTTCAATGTCTATATCAGTAACTTTTCTGATAGTTTCTAATGCATTATGAATGAGAAATTCACTTAAATTATACCAAATGACAAACTGCTTTTGCTAGTTTAAAGTTTACACTCAATAGGAAACTAAGATGTGAGTTATGGTCATTCAGGACAATCTGAGCATGTTCATATTCAAACATTGTAATTCCCACCCCATGCCCATTCCATAAATATGTATGCATAATTATTCATGCTATAATAATATAATGCTGCATTTCTCTCCACTCTTGACTATTAACTGCCATGAATGAGGAAAAGACAGGACACCTGTTATATTTATTTGTATAACACTAAGTTACGTTTATTTGTATAACATTTGTTATACAAATAAATGCAGATTTCTTTTTTGAAAGGTAGTTGATTGAACAAATCGCAATGGCTTAAGTTCTTATTAGAGAGAATGCTAAGTGTTAGGGTGGTTTCAATATCACAAAGGCAGAACCTAATGCTTAGTATTATCAATGAGCCAGGCCACTGTTGTCTCTTAAATTGTTATTTCCAAACGTTAAGAGAGAGATGACGGAAAACATGACACAGAGCCATGGCTTTTGGCAAGAGAAGTACATCAAACAACATGTAGTTTCATTCAAAGTCTAGTGCAAAATAGCGGAAGTGGGACAAAAACCATTACTTTATGTGTCCCTTACAGAAGTTTGTAAGTGGGGATAGTATGAATACTTCTATCTGGAAAGCAACATTCCTTAGCTACATTCTCAAAAAAAAAAAAATCCTCCACTTATACAAAACCTGGTCATAAATATTTACTCTGCTTAGCAGCCACACAAGCAATAGCATCTTCTAGATTCCAAATTACGGTCTCCCTTGCTATTTTCTCCTTTGCCTTACCTTCATTTTGAATTTTTGAAATTATCCATCTCCTACTTTTTAATACTACTGTTTTGATATTCTTCTTCCTCTGCTCAGTTTATTGAATAATTTAAGCAAAACACCTTTAGTGAAATATTAATTTTGAAGAAGCAAAGCATAAGCATTTAGGTGATTCACTATTTTAGCTATTCTGGAGCCCAGAGGAAGCCATACAGGGAGACATTATTGGGGAAATGGCAGATGTGGCTAGGCAATCAAAGTTCCATTTCTTTTTACACACACTTTGAATGCTGAGATTTATTTTGACATAATACAATCATCTTTGATCCACCCAAAATCCTATAGTGCACTCAAGCTACTTCAGCATTTGAGACTGTTAATAGTTTTGCCTTTAGCACTAATTCACGTATACTAATCTTGTGTCTGCAGTCCAAAGTAGTACAGTTCAGTATCAGGTATTTCAGATGCAATTGCTGATCAATGTTCCTTCTTGCTTCACACGGTAGCATAAATAGCCAATTGAAACACTCAATTCTGGCTTTATATGCATTTGTTCTTAAGACTTTCTCTTGTACAACCAGAATTAGCCCCTCTGTCTCTTTCAATTTTCCTGCTCTTTTCCATTGCCAGCTCTTGTTGTTATCTGTTTTGCCTGCTAGTTTTTTTAATCTATCGGCCATGTAATACTTTGCCTTGCCATATCTCTTTTTTATTCTTCATTTGGCCTTTCTTGTAGGACGATTTGATCTCTCTGGTATTCAGTAAGCCTTCATGGTTTATTAGCTACAGTACATCTTCTTCACTGTCCTTCAGGTATTCTTCCAATGCTCTTTTTTCTTCTTCAGCCGTCTGATGTACTTACAATATTCCAGGCTCCCCTATGCTTCTTGGTTTGTCAACATCACTGTGTGGATGGAGGGCAGGATTCATAATAATTATTTTTCTGGTCTTCTTATATAGGGCTTTTAGTTCTATGTGAATCCAGTTCACTAGTCCAGCTGTGTATCTAATGAGTGGAATTGCTCAGGTGTTAATTGCCTTGATTGTATTTCCTCTACTGAGTTTGGACTTTAAGATCTTCAATCTCATGCTGTATTCACTTTTAACCTTCTTCTTGACTCCAGCGTGCTCGATGTTGTCAGCTTGAAGAATGCATATTTGTAGTGATCTTCTTCAGCCATACTCTTGATATTATTTCCATATAGCATCTTGATTCCTTCAGTTTTCACTACTGTTTCCCTGTTGATGGTAAGGGTAGCACATCTGTCCAATCCAAATCTCCATTATAATCATTAAGGAACATTTAATTCTAAATCCATGTGTTTTAATGTGCCTGCTAACTGAAACAGCAGGGGAAACTACAACTCATAGGAAAATCTTAACATCTTCCATACAACCTTTATGGGCTGTGGTCTTAGCTCTGATTGCTCTCCACCTCCTTCCCCCATGGCTGTTAGGAAGGAAGGAAGGAAGGAAGGAAGGAAGGAAGGAAGGAAGGAAGGAAGGAAGGAAGGAAGGAAGGAAGGCAGAAAGGAAAGAAAGAAAGAAAGAAAGAAAGAAAGAAAGAAAGAAAGAAAGAAAGAAAGAAAGAAAGAAAGAAAGAAAGAAAGAAAGAAAGAAAGAAAGAAAATGCATATAACTTTATAAATTCTGGAGCTATAGTGCCAAACTGTGAAGAGTTTTGGAGCAGGTATGCATTCCTGATTTATATCAGATGATGTAAAAAGAACATCTCGTGACATTTTCAAAATGTTACAGTCAATATTATATGGCCAAAGTGTTGTTAACATCTTTTTCCCCCTCAATGTCATGTATTTGTTATGTCAGTTTCCTTGAGTTTTAAGATGTTCTTGGACTCTTTTTGCTTGGCACACATACACACAAAAATCCCATTATTGTTAATGGCAAAAAAAAAAAAAAAAACCCAGCAATTTCAGGGATGGAGGAAAATCACTTTGGCCTTTGGATCACATTTCTTTTCATTATCAGTCCAGGATGTGCATTTTGAGTGCTATTTCCAAGGGCATGAGGCTCTTCTCAATTTAACTGGAATGTAACTTTAAATATAGCATAGGGATGGATACAGGTCTATTGATATTTAAAAACGTCATTGGAATCAGCAGGAATTCAGTGTAAACAATGCTAGTTCCAAATCAATTCTGATAGGCCTACAGTTAACTATAATCAAGTGCAGTTCCAATTCATTGTGCTGTCATTTTTTTAGAGTGAAATGTATGTTTAAGGAAGCAATTTTAATGTCTTTCTTCTTGTTACCCCATGTCCTTTGTTTCATTTTCCTGCTTGTAAGGAGTGAAATACAATTATGCATTCATTGGCTTTCAGTGTCAGATACAAACCTAGACAGGCAGAGAGTTTCATGAGGATTATGTTGTCAGTATGTTACTTAAAACAGCCAAAGACTGTCCAGGGAGACAGGAGGAGATTAATCTCAATGGATTTCTGTTTGCTATTTGCCCTATCCTGAGGGGCATTTTATTCTACTACTGTATTATGCTGGGTTTGTCCTTCCCTAGGATAAAAACAAGGGAGTTGGCCAAATAAACTGAAAATACCTCTGCTTGTCCTGAAAGTTGTGAGGTCATGCTTCACTCAGAGTTCTTCATCAACTAATCCTTAATAATTCAGTATTATTTTTCCAAAACCAGTATGGTATTGCTTGGGTATATGATATGCAGTTTAGTGACGCTATGTCCTCTTTCACAGTGCACCATGTACAACAACAACAACAACAACAACAACAACAACAACAACAACAACTGATTACAAAGCTAGACATGATCGAATTGCTAAATTAGTCCACTGGTCATTATGTAAAAAATATGGCATACCTGTATTTGAAAAGTCATGGGAGCACAAAGTGGAAAAAGTTACTGAAAATGAGACGGTGAAGATCTTGTGGGACTTTCGAATACAGACAGATTGTCATTTGGAACACAACACGCCAGATATCACGGTTGTCGAGGGCCGAAGAATACAGTTTATTGATATCGCTGTACCAGGAGATGCCAGAGTCGAAGAAAAAGAACTGGAAAAAATTACGAAATATCACGACCTGGCCATTGAAACTACACGGCTATGGATGAAACATGTAGCAGTGATACCCATTGTCATCGGGGCACTTGGTACCATGTCCAAGAATTTCACAAAACACATCAAGAAATTGCAGCTTCCTGCAATAACATCAGCGGAACTACAAAAAACTGCGCTACTCGGAACATCATATATTTTAAGAAGATACTTGGTTGATACCTAGGATGCTTGCAGCAACCTGTATCAACTATTAGCACCAGTCAGTGGTATTTGTGACACTTTTTTAAATGTTCAGTTGACTGAATTTCATGTTTAATGAATAAATAATAATAATAATAATAATAATAATAATAATAATAATAATAATAATAATAATAATAATAATAATAATAATAATAATAATAATAATAATGTTTATTACATTCACAGATCAGCATTATAAATAAAAAAAACATTGTTTTTTTTAAAAAAGACAAGACAATTTATTACAATTAGTGGTGGATTGTCAGTGGACAGTCAAAGTCTGCCTAATTTTGCAGACAGTATAACAAAGGTTATAATACATTCAAATAAACTACATCATACTGATCTGATAATAGCAACTGTACATAAAAAAGATGGATGTTTTCCAGGTATTTTATCGGGTGAGATGTTGTGAGAAGGTACAATTATAGTAGGACGTGAACTGTAGTTTCAATAGCCCTTTATCCACAAGGGCAGACTGTGTGCAATTAAAAGGAGAGGATTCTGGAGACACTTTTTTTTAAATTACTTCTAGGACTGTCAGGGCCAAATTTGAGAATAGGAGGTACTAGAATTGACCATAAGCAGTACTGTCACCCACAGCATGGTAATAAATCTCTCTCTAGAAATTCAGCCAGCATTCCACAAACCCTAGCCTTGAAGAAGATTCACTGCAACAGACTCTAGAAATCCAGTCCAGTCTATATAACAGCCATAAATCCAGCGGTGAAATCCACTTACCTTCCCTACCAGAAATTGTTTCAACTCCTACCCTCAAAATGTCGCTATAGAGCACTGCACACCAAGACAACTAGACACAAGAACAGTTTTTTCCCGAATGCCATCACTCTGCTAAACAAATAATTCCCTCACCACTGTCAAACTATTCACTAGGCTGCATTACTATTACTATTAGTTTTTCTCATCGTTCCTATCACCCATCTCCTCCCACTTATGACTGTATGACTGTAACTTGTTGCTTTATCCTTACAATTTATACTAATATTGATTGTTTCCTGATTGCTTACTTGAACCCTATGACAATCATTCTTGACAAATGTATCTTTCTTTTATCTACACTGAGAGCATACGCACCAAAGACAAATTTCTTGTGTGTCCAATCACACTTGGCCAATAAAGAATTCTATCTATCTATCTATCTATCTATCTATCTATCTATCTATCTATCTATCTATCTATCTATCTATCTATCTATCTATCTATCTATCTATCTATCTATCTATCTATCTATCTATCTATCTATCTATCTATCTACCAGTTTGGAAGTGCATGCGTGCACGCCACCATCACATGTGCTATTTAACCCTCTGTGCTTGAGCAGAAGGCTTTGCGCATGCGCAGAGGGTTAAAAAATAAAATGGCAATGTCCGGGTGGGTGGGCGGAGCCTCGCTCTGCCGCCGCTACCAGTTCTTTGAACCACCGGTGGCTGCTGCTCCCAGTACACCTGTACCGGGCTGAACCGGTAGCATTTCACCCCTTCTTAAATCTCTTGTATTTTTCTTGCTTTGGTCACTTGTTCCTTGGCCTTGGATGTGAGGGCACCTGCACCATGTTTAGATAATGTTCATGTCTAACCCCAGGTTCTTTGCTTTCAGCCTTGGCAGCTTCCAACCATCAGGGCGCCTCACTTTTCCCACTATAGTGAGATGGATTGCATTTCAATTACCGTATTTTTTGGAGTATAAGACGCACCTTTTCCCCCCTAAAAGAGGCTGATAATTTGGGTGCGTCTTATACTCTGAATGTAGCATTTTCGAAGCTTTTTTTTTCAGCCCTAACGAGGTGCTAACGATCTTCCCGGCTCTTCCCGGCTTGCTTTCATTGCTATTCCCTCCAAAAAAGGTTTTTTCAGCCCTAATGAGGTGCTAACGATCTTCCCAGCTTGCAGGATTTTTTCATTCCTACTCCCTCCGAAGAAGTTTTTTTCCAGTCCTAAGTCTTTGCAGGCTTTTTTTCATTGCTACTCCTTCCGAAGAATATTTTTTTCAGCCCTAACCAGGGGATAAAATAATGTGCTGAAGCTGACCAGACTAAGGACGCTAGCCAGATGAATACCTGGTAGGTATATTTTCCCCCCTATTTTCCTCCCCCCAAATTAAGGTGCGTCTTATACTCTGGTGCATCTTATACTTTGAAAAATACGGTAAATTGATTGAATTACTATTTTTTATTATTATTTAATTCAATCATTTATTACTATTACCCAAATTACAATTGTACATGTAATGGCATTGTACTTTCTTATTTTATAATGTTTTTCCTATTTTTTTAAAAAGGTATTTAACTAATCATAAAGCCAAATGTAGCTAGATGTTGAACCAGAACTATCTACAAGTTTAAAAAAAAAACACTTGGAAACTTATCAATAAGAAGAAATAAAACTGTCTTCCCTCACCCCAAAGGATATCCAGCTATGCTAATAATGACAGAGACCTAGTTCAGCAGTAAGGTACACACAGTTTCCAAGATTAGCCTTTAGCATCTACAGTATGTGAAATATCTTGGGTGGAGACTGGACTTCCCTGGTAGGAAGACTTGGCAATATGTCTGAGCTTAGAAAGTAGCTGTTTATAATGGATATATTCTAGGCACATGCTACATTCATCAGGAAGATAGATGAGAATCAATAGACTAAACAACACTGTCTCCAAAGTGTTGTGTTGCTAGGGCCAGGGACTTCTCCAGTGCCCAGAAATTCTATAACATGTGTGGGAAATCACTTCATTAGGGAAAGGACTTCTAAAATGCAAGAAATATGAAAAAGAACACTGTTATGATATTGTTGTGATTTGATTGCATCAGAATATTATATACTGAGCAAACAAGAACCCTGCTATAGTTGTATGCCATTTTGAAAGATCACATATTTATTATACTGTGTCAATGCCTCACATATATGATTAGAACCTCATAAATCTAAAACCATGTAGTGAACTTATCATATAATGAGTCCTTGGTTACAATAATTTTTTTTGTTTACAACTAGGAGGAATCTTATATTCACAAAAATGAATACTATCCTTACATGAATTTAAAAAAAACCCTCTCTTTTTATGACCCTGTAATCTCTTAATTCAGAGAAGAATGGGGACGACTAGACAGAGTTGAGTGTTTACTGGCCAGATGCCCTTCCTGACACCGTGTGGCATTCACAGCAAATATTTTCTCTTTGTACATGGAATGAGAACGTCTGCCACTACCTAGGATTGAACTCTCGACCTTCCAAATGGGAGGCAAGCGTCTTTACCACTAGGTCACCACACCACTCACTATCCTTACGTGAATAAGGCTGGCAAAAGCAGAACTCTTGCTCCAGGGCTATTTCAGCTAAAACCACTAACTGTCTTTTTCAAATACCATCGATGCTGCTTCCAAAAGGAATAATGCATGAAAAAATTGATCAACGGAGCTTCTGTTGTCAATCTCACTTCTTATCCAGCGATTGGATACTGTAGTTTGCTTAGGACTGTTTGTTGAGAGGAAGAATTTGATCAAAAGCTTTTGGAAAGTTGAAGTACATCTAACATTTCTGTCCACACGTTTTTAGTACTTTCACAAATGTAAATAAATAGGGGGGTGGGTGGAAACCAATCACCAAGCAAGAGCAAAACAGTCAGCTTTCAAAGGGTTACTGGCTGAAATATTGTAATGTAATACCAACAGAATAGGAACATTCTTTTATAAAAGGAAATAACAAACATTCCTAGTCTAATTGTATAAAATTCAGCTATGCTCAACAGATGCAACCTTGCAAAGAAAGTTCTGAAGTTAGTGTTGCAAATTGGTAATCTATTATTGAGTGACGCCAGAAATGGGCAATCAATTTGTTATGTGATCATCAATCTCAGGTTTATCTTTTTTTGTTTTTAAGACAGACACAGGAAACCTGTTCTAGATGCCATTTGGGGGAGAAAGGGCTCTTTCTCCCCCCCCCTCAATGTTTCCCCACCCAAAATTCTTTGTACATAAACAATAAGTTCAACAAGAACAAATGACAGCTTTGCAGACAAAGAGCAGCTCTATATGTCAATGGCAGCCTATCATACATCTGTCAGAGGTTAAGGCACTTTCTGGCACTGCATAATCCCATTCAAAACTGGGGCTGCCATGGCAGCTATTTCTTTTTCAAAATATAAATCCACGGGAGTTGGTGACAAATGTGTCAACTAACAGTCAACTTCCTATCTGGGCTTGTCTGAGATTCTGTTTATCTAGTTCTTGGAAATTACACAATGGTGTAGCCAAGGTCAACAGACGGACAGAAAAACACCTCTTTTATTTTGGATCTCGTCTTTTATACAACATTCTTTTAGAAATCTGAGCCTTGTAACCAAAATTGACCTCATAAACTGACACTGAGCCAGTTGAATGACATTAGCAGTTTTGATTTCTTGTAATCTAATAGAGGGTGTACACATTCTTAAGGCTGGAGGATGGGTTTCTTTAATCTATTACTTCAGTTGCTGAGAACTGCAGGGGTGGAATGGGGCTTCTCTAGAAGAGATGAGACCAGAAATCTTTGGCCTGTTTTTAATAATGGGAGAGAGTCATTAAAAAAATAAAATTGATGTGTTAAACTTATTAGATTGAACATATTGATGTATATTTCAACAGTGGTAGGGAATATCAAATTTTTCAACTTCCAATTTCCAAACATTAGGGGTGCTTAAAGGTTGTGACATGCCTGGAGGATTGTAAATATATTTTGGTTACTTTAATATAATTTATTTATTTCATTTATTTATTTGTGAGATTTATATACCGCCTCACAGTGCAAGCACTCTCTAAGCGGTTTACACCAGTAAGCAATGTATATTTATATTGCCCCCAAACAATCTGGGTCCTCATTTTACCTACCTCGGAAGGATGGAAGGCTGAGTCAACCTTGAGCCGGTGAGATTTGAACCGCTGACCTGCGGATCACAGTCAGCTAAAGTGGCCTGCAGTACTGCACTCTAACTGCTGCGCCACCTCGGCTCTTTTGGATGTGCTTGGTAAGTAATTTGGATGTGCTTGGTAAGTAATTACATAAATATCATAACTTTTTAAGATTTTGTTTGTTCATAGCCAAAGTTGGATGGGGTAGCTTCTCCACTTTGAAATCTTTTTTTCCCTTTCTCAAGCAACTAAGAGTTGCTCTGTGAGGCAGATGAGTGGTTTCTAAATGTGATCTACAGTATATAAAAACAAATACCTAAATAATTCTCTTTCTGATACTTTCTTCTCTGAAGCTGAAGGGAAGCAAGACAGGTCTTGCAAAGGGATTTTGAAATTAGGCCAAGGGCTGAAAGTAGCCTAAGGATCACAGGTTACCCATTGTTTCTTCTTTCCATTAGTAGGCAAAAGGCTGCAAACTTTGAGCAGAGTGTTGATATTGGTTATGATTTGTGTGTCTCATGAATACCAGTTTATTCAACCAGATGATATCCCTTTGAGATTGGCTCAGTATTCTTATTTTGCATGATGAAGACAGAGGTGGGTTTCAGCAGGTTCTGACCAGTTCTGGAGAACTGGTAGCGGAAATTTTGAGTAATTCGGAGAACTGGTAGCGGAAATTTTGAGTAGTTTGGAGAACTGGTAAATACCACCTCTGATTGGCCCTGCCCCCATCTATTATCTGCCTCCCGAGTCCCAGCTGATCGGGAGGAAATGGGGATTTTGCAGTAACCTTCCCCTGGAGTGGGGAAGGAATGGAAATTTTACAGCATCCTTCCCCTGCCATACCCACCAAGCCACGCCCACCAAGCCACGCCCATAGAACCGGTAGTAAAAAAATTGAAACCCACCACTGGATGAAGAGGGGAAAAAATCAAATCTGAGCAGACAGCCCACTTGGATTGTCCAATAATAGGTTTTCCCTTCTTCCCCCTCTGAAATTGAGAATGTTGCCTTGTTGCCTAGCAGAGATTTGGGCAGAGATCTGAATCCTGAATGATACTTATTTTTAGTTATTATCTTTGATGTCAGTCATAACCCTAAGGATGTCAGCTCAAACCTTATGGGAAACGAGCCACCAGTGATGGGGAAATTGTACCAAACTGACAGTTACACACACATAGAGACATCGCTCCCCCCCTTGTAAATTGTCATGCGGAGCTAAACATTTGCTTACACAATATTTTGCTTACCTGCTAATGAGGGTAATCAGAAGGCCATATTAGTAGGCAGAAGGTGAATGCAAGGGGTGTAGCTGGCATCCAAAGAGGCAGGGACACCAGGCAATTAGAAATAATTGCGGGTGATGGTGGTGATACACAATGAGAATACAGCTACATGGCAATACTGCAACTTGATAAGCACTGTGTTGTTTTACAAATGTCAGAATGTTTTCCCCAACTGCCACTAGAATATATGGGGACAATATAATCCTCTGTATTCTTAAATGCATTAAAACTACTGCCTGTTTTTCAGTGGGGGGGGGTGTTTAACTGTTTATCCTGTCCATCCATCTAAATCACATTTTCCAGGCATGCAGCAGTAAGACCTAAAGGGAAATAAACTTTTTAATCTCTTTCAGAACCCGGAAGATTCTTCACATCATAAAATACTTCAGGTATGAAATGAATCACTTCAAGGTATCTTCTCTGGCATATTGCCAAGCAGACAAAGAAAACTGTTCCTGGGGCTTTTTTTTCCTCACCCCCCCCCCAAATAGCATATAATTTCAGGCTACTTTGGGTATTTGTGACAGAATACGTAACGCTTCAAAAAATAAATTTTGCAAAAAATCCCAAAAAGCATAAGAACTGTTATTGCAGCCTTTCCCAGCTTGGTGCCCTCCAACGTCAGCTTACAATTTCATTCTTCTTTTATGAATCAGAATAGGTAGAAATTATGGTAGTTGTAGTCTGATGCACCAAGTTGGGAAATTTCTTCTAGCTTATATTGCTTACTATAAAAAGGGAAAGAGAGGAGAAGAAAGAACTATCCAGGCCTTGAATAAATAATCATCCATCTGTAGAACTTCCCGTCAATCAGCACTGTCCAGGCAGATGCGTTTTTGGGTTTTATTATTCAATTATTTGTTTATTAAATTGATTTTATAACTGACTGGCAAGATCTTTCAGCAATTTACAGTTAGACGTAAGGTCAGAATTAAAATCAGCAGGAATTTAAAACAATTAAAATCAACACTTAGTATTCATTTTGAAAAGTTGTGTTTCGAGAGCATTTCTAAGAGCTATCAAAGAGATTAGATACATGAAGATCAAGTGAGGTACTAATACCACTCTATAAAGCCTTAGTAAGACCACACCTAGAATACTGCATCCCATTTTGGTCACCACACTATAAAAAAAGATGTTGAGATTCTAGAAAAAGTGCAGAGAAGAGCAACTAGGATGATTAGGGGACTGGAGACTAAAACATATGAAGAATGGTTACAGGAACTGGGCCAGGGGTAGGTTCCTGCCAGTACGCTCTTACCTGTTGGTCGCCGCAGAACCGAAGAAGCCGGTGGAGTTCGCGGCGCGGGACTTCCCCCGCCCGCTTTCCCCTGCCCACCTGGACGCCAGCATTTGCGTTCTTTTGCCCTCTGCGCAAGCAGAACGCTTTGCGCATGTGCAGAGGGCAAAATAATGCAAATGGTGGCGTCTAGGTGGGCGGGGGAAAGCGGGCGGGGGAAGCCCCGCGCCGCGAATGCCACCGCCTTCTTCGGTTCTACGGTGACCAACAGGTAAGAGCGTACCGGCAGGAACCCACCCCTGAACTGGGCATGGGTAGTCTAGTGAAGAGAAGGACCAGGGAAGACATGATAGCAGTCTTCCAATATTTGAGGGGCTGCCACAGAGAGGAAGGGGTCAAGCTATTTTCCAAGGCACCTGAAGGCCAGACACGGAATATGGATGGAAACTGATCAAGGAGAGATTCAGCCTAGAAATAAGGAGGAACTTTCTGACAGTGAGAACAATCAACCAATGGAACAGCTTGCCTTTGGAAGTTGTGGGAGCTTCATCACTGGAGGCTTTCAAGAAGAGATTGGACTGCCATTTGTCAGAAATGGTGTAGGGTCTCCTGCTTGGGCAGGGGTTGGACTAGATGACCTACAAGGTCCCTTCCAACTCTGTTAATCTAATCCAAAGTATAATTCTCAGAACTGAGGCAGCTACAGAGAAATCAAACTCCTCAATGAGCAAAGGAAGACCAAAAACCAACTCACGTACAGCTTTAAAATATGCAAATTAGCAGCCACTGGAATGGTTTATCTCTCTACTGCTCCATGCCCAAACATTAAAGTTATTTCAGAGCACCCACTACAATGTTTATGTGTCTCCTATCTTTAAATGGTAAGAAGCCATACAGCCCATGTACAACCATCAGGCTGAAATGCAAATGAAGTTGGAAAACACTTTGGAGTGTCCGTAGAGGGAAGAGAGAATGGCCTTGAGAGACAGAAGGACGAGTTGCTGCCCAGACGAAGGTCAGATAAAAGAATCCTGAGTCCAAGGCAGAACTGTAATACAGGTAAAGTTTCAGACAAGCCCCTCTCTAGCTCACACAAAGATAAAGGGAGAGGGGGGGGAATGCACATTCAAACTTGCAAGATTCTGTTACTATCCCTTTAAAAAAAGTGGTATTGGCCTATATGACTCTGGTTTCCTAATCTGGTGTACCTTGAATGGCTGACCTGTTGCAATTTAACATCTGCACAACAAAGGCTAACCTGCTGGGCTGCTATTTAAATTAGCAACAACCTGTTCTGACTTAGACCTAACCTTCCCACTTCACTTGTGCTGCATATACCCGGAAGCAGGGGTGGGTTCCACTTACCTTCGCCACCGGTTCGCATCGCGATGTTTTGTGCGCGTCTCTTTGTGCAATTCTGCTTTCTCGCATGCTCAGTAGCTATAATCACAGCTATAAACACAGCTGAGGAGCTGATCAGCTGTGCTTCAGGCAAAGGAATAAAGGTAAGTATAAACCCGGGGGCAGGCGGGAGGGTCCTCTTTCAAGCAGCAGCAGAGGAAAAAACTTCCAAACAGTAAAAAATTCGTAAAAATTTCAACAAAAAAAAAGAGATGGCGGCGCCCACAGACCGGTACCAACCGAACCGGATCTGTGACGCCATTGTAATGTCACCAGCGGGTCGCTACCGGTTCGGGCGATCTGGTCCCAACCGGGAGGAACCCACCCCTGCCCGGAAGCCCTATTACTATACTGATTAAAGGGCAACAACAGTGTGCTCTCTATAACAAACAGAGATGGGGTGTAGGGTTTTTTGTGTGTGTGGTTTTGCTTCAAAGGAGCTCTTTGTTCTTAGCTCTGATGAAGCAAATTGCATCCCTGAAGTGCTACATAGCCCTAAAAGAAAGAAAGAAATGACAGGAATCGCTCAGCGTGTTTAGTTCAGAATCAGGACCAGAAGAAAAAGCCAAAATTATATGATTCCACATAAAAGCTTGTTTTGAAAAATTGCTCAGCAACAACAACCACAATAACAAGGAACGTTGTGGCAATATGAATAGGTCTGCATGTCTGTTTCAGTTGCCACACAGGAGTCAAAAGACTTTATCTAATTCTCTTTTATTAAACCAGGGTTTATTTTTTACTAGACTGTTTTATATTGTTTGAATTATATTAGGTTTCCCTGTGAACGCAAGATTCAGAGACAGAATGGCCTTGTATAAAATAATAGTTATTTTTTCTAAAAAAAACAACCCAATAACAACACCAGTTTAAGACCATTGCCTTATACCAGGGGTCTTCAAACTTGGCAACTTCAAGACTTGTGGACTTCAACTCCCAGAATTCTGGGAGTTGAAGTCCACAAGTCTTAAAGTTGCCAAGTTTGAAGACCTCTGCCTTATACTGTAATAGTATCACAGTTGGGTCCTACGGGAGTTGGGCGGCCTATAAGAACCATTAATAAATAAAAATAAATAAAATAAATCACAACAAAAATGTCTGGAGATTACAAAGAAACAAAATAAAACAAACACCTAGCAGTATAACTCTCTTATTTGGATGTAATGGTCTTATGTCCAGTGATACTGTCTCCTATATCTATGGAAATCGATTTTATTATATAGAGTTAGACAATGTTAGCTGAATATTTACAGTAGTTGGGTTCACACAACACACTTACCCATAGTTTAATTAACTGAGGTTTATTTAATTTAACTCAGTTGATTACCCTGGACCACAAACTGCATTCTCATAACACATTATGCTAAAATGCATTTGACAAGTTATGGGTTAACATGTCACACAAACACAGCTGCTGTATATATTACTATGCCTATATTTTCAAGGCTTCAGACTGAAATAATTCGTTGGAGAGGCCAAGCAGGAAACTAAGACTTTCTACAGTTCACTGCTGTAACCCTTCTTTTAATATACCATAACTGAATTATACTTTTGCATTTCATTAGTTTTGCTGTCTCTTCCTAGGGCTATGAAACTCTCTCTGTTAGCGTGCTAGTCCTTCCCTTCTCCTTTTTTATTGTTTTGACTGCCTCTATTCTGAGGAAATGGAGAAAAATGTGCTTGTGGACCAAAGCAGCCTTTAGGCAGGATTTTTAAAAAATGAGAATAAAACCTCAAAAATGTGAATGATTTTCTCTTGATTGACTTCATTGTTATTAAAAATTGAAGTACCAAAGGCTAATTGGGAGACTGAAGGCCAGCATTCCAACCTGAGACAGTTTGTGTCAAAGTTAACATTGCTAAGCCAAATAGTGAGAACTGGCCTTCTCTAAATACAGATTTCAGTTTTCTGATGATAAATGTTAAAACATCCCAGCAAGGTGGGGATTTTAGTATAGCTGTCTCTAGCATTAGGGCCTTCCCCAGTGAGTTGCAGTCCCAGCACTTTTGGAAGAGATCTAGTGAGGACAATTAAATAGCTGCACACAGAGAACATGTTGACATCTTTACAAAGTTGTGACGAATTATTTTAAGATCAATGGCTTTTTAATGTGTGTTTCTATGTTTTATAATTCCAAATGGTCCAAAGCATGCCAGCTGGGGAATTGTGGGAGTTAAAAGTTCACACATCTTAAAGTTGTTAAATTTGAAAGAAACTGCCCTAAATGATGCACTGTTTTATAAACAGCTATCAGGTTTAACGTTCTGTTGAATAATCTCCTTTCAGTGATGGATGTTCTCTTTTCTCTAAATACGGAAGTATCTCTGAAGAATATTTACACCACTTCTGGTATTTTTTTAAAATATGACAATCTTATGAAAACTTATGGTTTGTGACAAGAGCCAACCTGATTTCATCCTGAATTTGAATTCTCCCCCTTTTTTTCTCCCTTTGGCAAGGAAATGAGATCTGTTCTAAATTTCAATTAATCACAGGTCAATGTTTCATTTTAATTCAGCAACGATAAAGGAAAATACCACCTATGGGCTGGTAGAGGAACAGGAAAAGGAGGAGAAGGAGATGAAGCTATTGCTAGGAAGAATTATGTTGAGGTTTAAATTGATAACAGCTCTATTTAGGGCCCATTAACTTCAGTATGGATCATAAATGTTGGGCAGTAGATGTGCACATAGGGAAAGTCTGTACTTTTCCATCACATATGCATAGAAATAATTCAGGTAACGCTGCTGAATTCCAACTGAGTTTTACAAAATTCAGAAGTATTCATAAGTCCTGTGTATTCATAACTGTCTACTAGAACCATCACCAATGAATATGAAGAAAAGCTGAAGATAGTTATTATGATAATTAATCTGCTTAAGGGATAGGAGACCTGTTCTATTTTGCATCTAGGTATCCGCCACTCCAGCCGGATTCTTTTCTTTTCCACTGAGTGTCTATTTTAGTTTTTTTTTCATGCAAACTGTGTTAGAACTTGCTGGGAAATAATTATCATAGCAGGAGATAATACAAGTGTTAAGGTGCCAGAAAAATGGGCAAAATGGTTGCCAATTCCTACATGGTTGGGAGTCTTCCTCCCCCTCGGTTTCTAGAGATTCTGTTCTGGCTAGTTTCTCACCTTGGAAGAGAGTTAAATCTGGCTGGAAGCCATGCTATGGGCTTGAAATGAAAATGCCCTTCTCTTTCTCCTTGTACTATGGAATGCAGAAGAAAACACACCAGTAGATAATCAGTCTGTCTCATATTTTGCAGCAGTATTTCATAGCTAAAGTAGATCTATATAGTAGTTGACTTAGTCAGTCAACTGATTTATGTATTTTAATATTAGACAAAGCTTTGGGGAAAGAAACCTGCATTTGAAACCCAAGAAATCTGTATGTGTGTTAAATTTCCATGCTGTCATACTGAATACCCTTTCAAAGGGAACTTCAGAAATGATACAGATGTTCTCCGAAAATGTTCTCTGCTCATCCATTCTGGCAGACACAATTTAAATAGCTAAATGTTTAGATGGTATCCTGCAATACTTTGACTGTAATTTCCACTCTGACTATAAAGTTCAGGTGGTTATATAAATAACCACTAATAAAACTCATAAAATATGAGTGCGCATGCACACATGTACACACAAGCAGGCCATCGATAATGCCAAAATAATGGCATTTGCGAAATGATGTCTTCACCCTTAGGTATGTATCTAAATCAGTCATGGTATTTGCATTTAGCTGGCTTTATGCAAGATATCTAATCAGATCAGATAAATATCTAGCATTCATATGCACTCAACATTCTAAGATAATTAAAATGGGGCTAAACTATTTGCAGGACTGCCTCTCCTTGGTTGCATTTACCCCTGCCACTAGGTCCAATAGAAGGGGCATGCTCCATGTCCCTTCAATTAAAGCAAGTCTTCTCATGGTACTTTGGAAGTGGGCCTTTTCTGTCACAATTGAAAATCCGGATGTGCTACAGGGTCTGTAGGTCAGATGGCCTGTGGAGAGGTTTCTGTCTATTGTCTTGTTGAGTTCCTCCTTGATTATTATTAATGGCTTTTTATTCTGCAAATATTATTTCTTATTGTTTAAATAAGGGTCACAGAGGGTCACATTTGTGAGATTGGCCCCCACATAAACTTATTTAATAAATAAATGAAAAATAATTTTACTCTTCGGTTGTTGTGAATACCCAAACAACTGCATGCTTAACCCTGGCTTTAACCATCATTATTTTTAAGACTAATAAGGCAATGTTTTGGATGGCAAGGTCGACATGTAGCATAAGATTTTGAACTAGATGCTGCTCTCATGTGTGCACTTATATCAATACTCCTGTTCACACATACGTTCTGTCTCTCCCTCCCTCCCTCTCTCTCTCTCTTTCTCCCTCCCTCCCTCCCCCTCCCCCCCTCCCCGGCGAGCGGGCGATTGGGTGAACATGGGTGGCCGCGTGGGGACAGGACCGGTTTGGGGGCGTGGCCAGCCAGCTGTCGCTACCGGTATGACAAACCACCTGCCGCCCCCCTGGCCCCTCTTAGTGCCCCCCTGCCACCACCCTTGCCTCTTAGCACCCTCCTAAGTCATCTCACCACCCCCCAGGGGGCGGTACCGCCACTTTGGGAACACTATTCTAAATTGTCTAATCCCAAAATTTCAAGTCTGGTGGAATAATTTTCCTCCTTCTTTTCCTTTCCTTTCCTCCCAAGGTGGGGGGGGGGGTTGGACTGCATCTTTCCATCCTACTTCCTTTTCCTTTCCTTTCCATTTCTCTTAAGAAATGAAGATCAGTGGGCAATTAAGAGCCCACAGTGTACTGGCATCAACATCAATGGCGCTGTTAAAATTGCCACATAGAATGAGATAAGTCAGTATGATTGTGGGAGGAATTGGCATGTATCTAGAATCCATTTAGATGGAAGTGGCTGATATGAAAATGAATGAATGAATGAATGAATGAATGAATGAATGAATGAATGAATGAATGAATGAATGAATGAATAAATGATACAATACATTATGACCTTTAATATAATACTAGGTCATGGAACACATTCCTAATTAATTGCACCATTTTTTCCATAAATTAAAATCACTTCTAGCATTAACTATTTGATAAAATCTGCAGTGACTAATAACATTCACCCCAAATCTCCAGTTTAGTTGTTGCTGAGTTAGATATGCTTGATACATATTTGGTGAAATGATCTGTAACAGTTCCAATATGTTGAATATTTCATGTGTAGACACCTTGAGAAAATTTATGCAAAAATGAATTCATCAAGAGATGGAATTCAATTATCATTCTAGGTTAAGACCTCTTTATTTTAATCTTGAACTGTCTGCATATTCAATATTTTATATTAACATTAGTAAGAAACATCTGCTCCAATTAAAGTTGTTTAGCTAATCCCAGTATATCTATATCCTCAATTGTACATTTCTTGATAAAGGCAAGGATGATAAAAATGAAAAGTTTTCCAAACTTCTAATTTTTACAAACATGGATCATGTTTATCCTATACTTAAAGCATTATAATTAATGTATCATATAAATCATTGTTTCTAAGGCAGTGCTATCTCACATGAAATTTCTTTATTAGGATACTTATTAGGATACTTATTAGGATGCCCATTAGGATACTTATAGGATATAAGTATCCTAATGGGCAAGGGCATCAAATCATGAAATGTATAGGTAGTCCTCTACTTACAACCACAATTGAGCCCAAAATTTATGTTGCTAAGTGAGAAATTTGTTAAATGAATTTTGTCCCATTTTACGATTTTTCTTGCCACATTTGTTAAGTGAATCACTGCAGTTGTTAAATTAGTAACATGGTTGTTAAGTGAATATGGCTTCCCTATTGACTTTGCTTGTCAGAAGGTCACAAAAGGTGATCACATGACCCCGGGACACTGCAACAGTCATAAATATGAGTCAGTTTCCAAGCATCTGAATATAAATCATGTGACCATGGGATGGTGCAACGGTCGTAAGTGTGAAATAAAGTCATAAGTCATTTTTTTCAGTGCCTTTGTTAATTCAAAAGGTCACTAAATGAACTGTTGTAAGTCAAGAACTACTGTATATAGGTATGTAAACCAATTTCAAGATACCAGTATAAATAAATAAATTGGATTTGTGTCAATACATTGCATTTATACAATACAATACATTTAGTTATTTTTTCATTATTGTGGTTTCTACCGGATACTTATATGCATTGTTTTAGACACACCTTACATTAAAATAGGATGCCAAAAGAATTAGAACACGAACACACACACACACACACACACACACACACACACACACACACACACACACACACACACATGACAGGTCTTTTATTTTGTTAAACAGTTGTGGAGAAGAGGGAATTTAACAGGTTTAGATCCGAAACGCTGCCTTCCTCCAGCCAAAATATGGTGAATGGCACAACATTGAGTAAGCAAACAATCCATTTCACAATTTCTGTGGATATTTTAAAAATGTCTCTGTGCCTTTTAGGATCAACCATGAACAGTAAAGGAAAAACCTCATACTTCCCTTCGACCAGGTAGGGCCCACAGAGTTGGCCTCCTCCAGGTCCCGTCAGCCAAGCAATGCCGGCTGGCGGGCCCTAGGGGGAGGGCCTTCTCTGTGGCCGGCCCCGCGCTCTGGAACCAACTTCCCCCAGAGACCAGAACGATCCCCACCCTGCTGGCCTTCCGAAAAGCCGTCAAGACATGGCTTTTCCTGCAGGCAGGGGGGTAGAGACTAACCCATCTGAGCTCTCCCCCGGGTATGTCTGGTTGAAGGATATTTTTAAATATTAATTTTTTAATTTTTGTACTTGGTTTTAATTAATGTTTATTTGCTGGTGTTCTTGTATATTGCTGTACGCCGCCCTGAGTCCCTCGGGAGTAGGGCGGCATATAAGAACCAATAAATAAATAAATAAATAAATAAATAAATAAATAAATAAATAAATAAATAAATAAATAAATAAATAAATAAATAAATAAATAAATAAATAAATAAATAAATAAATAAATAAATAAATAAATAAATAAATAAATAAATAAATAAATAAATAAATAAATAAATAAATAAATAAATAAATAAATAAATAAATAAATAAATAAATAGCATCCGACACTAGCCCTTGGTAAAGCAGCAATGAAGACTTCAGATAAGATATTCAAATGTCATGATGTGTCTATACCTACAAAAAACAGAGTTATGATGTTCCCTGTGACATTCTATGGAAGTGGAAGTTGGACTTTGAAAAAGCAAAATAAAAAGAATATTGAAGCTTTTGAACTTTGGTGTTGGAGTAGACTCTTGAGAATACTGTGGACAGTCAAGAAAATAAACAAGTGTTCATAAAATAAATCAACCCAGAGCTCTCACTAGAGCAGCGGTGTCAAACTGGCGTCCCGGATATGTCACGTGCAGGCCACGCCCACTCCAGCTCCGTGAAGGGAAAAACCGTTGTGAAACATCACAACGGCAACGTTACGCCGCGAGTTTGACACCCATGTACTAGAATCACAAATGTACAGTCTCAAATTATCTTTCTTCAGACACACGTCTATATAAGTGGAATCATGTTCCTGATGTCTGAAATAACTATGCAGTGTGTTCTTTAACAACTTTTCAACTTTGCAGAAATCTGTCATCTGAGAATCAAACAGCCCTCAACAGCCCTCATGTTCTGATTTTTCTTGTTCTGAGCTTCACAGATATGATGCTATTGGATATCTAGGACAGTTGAGCTTTAAAAAAATGGCCTATGACCTTTTTTTTTCCTTAGAGATTTTCTGTATATCATGACTTAATATTCTGATCCTGCAGAGCAGGGGTCTCCAACCTTGGGAACTTTAAGACCCATGGATGAAAACTTGGCCTCTGCACATGCACAGAAGCAAAAGCCCCCCAAAAAAAGAAAAAAGAAAAAAAGAAAAAAAGATGGTGGCCAAAAAGTGCTGAAAACTCAGCTTCTGCGCATGCGCATGCGCAGAAGCAAAAAACAGCAAAAAATAGCACACCCACACCCAAAAGATAGTAGTGGCCATGGACCAGCACTGACAGAACCGGCTCTGTGATGTCACCACTGGTTTACTACCGGTTCTATAGAGCCGGTTAGAACCGGTAGGAACCCACCTCTGGTGTGGAACCATTGTCGGACTGCTGAAAGGGCTGCATTGTAAACAGGAGATAAGTGGTGTCCTATCCCTCCCCCTGTGTTCAGAGACGGCTGTTCAATTTTAACATAGAGAGCCTCTTCAATTCCTCTTTCAAATCTCCCTATCCAGAATGTGGACCTGCTGTATACATATTCGGTTCTATATACGTCTCCATGTATTTTCATTTGTGTATACACTTTGTGCAAATGGTTTTTCCACAGGGCAAAAAGACAGATGTGCTTTTAGTGAATTTGGAATCATGATGCCTTTGAAATGACAACAGCTAAAGTAAAAAGAGTGTTTCCATGGCAGAAATAATTTCTTCTCTGCAGTATCCTAGGTAATGAATTGTATTTGTGTTGGGCCTGGCTTTATACTGTAGCTCCAACAGTCATGTAAAATAAAAAGGTAGTTATTGGATACTTTACCTACAAAGATCAGAATCATGCAAGCAATAGTATTCCCTGTAGAAAGGGAGAAATATTCATTCTCCTGAGAATACCACCAGCAGCCAAGAAAACCAACAAATGGTTCATCAAGCATATCAACCCAGAGTTCTCACAAGAGCCACAAATGACCATGCTCAAATTATCCTGCTTCAGACAAAGACCTAGCTCTCTAGTGTAATGTCCCGGGGCTCCACCAGGGGGCTCCATAAGGAGCGGGAGTTCTAAGCGTTCTGATTGGTTATTGTTAGTGTTGTGTTGACTATAAATACGGAGCTGTCAGATCAGGTAGTGCTTCTGTCAGACGACTCCAGTTAAGGTTTCTGAAGTTAATAAAGAAGTAGTCCGACTCACGCCTCAGCGTCGTTCCTCGCTCGCATATATAATACTGGCGACGAAGGTGGGATCTTACAGAAGACTGTAATGCCTGGAAGGATGAAAGGAAAGAGAATAGGATGATCAGCACAAATTGAATGGATTCAATTATGGTGGCAATTCCTTCACTTTTAGAAGATCTGAAAAGAAGACCAGGTTAAGTAGAGAGTATCTATATGGTTGCTAAGACTTGATGCCAAGTTTACGATGCTCGGTCATTTATTCGATACAGGAGAATACGTATGTGTGACTGGATATAACCATGTATTATTCTTTGCAATATTTATGGGCCTTCCAAGTGCATCCAATTAGTAGGTATAAGACATAATCCATACATATCCATGATATTATTATATAACATTGCCTGTCATAATGCCATAGGATTGAGTTGAATCTTGACATATTGATCAGGGCTGGGTTCTAACTTACCTCACCGCCGGTTCGCTTCCTCCCGCACCGTATGGGCGCACCTCATGGGTGTGCATGCGCAAAGCATGCATGCATGCGCAGTGCCAAAAATCTATTTTTTTAAAAAAAAGCCAAAAACAAGATGGTGGCACATACGCAGTGCTGGAAACTCAGCTTCTGCGCATGCGCAGAAGAAAAAAAATCAGAAAAAAATTCCCCCCAATTTTTTCCCCAAAAAATAAAAAATAAAAATCCAAAAAAGGATGGCGGCGTCCACAGACTGTATCAGAGTTTGTTGCAGAAAAATCAATTTCCAGAAGCACACACAGATGACTGATTCAGCTGGATTCATAAACTTCTTTATAAACATAGTAATATATATATTTACAATGCCACAAGTAGATTATTTCTTCAAGTAAACACAAGCAGGAGAGTTAGTTTCATTTCAGCAGAGCAGACAAGCACAGAGTGGGCTGAGAGTACAGAGTGGACCAGAGTACAGAGTGGACAGAAAGAACAGAGTGGACTGAGCCACGCCCAGCCTTAAGCTTAAGTTTTCAGTTTCGATACTTTACACAGACTCAGATGTGGTTAGCCCCCATTGGCTGACTTAGTTGCTATGCCTATTCATTGGCTGACCTTGTTAACATGGCTCTCCCAGTTCATGAATATCTTAACAGACCAGCACCGACCGAACCAGCTCTGTGATGTCACCAGCGGGTTGCTACCGATTCAGGCGAACTGGTCCAAACCGGGAGGAACCCACCTCTGATCTTGATCTCTTCTAGTTGTGATCTCTGATGCCTTGGTGCCAAGTCTTCATGAAGGAGGTTTAGCAATACTTTAGCAAGTTATTAATATACAGACATTGAAACTGCATTTGTTCATATTCACCTCCTGTTACTCTTTCCCTTCTTCTGTCAAGTATAGTAAATTTTTTAATTGCAAGCTACCTTTTAAGCAGTATTTGCAAATCACAATAAAGCAATAAGCTAGGGGTCACATGTCCAACAAAAGCTCCTGACCAAAGTTAACCAAGAGCCCAAAATTAACCAAGCTTAATATGTTGTGTGAATATATCTCTAGTCTGATTAAGCATGTTGGGTGAATATAGCCTTCAGATGAACATTATTGCATTATTACTGCTATTGTTATTTTATTGTATTAATGATATTAGATTCATAAATTGTCTGACTTTCTAAAAAGCCTTGGATATGCCGAGCTACTGCCAATGGGTGACAGTCGCAAAAAACTACAAATATGTGAACAATAATGTTAGTTGCACAAGGCATTTTCTCTTGGGAATATAAAAAAAAGGCAGATCAAAACAACAGTTTGATAGCAGTTACTTTAAAAAGTAGTAACCTCCCAAAATGAGAATGGGTGAAACAAAAATAACTCGGAGCTCTGTTCCAGGAATAGGTCAACTTGTTATGCACTGCAAGAACTGCTTGTTGCAGACAGATATCACAAGAAATTTTGAACACTCTTACCTGTGATAAAATTTTAAGCCAAGAGGTGAAGAAAAGGAACCACTTTCAAAACTGTCAAAAAGATTGGATTTTACCTTTAGTTTTTGTAAGTAAGCCCTCCTGCCAGGCTATGATTGATGGCACCATCTGGTTTTGTGTCACAGTGGAGCAGGAATGAACTTGCATGAATGAAAAAAAGTTATTGTTTGTGCAAAGCAGATTCTGGATTCAGAATCATATAGGTTTTATTCCTGAAAGTCAGCTTTTACATGCATTCACTTCAATCTTCTCATTAACATTCCACCTATCATATTTTTCAGGGTATAGGACGCACCAGAGTATAAGATGCACCTTAGTTTTTGGGGAGGAAAATAGGCGGGAAAAAATCTGCCTACCAGGTATTCATCTGGCTCCTTCTTAGTCTGGTCAGCTTCAGCACATTAGTTCGCTGGTTTTGAGCACGCTTGCGCGCTTTTTAATCCCCTGGTTGGGGATAAAAAACAGCTTCTAAAGCACAGCTGATTGTCAGAGAGAGAAGTAATGAGAAAAGCAGGCAAAGCGCGGAAGATGGCTTCACTCGTTAGCGCCTCGTTAGGGCTGAAAAACAGTTTCTAAAGCACAACTGATTGTCAGAGGGAGCAGCAATGAGAAAAGCAGGCAAAGCGCGGAAGATGGCTTCACTCATTAGCACCTCGCTAGGGCTGAAAAACAGCTTCTAAAGCACAGCTGATTGTCGGAGGGAGCAGCAATGAGAAAAGCAGGCAAAGCGCAGAAGATCGCTAGCGCCTCATTAGGGCCGAAAAAAAAGTTTTGAAACATTCGGAGTATAAGGCGCACCCAAATTTTCAGCCTCTTTTAGGGGGGGAGTGCGTCTTATACTCCGAAAAATATGGTACTTTAAACTGCTACGTGTTGTGTCTCTGTGTCATGTTTACACAGAGCTGCTTGCTGGTAGAACTCGGTTAAAAAATCCACACATCCACTATATGGCAGCAAAAAGCTAATGTTTTCTCTATTTTATTTCTGCCATCTAAATATTTGCATCTGGATTTTGAGGGGAAATCATGAGCCTTTGAAATGATAGCAGCTAAAATAAGAAGAGTGGCCTTCTACTATATATGTGTAGTCATCTGAGGCCAGCCAGTGTAATCCGGTCTCCAATACATTTTCTGATTACCAAAGATGGATTGTCTGAAGTCTAGAGTCAGCTGAAAGCAGAGTACTAAGGTGAGTAGAGCTAACATTAATTCTTATTTTATTTCTTGACTGGTTTCGTGAGTATGTGAAACAAAATCAGAAATGAAATGCTGAGATTCAGATGAATTATTCTCATTCTTTGGAGTTCAACCACAGTATTAAAGTTTTCCCCAGTTGGAAATCCATATGGGCATATAGTACATTGCAAGCAACCTACAGAAGTGCTAAATCATATTTTTCCAAGCTTTGACATTCTGAACTGTGCATTCAAATGAATCCTCTTGAAATCTATCAGAGAAGCAGTTCAACAAATAATATAGGAATATAGGTTTTAGCCATCAAGATTCTGTGATCACTGAACTTGAGACACAACCAAAATACACTTTGCCCCTTTCCCTGCCTCATCTCTTTCCTTATCAAAAGCTTTCCACATAATACCATTTCTGAGAATGATCAGGAAGATACAGGGCTAAAAAATTGCTTCAGCCCTCATCTACCCCAATACTGAAAACATTAACTAGTCAAAGTTCTCCAGGGGTTTAAAGACATGTTTAACATTACATAGTTGTTGAAATAGTTGCATAGACACACACTCTGTCCATGTTTATTTGAATCAATCAGAATAGAGCTGGAAGGGACCTTGGAGGTCTTCTAGTCCAGCCCCCTGCTCAAGCAGGGGATCCTATACCATTTCAGACAAGTGACTGTCCAGTCTCTTCTTAAAAACCTTCAGTGATAAAGCACCCACAATATTTGAAGGCAAGCTGTTCCATTGATTAATTGTCCTCACTGTTAAGAAGTTTCTCCTCAATTCCATGTTGCTTCTCTCCTTGATTAGTTTCCATCCATTATTTCTTGTCCTGCCCTCTGGTACTCTTGAAAATAAATTGACCCCCTCTTCTTTGTGGCAGCCTCTGAAATACTGGAATACTGCTATCATGTCCCCCCTAGTCCGTCTTTTCTCTAGACTAGCCAAACCTAAATCCTCAACTGTTCTTCATATGTTTTAGTCTCCAGGCCTTTAATCATCTTAGTTGGAAATGGATGCCATTGTGTTCATTATAGTGGCTCCTTTGATGGTTTAGGAACATGAGAACTACCTCATACAGAAATTTGGAGGAGTCCGGTAGCATTTTTTCTAACCAACACATTTTATTGAAAATGCATGCCTCTTAAAAAAAAAATCTGTTGTTGGAAAATGGGCTACTAGAGTCTTTTTATTTTTTGGCTATCAATCTAACACAGCTGTCTTCCTACAATTATTTCTACAGAATTTAACTCCTTGGCTTGGTTGGTTAGAATGCAGTGCTGCAGGGCTAACTCACTGCTCACTCCAGGAGTTCGATTCTGAGCAGCTCAAGGTTGATTCAGCCTTCTATCCTTCCGAGGTCAGTAAAATGAGGACCCAGATTGTGGGGGCTGACTCTTTAAACCACTTAGAGAGGGCTGTAAAGCACTGTGAAGCGGTATATAAGTCTAATTGCTATTGCTGTGTGTACACTGACTGGAAGCTTTTTTTCAGAGTCTCAAACCAGAGGCTCGTAGAGGATTATCTGGAAATGACCAAAGCTGAATGTGAAACCATCTGTATGCAGAACATGTTCTTTGCCTGAGAGTGCAACCATCCAACCTGTGATGAATTGTATCATCCAGCCATTGTTATAGTGATACATCAGAATGTGGACAGGCTTTATATTGCCACAGCAATGGGTGGATGTTACTATAAATTATTAGAACGGTAGCTGCAGTTGTGGTGCACTTGGGAAGAAAATATTTATACAACTAAACAGAACTCTGTACAAAAAGTAATGAATGCCTACTAAATTGGCATTTTTTTAAAAAAAATGTCAATCTTTTCCTATTGTGTGATATCCTTGCAGCCTCTGAAAGTAGTGAGCTCTTAATCTTCAGCATGCTCCTTTATTAATGCTTAAATGATCCATTTAGTTTCATTTAGTGTTGGTAATGTAACTAATGTCTAATTAATGTGCCACTTTTGGGGAGAAAAAAAATTACAATATTCTTCCAGCTGTTATCTAGCAGAACATTTTCTCCCTTCTTACACTATAACCGTCATGACTCCCCCCCCCTTCTCTTACCTGTTTAAGAGTGTTTACATTTGGAACTGCTCAAGGAAAGTAACTGAGAGACAATGTCAAGTTTTACAAGCTTTAATATTCTTTTCCAAGAGGATGACAGGGAAAAAACACACACAGTTCCAAGTTTTTGTTTGCATTATAGTGGTCCAAATATATGAATTTATGTTGCTGCAGCTGATGTGCAGTCATATACCGCAACATTACGTTTCAAGCCCACCTTCAATACAACACACAAGATGGCTAGCAGTAAAATACGTAATAAAAACTAACAATGCTCTCTAGAAATTTGAAAACGGACATATAAAATAGCATATAATCAAAACATGTTAAGAATAACAAACCAGAATAACAAAGAAAACAAATTAGCTGACTAGTCAAATATTTATGTATATGAAAAGTTATTTGTCCTGGATTGTAGGCTAGCATGAGAGTTTTTATATTACATTGTAATATAATATTGCTAAATTATCTACTTTGATTTTTCCATGGTACTGAAATTAAACTGATTAGTCTACAATTCCCTCAGTCCTCGTTTTCTGTTTTATTGAAGAAACACACATCATTTGCCCTTCCTTCCCCAGGATTTCTCAAATCTAATATATAAAGGGTTCAACCAATTCAACAGTTCTTTAAGATTTGAACTCATTCAAGGCGTTCCACCAGGTAAATAACGTTTAACTTTTAACTTTTGCCATCTTGTGGATTTACACAGTGTGCCTTAATCGTAATAGCCCCTGCCTTCTCTCTGAAATCCAGCCCCTATGCTCTTTGCCTTCAGAGAAGTCATGAAAATCTAGATGGATCTGGTAGACCATGACTGGAGACTAGTAAAGTGGTTTGTGGGTATATGGAAGGATGCTTTCTGGGGATTTTTTTGTGATGGTCTTTTATAACCAGATGAATTAGGGAGTTGACTGTATGAGCTGTATATGCATACTTTCTGTTTGGTTTGAACTTAAGCCATGCTTTTCTCCTTCTCCTTGTTAGTATGGCTCTGGCTTATCTCTGTTAAGTCATCTTCTTTACTGTCTACATCAATTCATGCTGATGTCACTGTAATCTCTCTCAGTGAAGATCTCCTTGAGTATAGTGCAAATATCTGCATGAGGGACATTTTCTTTGTCACATTGAATCTGAAACCGCAGAGGTGAGTAGAAGCCTTCGTGCATATAGGAAGGGTCCCTGTTGTAAACAATTATGCAAGTCACAAATCCCTGTTTAGTGCTAAGAAAAATACACATAATAAGTGATTTTCTAGCTTCTGCTTTTACAATCATTTTTCCCCCATCCCTGCAACCAGAATCTGCCTCAATATAAATTAGGAGCATTTCTCCATGTCATGCATTTTAGGAGGATAAACAACATGTCCATTATCACAGAATGAGGCCAAGAGCTTGGAAAGAGCTATCATATCTGCTCTTATCTTTTCCAGGGATGTCCTCAAGAGATGATAAAAAAAAGTCAAGTTTGTGGCCATGATGGTTCAATCTAAGACAAAGCCTTCTTGACTTTTTCAGCCATGCCTTGGGGACAATCTGATCTTTCCTCAAAGTTTAGTGGCTAAAATTTAGACCTTTTTCCTACTGCTGAGGTAAAATGTTCTCCACTCATTCTTGAATCTACAGGCAACCATGGCAGCATGAAACCCATTTTCCCCTTACCAATTCCTATCCTACTTCTATTGTTTGTGTTCTGAATCATCACTGAATGATAGTATCCTGATTCTATGTGATAAGCAAAAGAAAGTTAAGCATTGGGCAGCTCTGACTCTTTAGCATCTCTAGCTTCCTTTCTGTGTCTCTTTTCCTACATTTCATTTTGTCACAACGTGAGTTGAATAAAAGTGGGGGAAAGTTACAGAAGGAGCCAAGTCATAAACAGCATTTTTATTTTTATTTTGCTTTCCTTCATTTCCTTTCTTCATACAGTTTACAAATGTCAACTTCTCAATGCTTTCATAGAGTTTTGAAGACAGGATGGATAGCTGGGGAATTCATCTCATCTTTCTACTATTCAACTATTACAATCCTGTCATAAACCAGCAGGGTTAAAGTAATTTCAGTCCTGTTATCCCATCATGTAAGTGCTATTGTAGAATTGTGATAGTCCACTGTTTAAATTTACTAGCTGCTGACGGCTGTATAGAAGGTAAGAGAACTTCCACTTGTCATACTTAGATACACAGGGACTCTTGGGCTTATGGGCAGAACTACACACAGCTAGAATGTGGAAGAATACAAAGTGAAATCTGTTGTGAAAAAAATGTTTAACCACTCTTGCACAACTGTGAAAGACCATCATTCCAGTGCTGTTGCGGTAAACTCTTTAGGGAGACCACACTAAAGTGGTGCAGAGAAGCTGAACAGAAACCAGAGGAGAAAGGGCCCACATCAACTCAGACAATCAAGAAGCATCTCGCTGATTTCACGTACTACCAGTTACTTGACATTGCCTATAAAGCAGCAACATATAATCAAATTTACCCAGCTGGCAGTTGTCATTTGATACTGTCAAGAAGAAAAACATTTGTTTTAGCACCAATGAAAAGATATCTTACTGGTTGGGGATGAAATGAGTATGGACTGGGACATGGTAGGAAAAAGACGTTGCTGTGGCATATTTTCACTGCCAATTGCAAAAGGCCTCTAGTTTCTAGTCCCTTGATCAACTGCCACTATTCCAGTTTGTAGTTTGAATCCTGCCTATAGTGTGGTGCTATGAACAGAACACGATGCTCAAAGTAAATGTCATAATAGTTTCCTCATATGTTTACAATAAGTTTGTAAACAATATGTACAATGTGTACAATATGTCGAAAGTAAGGATTGATGAAAGACTGTATAGGCTGTAGCAATGCCATTTTTAAAAGGAGAAGGCCAGCTGCTGCCATTAAAAATAAATGAGCAGATCACATAGCAAAATCTATGTAAAGGAAACATGTCTTATATATAGGAAGACACACACACGTGTGTGTGTGTGTGTGTGTGTGTGTGTGTATGTACATATATATGTGTGTGTGTATATAAATACATACATACATACATCATATATATATATATATATTTGGGCTGATATATTTATACATGATATATTTATACATGATATATTTATCATGATATACATGATATATTTATATGATATATACATATATACATATATACATGATATATTATATGATGTATAAATATATTATATACATGATATATTTATACATCATATAAAACTGCCTGGATGGTCCCAGGAGGGGCCGAAAGGCAAAATGAAGCTGTGATGTTTCCTTCCATACACCAGGATGACTCGACAGAATAAACATATATAACCCTTTCCTGGTGAAGAGCTGATAGGGAAGAGAACCTTGTGGCCTAGAGGTTAAACTTCTGCCTTACAAGCAGACTGCCCAGGTTCAATTCCCACTACGGGTATGGCTATCTGACGAGAGCAAAATAGATCTATAATAGTCTCCCTTTTTTTTCATTTATCAGCAAAAAATGTTACACACACACACACACACACACACACACACACACAGGTATATGATAAAATGTCCATTTATATAGATATTGTGGTTGATTATAGATAAGGAAACATCTGTTTAATAGAATGTGAAAGGAAAGAAGGAAGGATTGTACAGAAGGAAGATATAAGAGTAAACCTCTGGTCCTGATGACCAACCCAGATTTGATCTTGCAACATTATCCTGGGACATGTATATTTGCTTTCATTCATGAAGATATTCATGCTGATAAAGCTGGAACTATTGTAATAAATTAACACATTCCATTCTATTGATAATTGATATTGGCTAAACCTTTCAACTAAAATCCTGTAAGAAGTCCATTGCATCAACCACCCAACGTTATTTGACAACCTTGGATTGAATACATCTATTTCCTTTGACCTCCACTGATCATCTGGTATGTTTTATTGGATTCCCAGCTTGGATATAAACCATGGAAAAAGAAGGTGTCTAATCCTTCTGACAGTGGTATCTCGCCATAAGTTGAACAGTATGTTTCTATAATTTTCACATCATTTAGAAAGTGCTTTCATTGATGCTACTTCCTGCTGCATTTTTCTTTTTGACATCATGTCATGCTGCTTGCACATATTTTCCCTGGGATCATCTACAGGCCCGAGATCTTTTTCATTCACATTACTACCAAGCTAAATATTGTCCTTCCTATTCCTGTGATGAACCCATATTCAGAGCTGCAGATTTGTTAATGAAATATTTGTGACTTTCTCATGAGCAAAGGAATGATAGAAGATGGCTAACTTATTTATTGGAGAATAAGATGATAGTATCTATCCAAATTTGTGTGATCTCAAAAAGCTAAGCAAAATTGGACCTGATTAGTAAATTGAAGAGAGACAATGAGGAAACCCAGAAGGTGTGGCAATAAATTGGGAAGTTGAAAAATACCCCTGGAAGAAACAAACAACAACAAAAGTTCATTGCTATTGCTGGAAAAAAAATACATAAAGTCACTAGGAATCAACATGACTCCACAGAGACTTTGTTATTTTATTGTTCACTTTCCTAATAAACCACAGAAAGAAAATTTGGATTCTACAATAAATATAAATGAGCATATAACTCTTGCTGCATTTTCATGTGAATTTTTAGGTGATAGGAGTGTAGTTGTTTGTTGTTATGATCTGAAGGCCAGGTTGTGTGGATGGATCTATTTAATTACTTGCTACAACACATTAAAACAATAACAGGCAAGTTACTAAAAACAATAAAGTATTACAAGACCAAGAGCAGAACAAATAAAAAGCTGAGAGATAAAAACACGAGTCATTGTTCTTGGGCATTGATTTGCCGTTGCTGAGCAGAGATTAGGTCTGTAAATAATGCAAATAATCGATAACTTTACCTTTGTCTTTTTCGTCCTCCCAAAGAAGCAACCCCATGAGTTACAGCAAACAGCAAAACCTCACAAGATTAAAAACCTGTTTTCAAGAGCGTATAGAGTTTAAAAATTTGAGCCAGTGCTAAGCCAAGCCAAAACTAGCCAATGCTTTTGAAAATTCAACCCTATGTGTAATATTATAATCAAACAGAAACAAATTTGTTTATGACTAAAGAAGGAAAGAGGACTTTTGGTGGCAAGGGAGGAAAATTTCATGTTTATCCCTTAATCCTATGAGCCATATTTCTAATTATATTTCTTAAGATAGCTAGAAAGTGTCACTCTTCAAATATGACAAGATGTTTTCAGGATACTGATGCAAGTCTGAATATAACCGTCCCGTCAGATTTGTCAGTAGCTGCTTTTGATAAGGATTTCCTAAACAGTTCACACACACACACACACACACACACACACACACACACACACACACACACACACACACACACACACACACGAGGTGGGTTCCTGCCGGTGCGGTTAATAGCTGTTGTTCGGCGCAGAGCCGAAGACGCTGCTGCCGTTCGCGGCACGGGGGCTATCCCCGGGCGCTGCCGCCGCCCGCATAGATGCCACCGTTTGCGTTCTTTTGCCCTCTGCGCATGCGCAAAGCGTTCTGCATGCGCAGAGGGCAAAAGAACGCAATTGGTGGTGTCCATGCGGGCGGCGGCAGCGCCCGGGGAAAGCTCCCGCGCTGCGAACGACAGCAGCGTCTTCGGCTCTGCGCCGAACAACAGCTATTAACCACACCAGCAAAAACAGGCAGGAACCCACCTCTGACACACACACACACACACACATTATTCTGTGGCACAGAAAAAAAAACCTGCTTTAGTTTGCCCAGTGTTTGCATTTTCCTGAGATGACATTTTGGGCTCAGTGCAGCATAACTAATGAGTTACTCAAAATTGGTTGTAAATAAGAGACGTCGGAGCAGGCGTTGCACGGTTGATTTGGAGCAGGTAGCGCCTCCATTTCTTCACCACCTCTGTTGTTTTACTGTCAAGGCAAACACATATTAAGCAGGATTTCAGTCCCATAAAATAAACAAACTAAAGCGGGCAGAGATGGGCTGGAATATATTGTCTGGCATTTGCATTAATTAGCTTATCGTAAGTAAACTGCCCAACGTGCATAATGTTTCCCTTGGATTTGAAAGCAAATGGGCTGCATGATACATTTCTTCCTCAAAGATCTTTTATTCCTGCAAATGTCTGAGGTGATTAAAGACATTAATTTCACTTTGGAAACCTCGGGGGTGTTCTGGCTTTGCATGGGCATTCACGTCCAGGGCGTCTCCTAATCCTTTTGGTTTCTTATCCAATCAACAAAGTACTATCAAATTCATTGGAATTAGAGCTGGGCGCAAATTGCTATTTGAAATTTCCACTAAATTTATACACAGAGAAAATGGACGGACAATTTTTCTGAACGTCTTACGGGAAAGGGGAAATTGTCTAACCATTCTATAAGGGTGGCACTCAACCCTTTTCATACTATTAAGGAGAGGTTCTGCAGGAAGTCCTACCCTTGGAATTTAATGGAAGTGTGGGAAACCAGCAAGCTGCCTATCTCTGGAAAGATGATGACCTACTGAAAGCTAGGACATTCACAAGCACCTCCTTTGATCATCCTGCAGATGATCAAAGAGTAGAAAAGGTCCGTTTAGACCAGAAATCCAAATTAAAGCATCCTTAACAGACAGCTTTCAAGCCTCTCTTTTAATCCATCCATAGAAGGGTGTCTAGCCATCTGTCTTGTGAATTAGTCCCACTGTCCAATTGTTCAGATTATTAGAAAGTTTTTTCCTGACATTCAGCTGAATCAGCTTGTAACCTGAGACCATTAATCCATGTCCTGCATTCTGGGATAACAGAGAACAAGTTCTGACCTTCTGTGCGACAGCTTGTAACACACCTCCAAGGGAGAAAACAGTGATCAGACAACTGGGGCAGAGCTGATGCATTGTGGCTGGACTGGTGCATTTTTTTTAATGATTTGGCAACTGCAGCTGAGCAGGAAAGTTTGGGCCAAAGTTAACAGGCTAGGGGCGTGCATAAGCGCACCATTGTGCCTACCGTCCCTGTCCTACTGTCCTACTGCCTCATTTACCTGTACCTACTTTGCTAATGTTTATGTTTATACCAATATCTGCTATCTTGTACATGTTTGACAAACAAATAAAATAAAAATAAATAAAAATATTCTTATTTAAAGTGGCAAAGGCAGGAACAGTATGTGAACCTATGTGAAGGCTGGGCAGAGATGAAATTGCACATCAGAAAAAAAGCACAGCTGATAAGTAGTAACAGGAGTTGCACAAAGAAGCCTCCTATGACACAGACTACCACTGACAGAGCAACACAAAGTTGGATCTATTTTAGCAAGGGCCCTTGACTTATCAGATATCAGTCAAGCAGCCCCATTTTAGAGCTGGGGAATCTAGTTTGATTTATGGGCCTGTCACTGTCTCCCCAGGAATACAGTACCTGTTAAAACTCCAACTTTCTCTTAAACTATTTATAAAATGTTTTATCAACTATTTATAAAATGTTGATAAATACTTATGAGAGTGTCAATCAATAAATGCCAGTTTTGCAATGCTTGCAGGATTGCTGGTTCTCCTCACTAAGGGGAAGTAGGGTTAGAACAGTCTATACCCGTGGTGGCGAACCTATGGCACGCGTGCCAGAGCTGGCACGCGGAGCCATAGAAGCCGGCACGCGAGGGTTCCCACCGGCAAACCGGAAGTGCGAAAAAACACACTTCCGGTTTGCCGGTGTGCTGTTTTTTGCACTCCGGAGGGTTCAGGGAAGCTCCCTGAAGCTCCGGAATGCAAAAAACTACAAAACGGACAAACAGGAAGTGCACTTTTTCGCACTTCCGGTTTGTCCGTTTTGTAGTTTTTTGCATTCCGGAGCTTCAGGGAGCTTCCCTGAACCCTCCGGAGTGCAAAAAACAGCATACCGGCAAACCGGAAGTGCGTTTTTTCGCACTTCCGGTTTGCCGGTTTCATCGTTCCAGGCTCCGTTTCGTCATTCCAGGCTCCGGTAAGTGGGCCTGTGCGGGGGTGGGGGTGTGTGCGCATGCGCAGGGGGCAGCGGGGGGGGGTGTTGTGCGCATGCGTGGGGGGGAGGGAATGGGTGTTGGCACGCGAGCGCGCGCGAGCGCGCCCCCCCCTTTTTCGGCACGCGAGCCGAAAAAGGTTCGCCACCACTGGTCTATACCATCATTTCCAACACCTCATCTCCGATACTTGTCACATGGGACCATATCTTACCCTCAGTTATTTTTTAATCAAAGCTAAATATATCCAGATCCCTCATCCTGTCCTTATCTGACAGTTTCCAATTACCTCATGATCCTCACTGCCTTCACCTCAGTGTTTATTTCTCTAAACCTTTCTTAAATTCTGGTGCTCAGAACAGTGTAAACCATACCATGTAGAACAATCACTGCCCATGATTTAGAAACAGTATTTATGGTATTTTGTTTTAATTTGGCGGTGAGGCAGGGGCGGGTTCCTAATTTTTTTACTACCACTCTGTGGGCGTGGCTTATTTTGTGGGTGTGGCTTGCCAGCCATGTGACCGGGTAGGTGTGGCTTCTCGGACTGCTGAAGGGAGGGGAACTGAGATAGGTCCGGCTGCCCATTCCCCCTCCCCTCAGCAGCTCAAGAAGCCTCAAACGTGCGAAAATGCCTAGGATCATCACCGCACGTTCATAGCTTCTCAGACTGCTGAAGGGAGGGGAATGAAGATAGCTCCTGCTGCCCATTCTTTCAGCGTCTCACATGCTCCCTCAGCCATCCTCCCCTGCTTGGACTCACTGTGGGGTAGGAAGGCAGCGAATGAGCAGTGCCGGAAACTCGGCTTCTGGGCATGCACAGAAGAATTTTTTTTTAAAAAAAAAGTTTATTAAAAAAAATGGCGGCGCCTAGGCACCGGCAACCGACCACACCGGTACTGTGATGTCACCAGCGGGCCGCTACCGGTGCTATAGAGTGGACCGCACTGGTAGGAACCCACCACTGCGGTGAGGTCTGCTCCTCCTAGTGGTGCCGTTTGATACTGCTCACTCACCAGAGCAGTGCTGAGTTGAACACAGACCAGCCTGACCTCAGGCCCAGGCGACAAGTCAGTTTTTTGTTGCAACCCATGGATCTACAGCCATCTCTGTCAAAATGCAGACATAACCTGGATGCTGCATTTGATAAAGCAAGATGGCATTCGTCAGTCCGAAAAGCAGAACCTGCACTTGCGGGAATAACTCTAGGAAGAAGATGGTGATGATTTATTTTGTTTTAATTTGCCTTTTAGCATTTGGTGATGAATTATACTGCTGATTCATCACCTATAATTCCATAGTATTGTACTCATATACACCATTACCAAACCAGGTTTCTCATTTTATACCTGTGAGCTTAATTTCTTTTTTCCCAAATGAAGACTTTGTCCCAGAATTTTCAGAATGTTCTAAGGAACAGAAATTTCAGAATAACAGAATAACAGATTTGGATGGGACCTTGGGAGGTGGGGTTTCTTCTAGTGCAACCCCCTACTCAAGTAGAAAACCCTATACTAAAATTAGAGTGTGTCATTTAATGGCATGAAAATTAATTTTTGCAAAAAAAATTCAGTGAGGGATTCTAAAAATATATGTTTTTGCACCAACAATAAATCTGCTGTTATTTTTGCAATTGTATAACTATTAGTTTGGTAAATCTATGTTTGATCATATACCCCACAAAAGTCTCTTGTGATCCAACACTTTTAGCTTTATCTTCTCAAAATTACATCTTTAAACTTTAAAAATTAAAGTTTTTTCTGCATGACTCTTATCTAGCGAAACAAAAACTAAGCCATGCAATCATAAACTAACACCGGAAAGCAATTATCTGAGTTACAAAAATGTTTAAGTGAGTTTCATCAAGTCTCAATACCATTTCAGACAGATAGTTATCCAATCTCTTCTTTAAAACTTCCAGTGTTGGAGAACCCAAAACTTGTTGTTCTACTGATTAATTGTTCTTAAAATTAATTTTAAATTAATTTAACTGTATTAATTTTTTAATAAAATAAAATTAATTTCATTCTCTTTTTTCTGTTCAATTCTTTAACCTTATCAAGATGGTTCTGAATGTTGTTCTTGTTTCTAGAGCATTAACTATTCCATTCAGTTTTGTATCATCTACAAATCTGATAAACATTCTTTTCTCCTCCTCATTCATATCTTTAATGAAAGGAACCTAGCCCAGGACTGAACCTGGTGGAACTCCACTTGATTGCTTACTGTAGTTTGATGGGGAATTACTGATAAGAATTCTCTCAATATGTGTTTCAGGCTATCTGTGGAGAATATATATTTTATTCAGTTCATGCTTCCATAATTTATTAATCAGATTGTTACATAACACTGGGTGAAATGCTTTGAGGAAGTCAGGATGTATTATATTCATAGCATACCCATAATCAGTTGAAGTTAATTAAAAATGAAATGACGTTTGCCTGATATTTTTAAACAAATCCCTGTAATCATTGTATTGTAGTTCAGTTGTTGTGGAAATGATTGCTCCATGGTTCCTTGAGTCTTCCTTTTTTAAAAACAGAGACATCATTTGCCTTCTCTCAGTTATCTGGCACTTCATCCAGAGATGGGTTCTTCCCGATTTGGACCGGTTCACCCGAACTGGTAGCAACCCGCTGGTGATGTCACAATGACATCACAGAACCGGTTCGGTTGGTGCCAGTCCGTGGACGCCACCATCTTTTTTAAAAAAAAATTTAATTTCTTTTTTTTAAATTTCTTTTTGGAATTTTTTCCTGGTTTTTTTTCTTCTGAGCATGTGCAGAAACTGAGTTTCCAGCACTGCGCAAGCATTGCCATCTTGTTTTTGGCTTTTTGGGGGGGGGATTTATTTTATTTTTTTGGCACTGCGCATGCGCGCGCATGTGCAAAGCATGCATGCGCCCACAAGGCACAGCCACACGGCACGGGAGGAAGCAAACCGGCAGCAAGGTAAGTTAGAACCCACTCCTGACTTTATCCGTGCTCCAGGATTTCTCAAAGCTAAAAGTTCAACCAGACAATTAGAGAAATTCTTCAGCAATCCAACTCTTTATTGAGATTTGAAGTCATTCAAAGTATTTCCTCTTAAGCGTGAGTCGCATCTCTGCCCCTCTAATTAGCATTTCACAATTGCACAATGGAATGTCTATTCTTTCTGTTTTAACCTAACACTGGATTAAAATAGGATTTGAATAGGTCTGCCTATTCTTTATTATCTGTAACTCTTTTAATATCTTGCAGAGCAGTACCATACATTCTTTTTTAAAATTATTTTGAACTTATAAAAAAAAAGCTGTGTATAATCCCTTGCCAATTTTGAGGAACCGATTCTGAGCTGTAGTCTTCCTAGAGAATATCTAAAAACCAAGGTTATCTATATATACAAGTAATCCTCAACTTAACAACCACAACTGAGCCCAAAAGTTTGGCTGCTAAGGGAGACATTTCTTAAGTGAGTTTTGCCCCATTTTACTACCTTTCATGCCACAGTTGTTAAGTGAATCACTGCACTTGTTAAGACAGTAACACGGTTGTTAAGTAAATCTGGCTTCCCCAATTGACTTTGCTTGTCAGAAGGTCACAAAAGATGATAACATGACCCCAGGACCCTGCAACCGTCAAAAATATGAGTTGGTTGCCAAGCATTCAAATTTTGATCATTTGACCATAGGAGTGCAGCAACAGTCATAAGTATGAAACATGGTCATAAGTCACTTTTTTCAGTGCTATTATAACTTTGAACAAACTGTTATAAGTTGAGGACAACCTGTACTGTCCCACAGATCCAGCCCCTTAGCTCTCCTCCTTTATGTGTCCTTTAAAAAAAAATCATTGTTAAGCTTTTCTATAGCCCTCTAGGGAAGAACTGAACTGTCTTGAACCTTTCCTCCCAACCAAACAATATAAACTTTGCTGTCTGTTCAGTTGGGGTTGAATGAAGAGGCAGGACTTGCATAGTGAATTCAGCTCTTTAATAAGTCTTGGTACATCTCTCTGAGTTTGCTACCTGGCAGCTCCCTCTTTTAAAGAGCCAATGTGGCACAGTGGTTAGAGTGCAGCACTGCAGGCTACTTCAGCTGACTGCTAGCTGCAGTTCGGCAGTTCAAATCCCACCGGCTCAAGGTTGACTCAGCCTTCCATCCTTCCGAGGTGGGTAAAATGAGGACCCAGATTGTTGGGGGCAAATATGCTAACCCTGTAAACTGCTTAGAGAGGGCTGTAAAGCACTGTGAAGCAGTATATAAGTCTAAGTGCTATTGCTAGTGCTAATGCTAAAGGGAACTGTCAGGCAGCTCAGCCAATGGGATTGCTCTATTCTCCCGCTTCTCAATCAGACCAATCATTTTAACTCTGTGTTGTTTCCTGCTTCGATGCGGACCTTAGTGAAGCCTTCATCCCATGCTTCACTCCCAATTACCATATTTAACCACTGTCTCTTGCTTCTCTGGAATGCAGTCCTGGGAATCCACAAATATTAATCTCTGCAAGCATCATAGACCAGGCAGGGCTGTCCAATCTTGGCAGGTTTAAGACTTGTGGACTTCAATTCCCAGAATTTCTCAGTCAGCAAGTTCTCAAAGTTGGACATCCTATCAAAGACCATAGAGGTTCTTCTCCTAGAAAAAGGTCTGTGTTCTTTACAAAATGGCTGAAACTTAGTTGGTTTACAATAGCTACAGTATGGTATTGTTTACGTCTTTAGTCTGCTTTTCTTTATAGAAGCCCCATTTGCCACATAAATCTGACTTCTGTTTTAGGTTCAATCAAATCAGAATAGAGCTGGAAGGGACCTTGGAGGTCTTCTACTCCAACCCCCTGCTCAAGCAGGAGACCCTAGACCATTTCAGACAAGTGACTGTCCAGTCTCTTCTTAAAGACCTCCAGTGATGAAGCACCCACAACTTCTGAAAGCAAGCCATTCCGCTTGTTAATTGTCCTCGCTGTTAGGAAGTTTCTCCTTAATTCCAGGTTGCTTCTTTCCTTGATTAGTTTTCATCCATTGTTTCTTGTATTGCCTTCTGGTGCTTTGGAAAATAATTTGACCCCCCTCTTCTTTGTGGCAGCCCCTCAAATATTGGAATACTGCTCTCCGATATTTATTTCTTGGTTCTTTCTTGCTGTAAAAGATCATATCTTCCTCTATTATCTGACTGGAATCGTAGATCACTTCAGCAATAGCCTGAGTCTGACTTTTTGCCTTTCGAATTGTTTTCACCTTTTCCACCTGAGTTCCCAGTTGGAGACATTAACTAGGAGGACCTTGAACTAGACAGCATAAACTTATAGAACAGAAAGAAACCACTGCAATTCATTTGGCCCAGGAGTGGGCAATCTTTTTTTTAGACATGGTGGATGGTTTGCACTTATCATTTCGTGAAAGCCAAAAGCTGCAGTGGGCAGGGCAATATTATAAAAAGCATGAGGCTGCAATTTTCTTTTCCCCTTCCTCTCCCCCTTCCCCTTCTCCTCCACCAGTAATTTTAGGAGGGAATCGTTTCAGATACAGGTAGTCTTTGACTTACAATAGTTCATTTAGTGAATGTTCAAAGTTACAACGGCATTGGAAAAAAGTGACTTATGACCATTTTTCATACTTATTGTTCTGACCCAGCTCCCATACACGACAAACCCTCTGTAGTTAAATAAATGATTCCTTTATTAGGAGCGCCAGCAGCCTAATAAAAGTCTCTCTCACACACACAGCAGGCTAACAAGTCTCTCTGGCAGGAAGATGAATAGTTGTCTGTCACACCTATTCATCTCTACCCCCTGCCTTTTATCCCCAGAGCTAGAGTGGGGCTTTGCTAGCAGTGGTGGCTCTTCCGTCCCAAGGACTGGCCCATAGATTTCCACTGCTCTCCTCTCCTCTGCCTTCTGCGCATTCACGCGTCAGGCTGGACCCAGCTGTTCCTCCTTTTCCTCATCAGCCACCTCCAGACCTGGGTGCTGTTGACTCTCCATCTGAGGGCTGATGGACAGCCCAGACTCCACCTCTGTCTCTATCTCTGACAGCTCCATTCCCTCTTCCCCCTTGGAGCTCTCAGGTTGCCTTGATGCCGGCCCTGACTCCCACGACGCCTCCTCATCTGATTTGGCTGCTGAAGGGACCAGCGGTCGACAGACCACAATACTTATGATCTTTGTAGCATCCCCATGAACATGTGATCAAAACTCAGATGCTTGGCAACTGACTCATACTTATGACTGTTGCTGTATCCCAAGGTCATGTGATCACCTTTTGCAACCTTTTGACACACGAAATCAATGCGGAAGTCAGATTCACTTAACCATGTTACTAACCATCAACTGCGGTGATGCACTTAACAAATGTGGCAAAAAAGGTCATAAAATGGGGCAAATCTTACTTAACAAATGTCTCACTTAACAGAAATTTTGGGCTCCATTGTGGTTATAAATCAAAGACTACCTGTACTTCTTTGTTTTTAAATCTACTAAAAAAGACAACAAGAAGCAATTAGTGCATTAATGGAAACCAGCAAGATTTGAAAACTGCTCTTCTTTTGTTAATTAGCCCAGAAATGGACTCGTGTTTTCCAGATGTTTTGGCTACCGCCCACATACAGTGGCTATAGATTGCCTCATTTGCAGCAAAATTGTCATTATTGTACCAATTGACACTGATGTAGACTTTCACATGACTTCACTCATTAACCCCACATTTAGTTATTCTTAATACATTTATAAACGTTCATAAACGTTTATGCCTTATCCAAGTATGAAGAAGTCTTTATACAGAGCTGCGAGCAAAATAAAATTCAAGTTGAAATAAAAATTAAAATAATTAAACACAACAATCAAAGAAAGAAACCATTAAAATCTGCATTGCAAATCCCATTAAAAGTCAAGTGCTTCTTGAATAAAAGCTATTTCTTTCTGTTGCAAAGATAATAGCAGTCAAGTTAATCTGACCTTTGTTGATGGCATATTTCAAAGTCTAGGCTCAGCCATCAAATTAGCTTTCTTCATTATGCTTTTCAAATGAAGCTCTAATGATAGCGGGCCTAAGTGGGGTGTCTCTCTCTCTCTCTCTCTTGCGGATCTTAGAAACCAGGCAGGATCATTTAAGGATATATTATAAAAATGCATGATTTAAGGGCATTCGGTTGCAAAATATAAATGCCTCTCAAATAAATATTTTTAAATATATCCTATGCAGTTTTTATACCCAGGGGTACATCTGAACATTCAAGGAACATGAAAGTTTGTGGGAAACTTCATTCTGACCAATGCATGAGTCAAGCAAGTGGGTTCATTTTGATTCTTACTAGAATTCACCAAATCTGAAATCTGAATTCCTCCAGCATCACTGGACTCTTTGCTTGAGAAGATAGCAGAAATGTTTGTTTCTGTTCTGCCCCAGCTACGGACCACCAAGAATGCAGCACACATGCAGTTTGTTCAAATCTATGTTTACTCAATTAACGACTACTAATAAGCTTGCTTAGTAGTTGACACACACAAACACAAGTTAATGCAGTCTTTTCTTGAAAAACCAGCTGTTAATTAAACTGCATTAACAGCTAGCAGAAGTCCATAAAGTCATAAATTAAGTCTAAGCAAATAGTCCTGGATATCTCAAGAAGCTTACAAGGGTTGGCAAAATGCCTAGAAGCTGTTCGCAGGAAGAATGCCAAAACAGATAAGCTGAGCAGATGTTTTCAGAATATGAGGGCACATGAACGAACAAATGTTGTTTCCTGCAGAGTTTTTGCTGTCGTCCCTTAAATAGGCTAAGGGATTGGTCAATTAGCCCCAAGCCTTACTCCCGAGGAGACCTCCTCCTGAGGAACCATTCCTGCCTTTTGGCAGCTCTGCGTGCATTAGAGGCTCCTCCTCTTCTTCCTCATCACTGATGGGAGGTGCTGAAGGTTCTGAAGGCCCTGGCTGAATCTCTGCCTCTGGCACGGAGTCCTCTCCAGCCTCTTCACTATCCAACTCGGGTGCCAGCTGCACAGGCCGCTGGCGCATCACCACATCGGCCTCTTCTCGGGCGGGATCTGCTACCAGCTGCACAGGCTGCTGGCAGGCCACAACAATTTCGTGTTTGCGCTGAGGATAATGAAAACTTGCTTGTCTGGCTAATATTTCTGAAGATAGACTAGGCCAACTTGGGTTAGAGAAGGTTCTCGTCAGTTACAATACAGTTAGTCCTCGACTTACGACCACAACTGAGCTCAACATCTCTGTTGCTCAGCCAGACATTTGTTAAGTGAATTTTGCTCCATTTTACAACCTTTCTTGCCACTGTTGTTAAGTGAATCACTGCAGTTGTTAAGTTAGTAACATGTTGTTAAGTGAATCTGACTTCCCCATTGATTTTTGTGTGTCAGAAGGTCGCGAAAGGTGATCACGTGACCCTGGGATAGTGTAATGGTCATAAATATGAACAAGTTGCCAAACATCCAAATTTTGATCATGTGACTATGGGGATGCTGTAACAGTTGTAAGTGTGAAAAATGATCATAAATCACTTTTTCAGTGCCATTGTAACTTCGAATTTAGTCATTAAGTGAACTGTTGTAAATCAAGGACTACCTGTATTACCTTAAGACTTAATTCCTACCTCTGAGGATAGAAGGCAAATATATTGTTTCATCCCTTTTAAAATTATGTGGAAATAAAGCAACATGTGTTTGGTCAGCTGCCTCATTTTTCTTTCAATAGTTAATTTGCAGAATGCACATGCTCCAGAGCGATTATTCTGTGATGGTTTATACGGTATTATCTAAGCTCTTCCCCCACCCCCCAATAAATCTGATTTGTATGGATTGGTAGTTCAAACAATGTATTTTCTAGTCCCAGGAGGCAGCGAATGGCTCACTTTTTTGGATTTGCAACTTGAAAAGATGAATTGTTTTGCATAATGTAAATTGGAGGTGAAGGCTGTTTTTGACTGCAATGTTGCAAACACAATTAGTGAGATAAATACAGAACTAAATTCATCTCTTCTGAAAAGAGCTAACCTGATTGGTATGCAAAACACCCTTTTATTTGCAATCTTGGTGCTTCCTAAAGTAGTTAGCAATGCACAGGGTGGCATTCTGATTTGCAGCTTTTAAAAAAAATTCCCAAATGAATAAAACATGGAATTAATTGCCAACACCAAACCTTTGCCAGCCAGTATGAGATCAGCGTTGCTGAATGAAAGCACTAATTGTGATAGACTCCTTGCCAGTCCTAGGGGAAATGATGCCAATATGGGAAAATGTTATCTAGGGTGCCTCATCAGTTGCAAAAGGCTGTCTCTTTCCCTTTCAGAGGCAAACGATTGGTGATATATTGGCTGAATCCTTTACCTAGGGTTTTATTTCCATGCTATTTTCTCAAGTTTGGGCTGAGAGTCTGTTACACACAGTGGGAATGTGATTTGACAAGAAGCAGGATATTTTAGATTTTACTGATAATCCTTGACTTATTACCACACTTGGGATGGAATTTTTGATTATAAGTCAGGCGGTCATTATTAGTATAAGCACAGGGTTATCTAATATAATGGAGTCTAGGGAACCAGGATTTTATTTACTTTTCAACATCCAATATTATTTGATATCTACCCAGTAATATTGGATGATCTTGACAGGGAAATCATTGTGGTTTGTTCTCCTTTACAGAAGTCTAAATATGGGAGAGGGAAGGGTTCCATGATACTGATGGCTTTTTCACATTACTAAGAGGCAATTTAAAAAAATCAAAGAAGGTTGCATTAACACATAACACCTGTGTATATTCATGCATTTCATAACAACAAATATCATGGTATCGTAATACAGTATCAACAGTAGAGACCTTCAAATTTCTAGGTTCTATCATATCTCAAGACCTAAAATGGTCACCTAACATCAAAAACGTCATCAATAAAGCACAACAAAGAATATGCTTTCTGCGCCAATTCAAGAAGCTCAAACTCCCCAAGGAGCTGTTGATACAGTTCTGCAGAGGAATTATTGAGTCTGTCATCTGCACCTCTATAACTGTCTGGTTCGGTTCTACAACCCAACAAGAGAGACACAGACTTCAGAGGATAATCAGAACTGCAGAAAAAACAATTACTGCCAACCTGCCTTCCATTGAGGACCTGTATACTGCATGAGTCAAAAAGAGGGCCGTGAAAATATTTACTGACCCCTCGCATCCTGGACATAAATTGTTTCAACTCCTACCCTCAAAACGACGCTATAGAGCACTGCACACCAAGACAACTAGACACAAGAACAGTTTTTTCCCGAACGCCATCACTCTGCTAAACAAATAATTCCCTCACCACTGTCAAACTATTCACTAAGGCTGCATTACTATTACTATTAGTCTTCTCATCATTCCTATCACCCATCTCCTCCACTTATGACTGTATGACTGTAACTTGTTGCTTGTATCCTTACGATTTATACTAATATTGATTGTTTCCTGATTGCTTATTTGTACCCTATGACAATCATTAAGTGCTGTACCTCATGATTCTTGACAAATGTATCTTTTCTTTTATGTACACTGAGAACATATGCACCAAAGACAAATTCCTTGTGTGTCCAATCACACTTGGCCAATAAAGAATTCTATTCTATTCTATTCTAAAATTTGAAAAGAACTAAAATTCAACTCAGTGTTGAAGATGGTGAACCGAAGATTTGTATGTCTGTTGACCCTATTGCCCAGTGCTCAGCATTGTTGAGCAACCTGCAGTTCTCTGTTCTAGATTCTAGAATGTCTTTACCTTAAATCTGGACCTGAACTGGTCATTCTTTCAACAAAGGGGTCCCAAAAGTGCTTTTTCAAAAGGCAACTGGGCTTTCTTTATTTTCCCCTGAAGACCTTTCGCTTCTCATCCAAGAAGCTTCTTCAGTTCTGAGATGAGAATAAAGTCAGATTGACTCAGAACTGAAGAAGCTTCTTGGACAAGAAGCGAAACATCTTCAAGGAAAAACAAAGTCCAGTTGCCTTTTGAAAAAGCACCTTTGGGACAACCGTGACCTGGATGACTGAGATCTCCATAGACATCTTTCCACAAAGGACGGCATTTAATAAATTATTGTCCTCTGTCCACTCTTAGCTCCAGGGTAAGCTTTTGAAAAGTAGACTACTAGCCACTCTAGTGTTGAAAACAGCTCAATAATTGTATTTATGTGGGGAGAAAATTTTGGATTTACACAATTGTAAGTTTTGAAGCTCCAAGGCCATTCAGCAGACTAACCCCAAAGAGAATATTATACGAGATATTTGAATAAGTAACCTTTTTACTGAGCACATTTTTTAATTCCCAAAAATAAAATATAGCTGTAAAATCTGGGTCATTTGTCATAATATTCCCCGTGGAGCATAAACATGGGCCATTTTATAACTTGCCTGCAAAACTCCGATGCAGAACCTCTCTTTTCAACTCATTTTGACAGAAATCGGTGTTAGCATTTTCATTTAATTTTATTACAAGGACTTTAAGCCCCATTTCTCCTTCAGAATGAGCTTGTTCTGCTCACCAAATATACCGGTATGTAGCAGACAAGTCAGCTCATGAATTCCCATGCCCCACTTTTCAAGGTGACAGCTTACGTGCTCTACGTTTACTCTCCTTTTTGCTTTATAAAACTGCAAATGTATTTTCTTTGCTTTGCTTTGCTTAGTTGGGAATGTCTGAACAGATGGCAAAGGCCTACAACCTTTCTGGGGCATTCGAAAAGAGCCTGTAAGAGACTTAAATAACCAGTGGAGGAAGAACAATTTTATTATGCTTTTAGAATACCCCATGGGACCGGCAGAAGTATCTTGATTCTCATTAGACACGTACAGGTTTTCAGGAACGAATAAATGCAGGCAATTTGACAGCTGCAGCACATGAAATTAGGAAAACTCTATGACGGTTTAATTATTCTGTAATCAAAATTGATGGTGAGACGTGGTCAAACATTTTTTATGCAAAATACATATCAATTTCTCTAGGTGCTATTCATTTCTATGTCAACTATAGAGAAAAGGGAATCTTTATAAATCTTTATAAATCCAGTCATCTGAGCATCTGGCAGAGAAGAACATGGAGCAATTATTCTGAAAGAATAGCAAAGGATTAATACCCTTTCAAGGGGTAGCAATATTTTTATTTCTCCTGTTAGATGGAGAAAGGAAGAAGGAAAATGGCAGTGCCTTTTATCAAAATTTATTTGTTTTTAACATCTTAGAATAGCTGATGTTATCTCACAATTTTGTCAAATAGTTATTCTCCTTGGGGGTGGGGGTGGGGATTATTACATTTGACCGAGTTGCTCATTTCGTTTCCCCTTTGTAATTGTTTGTAATAGTTCTTCAATGCGTACACGTACGGAGCTAGCCAGAAACGCAAAAAGGAATAAAATCTAGGTATACCACATCCATACACATTCATATTTTATTTATTTTTTAATTTATTTGTCAAACATGTATAGCATAGTAGTAGTTTGTATAAACATAAGTAAAAAGTAACAATAAAAAAGGACAATAGGACAGTAGGACAGGGACAGTAGGCACGGTGGTGCGCTTATGCACGCCCCTTACAGACCTCTTAGAAACGGGGAGAGGTCGACTGTAGGCAGTCTAAGGTTAAAGTTGTGGGGGTTTGGGGAAGAAACCACAGAGTCAGGTAGTGCATTCCAGGCATTGATCACTCTATTGCTGAAGTCGTATTTTCTGCAGTCGAGTTTGGAGCGGTTTACATTTAGTTTGAATCTTATTATGTGCTCGTGTATTGCTGCGGTTGAAGCTGAAGTAGTCATTAACAGGAAGGACATTTTGGTATATGATTTTATGAACTACATTTAGATCAGATCGGAGGCGACATAGTTGTAAATTGTCTAATCCCAGTATTTCAAGTCTGGTGGAATCAGGTATTTTGTTGCGAGCGGAGGAGTGAAGGACATCCCCCGCATTATATTATATTTGTATTTATATATTTATATTATATGCAGTGCGGGTTCCAGACAGGTGAGCTGTATTCCAGAATTGGTCTAACAAATGTTTTGTATGTTCTGGTTAGCAGTGCAATATTGCCAGAGAAGAAGCTAAGGCCGTGATGGCGAACCTATGGCACGGGTGCCACAAGTGGCATGCGGAGCCATATCGGTGGGCACACGAGCTCAGGTCCGGCGCGCATATGCGCACCGGCCGGCTGATTTTCAGGCCTTCTGGGCCCACTGGGAGTCAGGAAACAGCTGTTTCCAGCCTCCATAGGGGGTGGGGAAGGCCGTTTTCGCCCTCCCCAGGCTCCTAGAAAGGCTCTAAAGCCTGGGGAGAGCAAAAAATGGGCGTGCCATTGCATGCTGGGAGTGGGGGGGTCATGCGCGCATGCGCGGAGGTGCATGGAATTATGGGTGTGGGCACGCACACACGTGATCCCCCGCATCCCCCTCCCTTTTTGGCACGCGAACCAAAAAAGGTTCGCCATCACTGAGCTAAGCAATATGAACTGAAAGAGACAGACAGACAGACAGACAGACAGACAGACAGACAGACAGACTGACTGACTGACTGACTGACTGACTGACTCTAAATGGCTCTCCTAGATGAGATTTTCTTTTTACATTAGATCAGCTTTGAAGGCAAAGTGGGCTATTATTTTATCTACCTATTTCATCAATAGGAATACTGTAGAATACTTAGGCTGTGCAGATGCTGCTACTAATAAAAAGAGGTTTGAAGTGGGCAGAGATGAGGGGAAAATAGAGACATACATGGAAGCCAGAATTTTCTTGGAAAAAATACATATCTGTACCTTGGCTTTGTGTCCCCCCCACTAATAATTAACTGGAATTTGCGACCTTTCACATGCAAATGAAGTCAGAGTCTGAAAGGGATGTCAGCTGTAATTCTTTCTCAGTTTGGCTCGGAGGCTGTGCAAATGTTCTGGCAACAGTTCTTAATTGATTGCAATCAATATCGTCTCTTTTTATGCAACATGCACTGTGATGGGACTGGGGACATCTCCCTTGTCGCATTCTTTTCCAGACTGCCTAAAAGCACCATGGCTAATTTATTTTGATGCTTAACTAATAGATAGGCACCCTGAAAGCATTTTAGGAAGACAGCTAATGAAAAAAAGTACAGCCAAACAAAAGCAGCTTGCATTACAATGAGCTGCCATAGAGGGAATATATTTTTGAAGAAGCCAATGATTCTCCCTCTATGTTGCTGTTTTATATCCAACATTACTATTGTGTTGTTGTTGTTTTTATTTCTGAATGATTCACCTTGGCTTGCTGTGTCAAATCATGAAAATAATATGATTAGGGGATTCTATGCCCAGTTCAAATTATGCTTTAGAGAAACTTAATTGAAAACTGAGCCAAAACTTTTTGATTCTACTTAAAAATAGGTATATATTGGCTGGTCTTGCAATAGGATGCTCTTCATATATTTTTTTCAACATGTCAAGGGGGACCGTAAGCGAGAACAAGAAGGCAAGATAAACCTTGAATCCACATTTCCAAGCATTTCAAATCAGAAAGTGAGAATGGTTTGTAATAAATTGGTAGAGGAACTTGACCTTCCTTTAAATACCTTCTCAAAACCAATGAACAATATAGAGTTTTAAGAATGGCTATTCTCAAAGTTCATCGCTCACAAAGTTCATCGCTCACAAATCCTATCCATTGGCACAAATGGTCACCTGGGCCCTTTGGCTCCTCTGCACTTTTCTTACCTTTGTTTGTTAGGATTTATGAAAAATGTTCCGTATTACATAATATGTCTTAAAAATTGTTTTTAAAAGATCCACAAGCTAAATAGAAAACTAGTTGGTTGACTGTATGCCATTAAGTCATTGTCAACTCTTAGCAACCATGTAAAGCAGAGGTCCCCAAACTTGGCAACTTTAAGACTTGTGGACTTCAACTCCCAGAATTCTCCAGCCAGCTATGCTGGCTGGAGAATTCTGCGAGTTGAAGTCCACAAGTCTTAAAGTTGCCAAGTTTGAAGACCTCTGATGTAAAGTTTCTCCATGATGATCTGTCCCTAACTTGATCTTTCAGGTCTTCCAACACTGCACTCATCACCAATGTAATTGATTCCATTTACTATGCTTTTGATCACCCTTTTTCTCTTTCCTTCCACCTTTTCCAGCATCAGAACTTTCTCTAAAGAACTAGCTGGGTCTTTACATAATTTGTCTGAAATAGGATAATTTGATGGTGATTTGCGCCTTGAGTGAGAACTCTGAGTTGATTTGTTCAATGTTCCATTTGTTTGGTTTCCTTAGCTTGAAATCTTCTCCAATTTCAAAGTTCAAAGGCATCAACATTCCTACTTTTTCAAAGTCCAACTTTTGTTTCCATAGAGTGCCACAGGAAATGATTGCATGATTCTGATCTTTATAGGTATAGACACTTCACAGCATTTGAATATTTTTTTCGAGGTCTTCGTGGCCACTCTACCAAGTGCTAGTCTGTGGCATGTCTATGAAGATTCTCAAACATCCAGGTCATTTTTAAAAGGTAGTTATCCAAAAAGCAAAAGTCCAGTTGCCTTTTGAAAAGAACCTTTGGGATAGTCTGTGGCACATTTCTCGACTGCTTGTTCCTTTACTGTTGATCGGGGTTCTTAAAAGGCAAAAACTACCCACCATTTCAATCTCTTCATTAACCATTCGAAGCCTGATTGTCAGTAGTTAGGTCTTCTTAACATTTACTTTTAGTCCCAATTGTTCATTGTATTCCTTGACTTTTCTTACTAGAACTTATAGAATCTTTGTATTTTCAACTATCAGAGTAGTCTCATCAACCTAGTTTAGGGTTGTTGTTTTTTATGTTTCTTCCTCCAATTTCTTTACTTATCTTCTTCCAATCCAGCCTCCTTAATATATAGAATAGAAAAGAATAACAAAGTTGGAAGGGACCTTGGAGGTCTTCTAGTCCAACCCCCCACTTAGGCAGGAAACCCTACACCACTTCAGACAAATGGTTATCCAACATCTTCTTAAAAACTTGCAGTGTTGGAGCATTCACAACTTCTGGAGGCAAGCTGTTCCACGGATTAATATATTGGCATATAGTTTGGATAATATATATGTGTGTGTGTGTGTGTGTGTGTGTGTGTGTGTGTGTGTGTGTGTGTGTGTGTATGTATGCATGCATGCATGCATGTACGTATGTACATACATACATACATACATACATACATACATACATACATACACTGGTATATTGGCAAATATATATAGGCATATAGATTGGATAAATAAGGGGAAGATATACAATCTTGTTGCACATCTTTGCCAATTAATGGAACCAATCTGTTTTACCATGTTCTGATTGTACTTTACCCATATATACACTTTTTATGAGGATAATGAGATGTTCTCAATGAGATACCTATTTTTCTCACACATTCCCTAGCTTGATATGACGAACACAATCAAAGACCTTTGTATAATCAATGAAGTGCATAATGACTTATTTTGGGTATTCTTTGGCTTTCTTAATTATCTAGCATGAATCAACAATAAAGTCTCATGTTTTCTATAGCTTGAATATCTCCACGTCTTTTTTCATGTAGGATCTAATATGCATTGTATGATCCTAAGCATTATTTTGCTAGCATGTGTAACTAAGTGTATGAACATAAGCATGTATATTAGTTGAATATATTTAATATAAAAATATCCCAATGCTTGGCTAAGCCAACACTTGTAAGACTTGTCAGTTATATGTTCCATATTTTAACTTGTTATTTTGTTGTGCTCATGTCCTGGTGACTGCGTAGAAAACTGTTTGCCATCTTGATCTACTATGGGTAATAACTTAAAATGTCTCCAAGGACAATCTTGTAATTTGTTTGAAGTCATTCATCCACCTAATCTATTGTCTTCCTATTATTCTACTTCCTTAACCTTGCCAAGTGTTGTCATTTTTTCCAGTCCATCATTTATTTGTGTCATATGTCTAGTTTGTTACTGTCTGCTTGCTGATCATTGCCCGAAGGAAACAGTCAGTCTTTATTTGCTTCGGGACAGATTGACTGGTTCCTTTTGCAGTCGATGACACTCTTACTGACCTCCATAATTTGAAAGCATCTGTCTTGTTACCCTCAATCTTTTTCAATATCTAGCTTTCACAGCAATATAATATAATGGGCAAGAACATTTTTGTAACTATTCTAAAGTTTGTTGGCATAGAAATATCCTTATAACTTCATGATGTTGTCTAAATTTAATTGTTGTCTTCTTCTAGGGAATTGATCTCTTTACTTCTCCAGGGCACTGGCTGTATTTATTCTTAAACCCAAGAAAACAAAACAATCCATCACCTTCATTTTTTGCCCATCAGCTATAAGTTCACTAAGCATGCTGTGGACATTTCCTGTGTACTCTTAATAATGGAATCATAGAATGTAAAGATCAAAAGGAGCCTTGGAAATCATTTAGTCCAAGGCCATGCCCACTGCAGGTATTTACTACTCTAATATCCCTGACATCTTCAGTAACGAATCTCCTAAGGAAGCATGTTCAATTGTTCAACAGTTCTTATTGGCAGGAAGTTTTTCCTGATCACCAACCAGAATCTGCATCCTTGTCACTTAAGCCCACTGATTCTAGTTCTGTCTTCTGGAACAACTTAGATAAATCTGCTCCATCTTCAACATGATAGTCATTCAATTACTGATAAAGGGCTATCATGTTTTTCCAGGGTATTCACTTCTCCAGGTCAAACATACTTGAATCTTACAAGTTTTCCTTCTAATTTTTTTCCTTCCAGGTTCCTTATAATTTACTCTGGGTATATTGTAGTTTCTCAATGTCTTTGCTAAAATATGGCATCCAGAACTTATCTAACAAACACAGAATTGAAAAGAATGATAACATCTCTTGATCTTGACACTCTACTTCAGGAGTTTCAAACTAAAGGCCCGCTGGCCTGATTCAGCCCGCGGAGTGCTCAGATCTGTCCCATTGAGCCAACCTGGAAACAGCAAAGGACCAGCCCGTGGTGCCTCTGCCAGTGAAAATGGAGCTCACAAGGGTTGCATGTGGCTCTCCCAAGCTCTGTTTTCATTGGGAGAGGGTTGCAGGAGGCTGTCACAATTGAAAATGGAGCTCGGGAGCCCATTTTTGCTTGCAGGGAGGTTGGGCCACCACAGGCGCCCTCGACACAAGTGATTCAAGCTGGCCATGCCTCCCTGCCCCCCTGAGGTCAAACACAACCCTGATGTGGGCCTCAATGAAATCAAGTTCGACATCCCTGCTCTACTTTGTTAATGCAGACTTAGATTACATTTGTTTGTTTCACAGTTATGTTGCATTGCTGGCTCATGTTCAGTTTAGGAGATTTCAAGAGTCCCTAATCTTTTTTTACATGTATTGGTGTTAAGTATGGCACCCTTTCCCCTACACTAAATACATAAGTTTGATTTATACTACTCAGTTAAGAACTTTGTATTTGTTCCTTCTGAAATTTATTTATCTAGTTATTATTACTTAATAATGGTCACCCACTCCAAAAGACTCTGGGTGGCTTACAACACTGGAGTATACAATTAATTTATAAAATTATACATGTTCTAAAAGCAACCATAACAATAAAAGCAACCATAACAATAAAAAAACACAACAGGGGCTCCACACTAACAGGCCTGGATACAGAGCCAGATTTTAAGGATCTTTTGAAACTCCAGTAAAATGATGCCATATGTATCTCTGGGAAGATGCTGTTCCAGAAGGCAGGAGCAGTGACACAGAAGGCATGCTTCATTGGTCCCACAAAATGACAATTGCTGGAGTGCATGCATTCTGCCCAAATGTACTGGGTAGGTAGAAACAAGAGTTTCCCATCCAGATCCAAACAATCTCCAGACATGGGGTTAGTACAGTATATACACTGTTCATCATAATTGAAGAACATCAGGTTGGAGAAGGCTGATATGAACTACTGCCTGCCAAAGAGATATTGTAGTCTAGCAGTGGCATCCATGGAAGGGAGGCAGAATCGACATCTGCAAAATGGCAGGCACAGTGTCACGATCCCAGACCGCTCTTTCTTAGGTGCTATCAGTAGTGGGTTGTGGCCGGTTCGGACCGGTTCTTTAGAACTGGTAGCGGAAATTTACCACCGCTCGCCGAACCGGCAGCGATGACCGGCGGTTCACGCTCCCGAACCGTTCCTCCAATCGCCACGGCTTGCAAAAAAAACCTCTGCGCATGCATAAAGGCTTCTGCGCATGCACAGAGGGTCATTTCCGGGTGTTTTGCGCAAAGTGATGGGGGCACGCGCTCTCGCTTCGCTCGCGTATGAGTGCAAACACACTTCCGTTGCGATGTGAACCGATAGGGAAGCTAAGTGGAACCCACCCCTGGGAGCTATGTTACCATGTCATCTATTTTGGGGCAGTGTATCAAGAGTAACAGAGTAACAAAGCCTTTTCCAAAATATTATTCACACATTTTTCATATTCATTTATGATACTCATAGTGTCATGCTAGGCATTTTCATGTGTAAAAGGAGATAATCCAAAGTAAGTGGATTTTGAGTTTAACTCTCAATTAAATGACTATTGGATTTTGAATAATTAGAAAAGGAGGAGGAGGAGGAGGAGGAGGAGGAGGAGGAGGAGGAGGAGGAGGAGGAGGAGGAGGAGGAGGAGGAATATTGACAACAGCCAACTCTCCTAAAGGGTGGGAAGAAGCTACTCAATAAACAGCCAACAAGGATTTTTCATAGGAGGTAAGAACTGAGAAAAAGAAAATTTGAATTGAAGTTCACGAAGAGTCAGTATTTTGTAGCAGCCCCCATTTCTAAAGCACTCTTGTGGTTTGGGGACGTGGGTTAATGAACTATGGAGTAGTAGCTGTGGGAAAGCTTTTGCATTTTGTATCACTGCATTCCAGGGCTAAATAGCGTTTCTGGTCAAATTACATTTCCCCTAAACACAATGGATCTCCCATAGGTCAGTCAGATAAATTAGTTTATCATATTGATAATCCAATAAGTGGGAAGCCAACGTAATAATTCCTAACAAAAATGCTGTACTGGCCCTGTGATCTGCTCCTTTGAATCAGAAATCCTCTGTCGTTAGCCGAGTTAACTGTGATTTATAACAGCCTTAGGTAGCATGCAAAATAAGCCTAGCTAAGTATTGGCACAAATAATACGGTGTCAAATCTGCTCTGTTGCTTTTCATTCACTTATTTATTTATTTCAAAGCTTTTTCTCACTCCACTGTCAGTTCATGCTTGAAACAGTTAATCCTTTCTCCATGGATTCTCTGTTCTCCATTGATTTGACAGGTGGCATAAATATTGACCTGGAAGCTATTTTCTAATTGAGGCTTCACTTTTCTCATTCTTCAGCATTTTGTTTTGGAATCCCTTTTATTTTACTCGGCTCAGCTTCTCGGAAATGGCACAGCTGTACAAATTGTGTGAATGCAGCAGCAGCAGGGGAAAAAAAATCTGTGGGGAAATCTCAGGCACAGGATGCCCACAGAATAAGCTTTAAAGCATGTACTGCATTGATAGGAGACACAGAAATGGAATGGTAATTAAGAGTCCCTTGCAAACCCCTGTACATATTGATTCAGGATTAATGGAAGTGGAAGACATCACTGCTGGCTCTTTTCCATTTTTAACATTTCTTGCTCTTTTCCATCCAATACTGAAAATACCGCCTTCATGCTAATTAACCACCCAAAGAGGATTATGAAAATTAAAATTTCAGTGTGCACTTGCCATTGTTGACTAATTTCTTTTCAGCTTGCTTATGATGGGAGGAACTAGTCTCTGAAGCTGACCTTTAATATCTAAGAAGTAGCAATAATGCAAACCGTAGAAATAAATCTTTGTTAACCTACAGCTTCAGTTCGCTTTTCTGTCCAGGCATGGCTGCTCACAACGAATAGGTTGCCTTTATTTTTCAGGATTCTTTTTTGAGTTTCTGAATTCTTTGCTTAAGATACCTATTTTGTCCCTTAAAACAATCAATTTTGTTTAAAAAGGGCAATATATGTATATTATTTTTTCCCAATTCTAAAGTAGAGGGCTCTATATAGCAGGCTGACCATTGGCCATTGGTGCATGGAATATTTGGACATCTCTTTGTTTATCCTGAAAACAAGCAATGCATAGCTCTCAAAGGAAAGAATTTTGAGGGAGGGAAGGGTATGTGTCTTTTCAGTTGTGTTTTCTTCCGGTTTATCATTTTTCTGATTCTATGTTTGATTCTGCTTTAATTTGAGATATATATATATATTTTTAAAGGGTTTGCAATGCATGCACTTCAGTGTAGAGTTGGCCAACTTGAAAGTCCTAAGAGTTGCAGCCAGGCTACTTACATTGGCACCAGTGGCCAATTGAAAGCCAAAAGTTTCTGAGTTTTGAAGACAACAGGCTCACCGCAGAATAATTGCAAATAATTGCATTATATAGGTTAAAAGAGTTATAGATAAATAAATAGACCAGTCAACTTCCCTTGGCTTGCTAAACCCCACCCCCTTCCAAAATGACAGGGGATAAACCCCTTAAGTCTGCCGGTTGCTGTGATGCACCTTCCTTGGATGTCAGATCCACTCCAAGGTTCTGAACTATGTGGGGTCTTGTGCCACCTTAACACTTTTCCAGAGGATGGGAGTGTAGGTAGCACAATACTGGTGACATATCTTACCAATGACCTGGTCACAAATAGACTGTCCACCAAAAATATTCTAAGGAAGACCATTAGCATGCTGCTGCTCACTTTCCTCTATGAGATATCAGGTTAATTTGCTCTTTTTATCTTAATTGTTGGAAGTTATCATACAGATAGAAGGCTCAAAAGTCAAAGTGGTTATACAATAGTCACATACAATTTGTAACTCTTGCTAAGCAATTCTTTCCAAACATGGGTAAGGAGGACTCTATCTTATATATTCAACTCCTACCCTCAAAACGACGCTATAGAGCACTGCACACCAAGACAACTAGACACAAGAACAGTTTTTCCCCGAACGCCATCACTCTGCTAAACAAATAATTCCATCACCACTATTCACTAAGGCTGCATTACTATTACTATTAGTCTTCTCATCGTTCCTATCACCCATCTCCTCCACTTAGGACTGCATGACTGTAACTTGTTGCTTGTATCCTTACGATTTCTATTAATGTTGATTATTTCCTGATTGCTTATTTGTACCCTATGACAATCATTAAATGTTGTACCTCATGATTCTTGACTAATGTATCTTTTCTTTTATGTACACTGAGAGCATATGCACCAAAGACAAATTCCCTGTGTGTCCAATCACACTTGGTCAATAAAGAATTCTATTCTATTCTATTCTATTCTATTCTATTCTATTCTATTCTATTCTATTCTATTCTATTCTATTCTATTCTATTCTATTCTATTCTAATTCCATTCTATTCCATTCTATTCTATTCTATTCTATTCTATTCTGAAGAAGACAAAAGTAGACCATACCTGTCAGCCTCCGAGATGCCTGCTTGCTACGTCTGCCATAGTAACAGGGGGAGGGGAGGATGGGTTATGAGGGAGGGTTTTGGGATTCTTTGTATATGCATTTTGCGTGCCTTTTGCCTCAGAACTTGCTTTCCTTTTGTTGCTATCACTTCTTGTCCAGTAAAAATCATCATCTCTATCAACATGGAGTTGGGGTTTTTATTTCTTGGGCTTTGAAGGGAAGCACACCTCACAATACCATTATATCTCGGTGCCATTTCGTTCAACATATCCAGTCCTACAATTCCAGTGAAACTGACATTGTGAAATGTGGATTTGCAAATGATGCCTAAGAACCCCAACTTCTACAATATATTACACTTGAAAATGGGTGTATATGATCAAAACTGCCTGGCTTTTAAATGAAAGTACTATTATGGGCACAAATGACATTTTGAAATTCTCCACTAAATTTGCAGACAAGTAATTGGATGAATAATTTTTCCAAAAAAGAAATCATCTCAATTCATTTCTAAAGGGCAGGACATCCCTTTGGTGGCATCAGAAGGACTGTTGCTGGAAAAAGAAAGGAGTTCTTTCATGATGTCTTCTTTTGGAATTTATTTGACATATGGAAAGCAAGGGAAGCTGTAGAAAATTGGGCAACAAAAGACAGGGTCTTCATGTACAACCTTCAGGCTAGTAATCATAAAAATACAACAATAGCTCACAACTGCCATGAATTTCAGCCCTCTTTCATCAGTCTGAATGACAATTACTAGAAGAAAATACAGGACAATTACTCTGGCACTTGAAAAGCCCTTCCACTCCCAACCACATGAAAATCCTGACAGCATGAAAGCTGCCAGGTGAATTTCCAAGTAGGTATACAGATTTATGGAGATATTTTGTTATGTAGGCCTCAGAAAATGGAATTTTAAATAGGATTCCTTCTGCAGATTTCATACTTCACTAGTCATATTCTGCTGTGGATTCATCTAACAAATTATGTTTTTTTCTAAAATGCCAATGACTCATCTTAATGTGTCAGTGCTAGCTAAAAATCTTCTATTGAGGATAGATCACTGTTTACTGACAAAGCATCTCCTTTTCTCCCCCTCTATAAAATATTTGTACTGTTACATTTAGACTCTTTATAACCTTCTAAATTAATAAAAGCTCACAAGTAATGAGTTGCAGAGGTTAAAGAAAATAAGAAATGTCTTTCTTCTTAATGAAAATCAATTCCAAAATGTGCAAAACTCACTATAAGCAAATTCCATCTGGATGATTCAGAGAAGGAATGCCAAGAAAGAAATGCATTTGAAGCAAATTCAATTATTATATATCAGGATAGAACAGATCTTTATGCAACATAGGACTGCAAACAGAACAAAATGAGAATCAGACAAACAAAGCCACATATCAAACAGGAGTTGGAGTGATCAGTTATTGAGTTTGTTGAGTAAAGGATCCTATAGTCCAAAACTGTTTTCCAATCACCCAAATTCCTTGGATAATAACAGAATGATATAGAGGACAGAGATGAAAGGGGTATGTGTGTGCGAGGTAGATGGAATAGGAATTAGTTTGAAAACTGTTATATACCTATTGCATGTCAAAAGTCAGAAAAGGGCCCCTGACTCATTACTTTACAATAATTCAGAAGTAATACATCACTTTTAACAGTTATAAGTGGACCGACTTGCCTCCAGAAGTTGTGGGTGCTCAACAATGGAGGTTTTTAAGAAGCGATTGGACAGCCATTTGTCTGAAATGGTATAAGGACGTGATGGTGAACCTATGGCAAGTGTGCCACAGGGGGCACGCAGTGCCCTCTCTGTGGTCACATGAGCCGTTGCCCCAGTTCAGCTCTGCCGCGCATGCGCGCATGCCTCCCACAGGCCAGCTGGTTATCGGGTCTCTACCGCACATGCACGGGGGGTGCATGTGGGGGGCCATGCACGCATATGCAGGGGGCAGGGCGCATGAGCGGGACCGCACACACATTGTATTTTGGGGGTTCAGGCATGCATACGTGCATTTGTGCGCACACATGTGTGCTTTGGACACTCAGTAGGGAAAAGGTTAGCCATCACTGGTATAAGAGATGGAGGAGATTAGACTAGAAGACTTCCAAGTTATTCTGTTACTTTTTTATGCCTTCCCAGCCAAAGACTATAGATCTTTCCCAGCTGAATGCTAAATAAAAGGCTATGTTTCACAAGTTGGCAAGCATCTGAAGTTTCAGAAAAGGCAAAGAGCTTAAAGACTAGAGAAAGCAACAAGCAAGTGTGAAGCTAACAGATCACTTGTACCAGAGTCTTAAAGTCTCAGTGGGTCACAGGCAGCATCTCTTTGTTCATCTTTAATACAACCACTAACCCGCCTGCAGTGAACTCTCCAGGGTCCTGATATTGCCAGAGCCTGGCCTTCTAGTCTTTGTCAATATTCCCAAATGAGCATCCTTGGAGAATTCAACCAAACCATAGATGACTGAATTACAGTTTTTGTGAGAAAATGATTGATATTTGATGCTTCATTATTCCCTTTCTGAAAAATAGTAAAATAGACATTACACATTAGGTCCAACATGCCTAATTCCCTTAGGCCCCCAAACTTCCAAAAGCAAGGAAAAATCATTCAGTTTTCACATCCACCCATTGTACTGATATTTGTTTGTTTGATTGGTTGATTTAATTTTTTCATTTATTTTTATCCCATCTAAATTATCTTTATAAATAACTCAAGGTGGCAAACACACCTCATGCTCATTGCTCCTCCTATTTTCTCCATAATAACAACCATGTGAAGTAAACTGTACTGAGAGAGAGTGATTGGCCCAAAGTCACCCATCACTGTATTATTACTATGACTCTCGTAGGATGAAAAAAATTACCCACCCCTATTGTAAGGTGATACTAAATGTCCTCCTATGCCTGAATGAAGTCTGAAAAATCTGGATTGATTTTCAAACTTTTTAGCATGATTTTTATTGTTCCTGCTGGCTGATTAGCATTATTTTCTATGACTTTGTGATGTTTCTAGCCTTTAAATTTGTAAGTCACCCAGAGTTGTTCTGGAATTAGACAACTCTAGAAATTTGAGAAACATATATGCTTGCTCTCTGTTGCCAGGCTAAGAGCAATCTACCAATTTCCAAGTGGAGATCAAAGTCAATGCACAACAAAGCTACTAAGATGAAAGGCTGTAAATCTCCATAATCTCTCCTCCATTTCATAGTGCTAAGATAGGGCTTGAATATGGAAAAGTTGGAATCAGATACACTCGGCTTTTTTTAATCAGGAAATCAGTTTAAGAAAAATAGGATTGATATGAAAATGGATATGACTCTGTAAAAGGACTAGCAACACTGGTGTTCCGGTCTAAATGTATTGCATTACAGATACTATTTAATAGGGATCTCACAGGTAATCAAATTATGTCTGAGTTAAAATAGGTTAATTTGGCTAATCTGAGATTGGCGCTATCTTTTCAGGTATGTGCCTAGGGGTTTCACAGAATTGCAAAGAGTTTATGGAGAGGGAGGGAGAGAGATGGGGGGATAGAGAAAAGAGAGAAAATGGAGGGATAGAAGGATAGAAGGATAGAGAGCTAGAGGGATAGAGGGATCAAGGTATAGAGAGCTAGAGGGATATGTAGAGAGATGATAGAATGAGACGTTGTACTTACCTGAGACGTCCATTCTCGTAGGGTGGAGCTAGCCGCCAAGATTGGGTATTGGCACAGCCTTCTAGCCAATTATGACTGAGTCTGGAAAAGTATAAAAGGTGGCTCTAGGCCTAGATTCCCCCTCTTTTGACGAGGGATAAATGCCAGACTCAAGTGCCATCAATCTAACAAGTTTATTAACTGTCCAATCACAGAAAATTACACACAAGTTGATATGTGAGAGACCTAACTACCTAACCTAACTACCTACAGAGAGAAGATAACTATGTACACTAATTCACCTAGATACTTAATGACTATACGAGTAATAGGCTCCTCGTCCAGCCAGAACATGTTAGAAGGGAGGGACTTGGCGGCTAGCTCCACCCTACGAGAATGGACGTCTCAGGTAAGTACAACGTCTCATTCTCCATAGTGGGTGGAGCTAGCCGCCAAGATTGGGACATACCAAAGTAATTTAGTCCCCAGGGAGGGCCTCCTGATTCTGGCTGGGACCACCACCCTCCAATGTTACCTGTTCCAGCACTCTGCGCCCAAGGTCAGCCTCCTGAGAGGCGAAGGTGTCCAGTCTGTAGTGCCGGACAAATGGCGTTGGAGATGCCCAAGTGGCAGTCCGGCAGATCTCCTCGATGGAAGCCCTCGTGTTCCAAGCCGCAGTGGTGGCTGCCACTGCATGTGGAATGGGCCGTAATCCTGGTGGGTCGTGGCAAGGACATTTGTTCATATGCAGTGTTAATGACATTACAAACCCACCGACCCACCATGACAGAGGATGCTTTCCTCCCCAAGGAAGTGTGGTGGAAAGAGACAAACAAGGCCTCAGTCTTGCGAAAGGCAGAGGTCCTTTGTATGTAAGTGTCCAGTGCGCGCCTCACGTCCAGGAGGTGCCACTGAGGATGGAGAAGGGTAAAAGGAAGGTAATACCACCTCCTGAGCCCAATGAAAGTAAGAGTTTACCTTTGGCAGAAAGGTGGGATCCAACCGCAAAACCACCGTGTCCTGGTGGAACACACAGAGGTCACTCCTGATGGAAAGGGCTGCCAGTTCGGAAATGCGACGGGCAGAGGTGACAGCCACCAGGAAAACCACCTTGTATGTTAGGTGGGCCAGAGAGACGGAGTGCAAAGGCTCAAAGGCGCCCCCCATGAGTGCTAATAACACTTTGGACAAGTCCCAGGTGGGATACCTATGCACTACAGGAGGGCATCTATTCATTGCGCCCTTTAGGAACCTGGAGATTAAGGGGTGAGCAGAGAGTTTCCCCAGAGAGGGACAAGACAACACCGTGGACAGGGCAGCAATCTGGCGGTGGAGGGTACTTGGGGAAAGACCCTTAGCTAGCCCCTGGCATAGGAATTAAAGGACATTTATGACCGAAAGATCCAGTGGGGAATAACCCACCCTAGCACACCATGAGCAGAAAGCCTTCCAAGAGGCTACATAAATACGATGCGTGGACGGTCTGCGAGAGTCAAGCAAGACCTCCATAACGTCCTCAGGGATTTGGCGGCTCCTCAGAGTGAGCCGCTCAAGTGCCAGGCGGTCAGTTGCAACCAGTGCGGCTCTGGATGCTGCACTGACCCCTGGAGCAGCGACCACTCTGTCGGAGGGATCCGACAAGGGGGTGAGACCGACAAGGAGACCAGGTCGGCATACCAGGTTCTCCTTGGCCAGTTGGGTGCCAGAAGTACCACCTCGGCTCTTTCTTCCAGGAGTTTCCGGATGACCTGCGGAATGATGGGGATGGGGGGGAAAGCGTAAAGCAACCCCTGAGGCCAGGTGCAGCGGAGGGCGTCCACCCCTTCCGCACCCTGAGTTTGATACTGGGACAGAAACCTGGGCAGCTGGGCATTCCCCGGGGTGGCAAAAAGGTCCATCACAGGTTGACCGAATTGACCCACAAGTTGGTGGAAAAGGTCTGGGTGTAAGCTCCACTCTGAGTGGTCTATCTGGTTCCGGCTGAGCCAGTCTGCCCTGACGTTGCTTACCCCAGAGATGTGTTCAGCAGAAAGAGACAATAAGTATTGTTCTGCCCATAGCCCCAACCACATGGCCTCTGACATGAGCTGTCCTAGCATGGTCCCACCCTGTCTGTTTATGTGGACCTTGGTGGCCACATTGTCAGTAAGTATCCTGACATGAGAGTTCTCCACAAGAGGTCTGAACTGCTGCAGAGCAAGGAACACAGCCCGTAGCTCCAAAACGTTTATGCTTAGAGTTGTCTCAGTTAACGACCATGTGCCCTGTGCCACCTGTGCTTCCGCGTGTACCCCCCAACCCGATAGGCTGTCATTGGTGGTGACTAAGATTTGTCTTGGGGGAAGGAAGCAGGTGCCCCTATGTACAGCAGAGGTGGTCCACCAAATCAGAGACTTCCTGACTGAGGGCTGGAGTCTCACTTTGACTGGGGAATGGGCCCTTCCCTGACGCTGATAGGGAAGGAGCCATTGGAGGTCTCTGGAGTGTAAGTGAGCCCATGGGACAATGTGAATGGCCGAATCATCTTGCCCAGGAGGGAGGACAGCAAATTCAGTGGAGCTGAGTTTTGCCTCAGAACTTGCTGGGTTAAAGCCAATAGACTGTCTCTCCGATCCTGGGACAGGTACACCTTACACCCCAGGGAATCAATGATTGCACCCAGATGGACAATTCTGGTGGCGGGGACAAGCTGACTCTTGGATCGGTTGACCAAGAAGCCTTGGAGTTCCAGCGTGTTAAGCACTACCTGGACATCTCTCTCAGCCTGAGAAGGGGAGGCTGAGGAGATGAGGATATCGTCCAGATAGCACTGGATCCTGATGGGAATGGATCTGAGGTGAGTGGTCAAGGCTGCCAGGACCTTGGTGAAGACCCTTGGCGCTAAGGACAGGCCAAAGTGGAGCACCCCATATTCATAATGCACCCCTGCATAGCAAAACCGTAAGTATTGGCGGTGAGATGGCCGAATTGGGATGTGGAGGTAATCCTCCAAGAGATCTATGGACGTGAGTAGATTCCCTTCCGAGCACTTGCCAGAGTTGATTTCAGGGTGTGCATTTTGAATTTTTTTTTTTAAATGAATGACATACCTGTTGAGACACTTGAGGTCCAAAATGGCTCTCCATCCTCCCGAGGATTTGGGCACTACAAACAGCATGGAGTAGAAGCCCTGCCCCTGTTGGTCCTCAGGCACTTGGTGGATGACTCGAATGTCCAGGATGTGCTGGATGGCCTGATTCATGAGGACCCGTTTTGCAGAATTTGATGACAAGGGGCAGCGGACAAGAACCTCGGGGGGTGGGGGTGGAAATGAATTCAAGTGAGAGCGCTGAAGCCAGGGTCTCACAAACCCATGCATCATTGGTGATTTCCTCCCATCCACTGGCATAGGGAGCCAGGCGACCCCCTGTGGGAGGATCGGCCGGAAGTTACTTGTTCTGGTGGAAAAGGCGACCGCCGGCCCCTCTAAAGGGCTGTATGAATTGGTTACCCCTGAAGGGTTGGCCCGAAGAGAATCTCTGATGGGAACTGCATTGCCCTTGGCTATGCCCCTGATACTGTCCCTGATGTATCCCTGATGTCTATTGGAAGACTGGAAGGCCCCCCTGGAAGCCGTCCTTGGTAAGGGGGTGGCACGGAAAGGGGCTTTCCTGGTGGCTGAGAGACCTTGCGCTTGTCCTTAGTATCAAGCAGGATGGGATTCAGGGCCTCACCAAACAAGGACTGCCTGGTGATCGGGGCAGAGGCTAATTTCCACTTGTACCGCATGTCAATTGGCCAGCTGCAAAGCCAGGCCATCTGCGCGTCACCACCGTGGACCCCATTGACCTAGCTTGGACATCCGCTTGAGCTGCTGCTGATTGAGCAGTAGGTTGATTTTGGCTTGTGGGTGGAGCTGTCTGGAGTGTGGGGCTGTCTGGTTCCAAATGCCAGAGGGAGCTAATGAGAATTCCCTGGCATCCTTCCTGGGGGATGCTAGGTAGGAATGAGTAGGGCAGAGTACTCTGGATGGGGCAATATCCTTTGTAAAAGGCATCATTTTAAAATCAACTCCAATTTACAAATCATGGTCTCTTTGTCTTAAGGTTCAGTTCATGAAAAACTGATATTTTCAAATACTGGAAAAAAACCTGATAGTTTGTATATAATTATATACATTGTATATAGTTCCAGTTATGCTGGGCTCACAGACTCCAGAAAAAAAAAAGCTTGGTTTTAAACAGTTAATGGAGTTACTCACTAGGCTCATTAGTTCCTTTTATGTGAGATCTGTAGCTTACTACTTCTAAATTCTGCTGAAAGCCCTTGTTCAAGCCATTTTTAAAATATAGATAGAATCTTCATTCTAAGTTGATGCTTTAACAGGTACTCCTGAGGCAGACCTACAGGCAGCTAGTCTGAATTTTTGTCAGCTCAATTAGAATAACAGTATCCATATTTATCTAAGGCCTCTGTCAACAAGGTAGGCCTCAGAAAGGCCTGGGTAAATTAGTAGGTCCAAACAGTCACTTAAAATGGCCACCGCCCTTAAATGAGGTCAACAAGATGGCAGTTGCCCTTAGTTGGTCTTTCAAAATGGCCAATGCCCATATTAGGCCTTAAAAATGGCCACCGGCAAGAAAGGGCATCCAAAATGGCCACCGCCCTTGATGTGACTTCAATATGGTGTCTGCCCACTTTTGGTATTTGAAACAAAAAGGCCACGCCCTTAGTGCCTTCAATTCTGAGGGCAATCAAAATGGCTGCCACCCTGTGGGAGACTTTAAGATGGCTACCGGCACTCTCAAAGACTGCCTGCACACTTACCAGGCTGAAGACAAGCAGAGCGATGCAGAGAAGCTCAAATGGAAGCAGACGGCCCAGGCACTAGAGACAGGTACCGACAGGGCCTTGGATTAAAGGAGCCTTGTCAGATTGCTGGCTCTTGTCAGCCATTGCACAGAAGGCAAGTTAAATAAAGGAGGCCTCAAAGGAAAGGAGAAAATTTTTTGAAGTGGGCGGTCCTGTGTAATTCAAAATGGCGGCCACCCACGAGGCACTCCTAAAATGGCTGACTGTCTCCTGAGGCAATTAGTTCCATCCGAGGAGAAAGGAGTCTGCTAAGGCCTAGCCACTAACTGTCAGTTTCTGAGTCCCCTGGAGCAGACTGACTGATTTCTGAAGTTTCAAGCAAAAAAAGAGGGAACATGCCCTCAGCAAGCAGCACCCAGATTGCCAGCTTCCTCTGCAAGCAGGCACAAGACAGGGAGCAAAAAAGGAACCAGCAAAAATATTGCTTTCAGCTCTTTGAAGGTCTCCAGCTGACGTTTGGAGGCTTGGCTGGGCACTGACCGCTTGCGCAGGTCTGGCCAAATTGTCTGTCAGCTTCTCGGGCACAGCAGCTGGTGTTCAGAGGCTATTTGAGGCATTGACCGCTTGCGCAAGTCTGGCCAAGTTCAGCTGTTTATAGGCAGCATCAAAAACGGTCCGGATGGCTTGCGCGAATCCGGCCGATCTGCAAGCAAGTTAAATGTGGCGTGGGCGGCTTGCGCGAACCCAGCCAAGGCCGAAACAGCTGTTTATAGGCAGCATCAAAAACGGTCCGGATGGCTTGCGCGAATCCGGCCTGGCTGCGAGCGAGGTCTTCGGCGCTTCCGATCCCTTTATCTTTGAAGGTGAGCTGGGGATTGGAAGGCTCGTTAGTGGCTCGGACCGCTTGCGCTGGACCGGCCAGATGCCAAGGCACCCAAAAATTTAATCTGGCAGCATGCTCTGCCCCTTGGCCCCTCGGCTCTCCCAGGCAGGCTAGCAGCTGTGAAACCCAACATTAGAGGCCTTCACCTGTCAGGTTGGCCCTTGGTGTCTGGCAAGGAGACAGAAAAAAGAAAAATACAAGCCTCGCTCCACGCCCAGGTGCGCGGTGAGTTCACCGCTGCCCCGTGGTGATAAGGGGGCCCTTTCCCACTCCCTCCACAGCCGGAAATTAATGTATGGAGAAAAAGAAAAAACAAAAATCTTGCTGGGCCTTCGGCTGGAGGGGCGAGCAGCAGTCAGACTTGCGGCCAACTGCAAGGGAAAGGATAATAATAATAATAATAATAATAATAATAATAATAATAATAATAATAATAATAATAATAATAATAATAATAATAATAATAATAATAATAATAATAATAATAATAATAATAATAATAATAATAATAATAATAATAATAATAATAATAATAATAATAATAATAATTCTGAATAGAACCAAAAACTTACAATTATTAATGGAAGATAGATGATGAAAAAGGCACTTAGTCAATGGCTGTGACTGAGTCAAAAGAGGGGGAATCTAGGCCTAGAGCCACCTTTTATACTTTTCCAGACTCAGTCATAATTGGCTAGAAGGCTGTGCCAATACCCAATCTTGGCGGCTAGCTCCACCCACTATGGAGAATGTTTTATTTTGCATTTTTAGAAGCAGATTATGTGATGGCTTGCATGGTGCAGATTCTCTTCATGCTGGTGTTGAGCTGTGTGAGCTGGTGTTGAGCTATTTGACTTTTATACAGATATTGCAAGAGGCTCAAAGTGAGGAACTATCCATGCACAGAAAAAAAAGCTCTAGGCCTAAGGACAAATTTCGTTTTACATCACTGCTCTACTAAATGATCCTGCAAAGCCTGCCAGTGATTCTTCCAGCCTCCTAGTGCCCTTGTAAAAATATATTTGATTGAAAATGAAAGGAGCATGAAAACAGAAAGCAGAATCTTCTCTACTTGCTCTCCCCCCACCCTCTGCAAAATGTATTACAATTCATTTTGTGAGACACTCGGATTGATATTATACAGCAGGGCTTCTAGGCCTTGGCATTACATGGGGCGAATGCTTTATTCAGTTGTAGAAGAGCCATTCTGCATGGTGTGCAATATATATTTCAGGCTTTGGCAGTTCATCAACAAGAGTCCCACTAGTGCTATTTCTTTCTTTGAGGAGTGCATTTAAATTAAACAATTAAACAATTTTCTGAAGTTTCTCATATGAAGCTTCCTGGCAGTCAATGCAAACGCATGACTGATAATCTAATCTGTGTATTCCTGCCTTTGTGTGAATTTAGTAACCTGCTTTATATTTCCCACTAAGCACTAGTACAATTGTTTGTTTATAGCTTAGCACAGTGGTTCTCAACCTGTGGACCCCTGGGGGGGCACAATGTCATCACAGGGGTCTGCAAAGGCTTCAAGAAATAGAATAGAATAGAATAGAATAGAATAGAATAGAATAGAATAGAATAGAATAGAATAGAATAGAATTCTTTATTGGCCAAGTGTGATTGGACACACAAGGAATTTGTCTTTGGTGCATATGCTCTCAGTGTACATAAAAGAAAAGATACATTTGTCAAGAATCATGAGGTACAACACTTAATGATTGTCATAGGGTACAAATAAGCAATCAGAAAACAATCCATATTAATATTAAGGATACAAGCAACAAGTTACAGTCATAAGTGGGAGGAGATGGGTGATAGGAACAATGAGAAGACTAATAGTTATAGTAATGTAGCCTTAGTGAATAGTTTGACAGTGGTGAGGGAATTATTTGTTTAGCAGAGTGATGGCGTTTGGGAAAAAACTGTTCTTGTGTCTAGTTGTCTTGGTGTGAAGTGCTCTATAGTGTCATTTTGAGGGTAGGAGTTGAAACAATTTATATCCAGGATGTGAGGGGTCAGTAAATATTTTCACGGCCCTCTTTTTGACTCGTGCAGTATACAGGTCCTCAATGGAAGGCAGGTTGGCAGTAATTGTTTTTTCTGCAGTTCTGATTATCCTCTGAAGTCTGTGTCTGTCTTGTTGGGTTGCAGAACCAAACCAGACAGTTATAGAGGTGCAGATGACAGACTCAATAATTCCTCTATAGAACTGTATCAGCAGCTCCTTGGGCAGTTTGAGCTTCCTGAGTTTTTGCAGAAAGAACATTCTTTGTTGTGCTTTTTTGATGTTATGATTATGTTATGTTTAAAGTTATGATTTAAACCTTGAGTTAAGTCTTGAGGATCCATGACCATGGTCCGTGGCCACAAAAGGTATTTAAATGTACAAACCCAGTATTTTGAAGAGAAACTTGTCAACCAGGGCCCTCAAGAACACAATTCAAATGACATTTACTTTTTTTTTTGCAGTACAATGTGTTAATATTTCTCCTACAGACCATCATGGTGAACATGTGTGTGCTCCACTTGTAATAGGTTTGTGTAGGATTGCACACAATGTACACTGTGAGATTTGATAGTTAAACCATTTTATTTACCTTGGCCAAATGAAACACTATTGATCTAATCTATAAACTATGTATTTTCCTTAAAATGAATGAACACATTTATACATTGCGATGCAACTGTATTTACAACCATAGAAGTTGTCTCAAGACAAGCAATTTAATGTAACAGCAAGTGCTAATTAACTAATGTCACTTTCTAAGGCAGGGGTCCTCAAATTTTTTAAACAGGGGGCCAATTCACGGTCCCTCAGACTGCTGGGGGGCCAGACCGGCTGGGTGGGCATGGCTAGGTGGGCATGTGACTGGGTGGGCATGGCCAATTTAGCAGTCCATCAAACAATACACACAAATTAAAATTTAATTTGTTATGCTCCTGGGGGTGGAAATCAGGTTAGTGAAGGTATGTGGCTGGCTTGGTGTGTGTGTGAAGGACTTCTGTTGTGTGTGTGTGCGTGAGTGTGTCTTTCTCTCTCCCCCCTCCCTCTCTCTCTGGAGGCTGGGGAAGCCAAAAACGGGCCCATTTTTGGCCTCCTTGGCCTCCAGAACCACTCTGCCGCCCAAAAACGGGCCCATTTTTGGCCTCCTGAGGCCTCCGCACATCCCGTTTTAGGCCTCATTGTCCTCCAGAAGGCGAGTGGGGGCTGGCTGGTAGGTGGGGCGATGTGGGCGGGGAAGCCTCGTGGTCCCGCGCGGACCGGATTAATGGCTTCAGCGGGCTGCATCTGGCCCACGGGCTGTAGTTTGAGGACCCCTGTTCTAAGGCTTCAGAAATCCAGGTGTATTTTCTCAGATTATTTATGCATCAGTAAATTCTATTGTTCCTAAAGGACTAATTCCTATAGTCCCAGATTCTAGAGGATCAATTAGATTTTCCCCACTCTATCTATTGAAATGTGAGTTGTAATTCTAGTTGTGCCTTAGGAATGAAAGCTGGCTGTGTGACTTTGCCTCAGTCACTTTCTTTCAGCTCAGCTCAGCTCAGCTCAGCTCAGCTCACAGGGTAAGTGTTGTCAGGAGATTAGGAAAAGAAAGAAGTATTAGATATTTTTGCTGCCTTGAGGGAATTATAAAAATAATAAAGATGGGATTTTAAAAATCTAAACAAAAATGGGGCATCTGCCATTTTACATCTTCTGGTAACCGTAAAAATTTACAAGCATTTCCTTATACAACCTCTCCTGTGGAACATCAAACCTCCAGAGGTTATTGGCATCGCCATTTTGGCATTGACTGATGGCATTTGCAAGGGGCATGGGGGCCCAGAACTGTGGCTGTACTGTTGAATGAGTCTTGCCTCCAGATATTGTGGGTGCTCCAACACTGGAGGAGTTAGAAGAGATTGGACAACCATTTGTTTGAAATGGTATAAGGTTTCCTGCTTGAGCAGAAGTTTGGACAAGATAACAGGGTCTCCAACCTTGGCAACTTTAAGACTTGTGGACTTCAACTCCCAGAATTCCTCAGCCAGCAAAGCTGGCTGAAGAACTCTGAAAGTTGAAGTCCACAAGTCTTAAAGTTGCCAAAGTTGGAGACCCCTGGACTAGAAGACCTCCGAGGTCCCTTCCAACTCTGTTATTCTATTATTACCTCAGTTCTTGTTTTATGTATTTTATGATATTTTCATGCACGTTTACATTGTTCTTGTCCTTGTTTTTAAATAGCCGTATCATTCTTTTTCGTTGTTTTTATATTTGTTTTAAATATATATGTGAGATGGATATATAAATTTCAATAATTAGTAAATACATAAATACTTATGCTCCTTTTATTTATCAGAATAATTTCATTGGAATAACTCCATTACAGTAGACTGTTTATTTAAGATTAATATAGCCCAGGATACTAGAACAGATTGAAACTTGGCCCCTGTGTCTCATTGATGGTAATACGTTTTAAAGAACCTTGTTCAAGGAAATGTTTTGCATTACCAGTAAGCATCAATTCTAGACAACATTATTGATCGTCATGTCAATCGCTAGATCGTTAACTTACTGTTCAGGGTGTGTGAGACAGTTCCAAGCTTTCTGTCTAAAGTGGACAAAAAATACATTAGGAGCAAGGAAATAGATTTGCCTCTGATAATGCTTCTCTTCATATTTCATTGAGAGGGAGATGGGCAGTACCTACATTTGACAAACAAACAAACAAATAAATAAATAAACAAATCTTACTTCATGTCATCTTAGGGTAGCAGAGTGTTGCATTCCCATTATGCATCAAAATAGAGTGAACATTGACCTACACCTGTTTTTACTCTTCTCTGTTTTTCTTTTGCTATTGGCCTGGTCTCTGCATATAACAGAAGAAGGCAATTACCCATCCCCAAGAAAAAGTAATTAATCACTGAATTGGAGGATAAAAAAATGAGACAAATTAATATGTTCTAAACAATGCAAAAAGAAATACATATGGAAATAGTTTGAAATGATGATTATTCAATTACTAGAATTGAAATAATAATAATAATAATAATAATAAATCCTACATTCAGAAGACTTCAGTTGTATAATATGTTTCTTATATATGCTAAATCTGCTGTCCATATGTTGCAACTGAGAACTGACATAATGTGAAGAATAATCTCTACTACTGCTGCTGCTTCTTCTTCTTACTAAGTGTAAACTAGAAGGAGTTGCTTTTTGTAATGTAAATTATATGGGGTTTTCAGAGTAAGGTAATGGAATCCTGCAAAGGTAAAATTGTTAAGATATTCATGAACTAGGAGAGCCAATGGTAACAAGGTCAGCCAATGAATAGGCATAGCAACTAAGTCAGCCAATGGGAGCTAAACACACCTGATCCTGTGCAGAGAATCGAAACTGAAGCTAAAAGGCTGGGCGTGGCTCAGCCCACTCTGTCTCTCTCTGAACTCTGCTGAAATGAAACTAACTGTTCTCTGCTGCCTGTAACTGCTTGAAGAAGAATCTACATTGGTATTGTAAATACTCATCTGTTATTCTTGTATATAAAGAAGTTTCTTATGTAAATGAATGCTGCTGCATCAGTCTGCCTGTGTGTGCTTTCTGGATTTAATTTTCTGCAACAAACTGATAAAAATGAATTGTACCACTTCAGATCATAGGTGTTTTAAACAGTCCTCTCACAGTATTTTTAAACTTAAAGGAAAAACTAGCACATCCAGAAAAAAGTTTCTATTGTAGCCCACGACTCTTCAGAAATACATTTCCAATACCTACCACCTGAAATAATACTTAAATTCTAGAGAAGCAACACTATTCTCCTCCTATTGTTTCTACCCATATGAGCCAATCTGGCAGAAGAGCCTTGACATGAGCACCATCAATTAAGGGATGTCATCTGGTAGGATGGCATTTCTGTTATTGCACCTTCCCTTTGGAACATAATTTTATTGGATATTAGATTGGCCCCAACCTGTTGGCCTTTCATAAGGACCTGAAATCATGTTTGTGTTCCTGTGTTTCGGGGTTGGATGATAAGACACCATGAGAAGGTTATATTAATCATTTATTTATTAATCGTTCTTATATGCCACCCAACTCCTGCGGAACTCAGGGCGGCTTACAGCATAATGAGAGAACAATTCATAAAAAATGATAATAATAGTTAAAAAGAATTACAAAAATTAAAAAACAAATTAACATTCATACATGGGGGATTGATCTCTATTTCACTCTGCCTGCAGGAAGAGCCATGTTTTAACGGCTTTGCAGAAGACCAGTAGGGTGGGGATAGTCCGGATCTCTGGGGGAAGTTGGTTCCAGAGAGACGGAGCTCCCACAGAGAAGGCTCTCTCCCATAGTCCCACCAACCGACATTGCTTGGTTGATGGGACCTGGAGGAGACCAACTCTATGGGACCTAACCTAATCATGGTTTGATTGTTGTTTCTTTTACCTTGGCTGCTGGTTATGTATTCATTTTTGCTGTTGCTTGGGTTTTTAACTGTTGCTGGTTACCCAGGATAGCTAGCATGGTGAGATGGATGGCCATATACATTTAAAAAAAATAAACACAGCATCCCCAGCTTTACACAATTCACAATCTGGAAAAAGTAGCCAAGAGTAGGAATTCCCATGTGATTTTTCCTTGGAATTGGAATGAAGTTCGGGAAGCCAGAGAGCTTGAGATTGACAGGTGTCTGCAGTGGGAAAAGGAATCAAATGAACACGTGTATTATGACATCATCACATAAATAGCATGACTCATGCACATGCATTGTGACAGAATGACATAACTGCATCATAAATATTATTAGATCGTGATGCACATATTTTCATTTTGATTCCTTTTTAATTTGTTATGTGTGGGTTGTTGCAGAAATGGTACAGGAAAAAAAACCCAGAATATTCACACAATCCCTTGGTTGCTTATAATTAAGAAGTGCACCATAGTCCTTTCCTGCTATTCCCACTGAAATTCTTTTTCTTTTAATCACATATCAAAAGCAAATTCTCTTTCATCAAATTAGATGAGAACAGGTAGGATAAAAAAGAAGAGGGTTTTACTGCATAATATTAATTCTGATCAGTGGGCTGAGACTATTTCATTCCTTATTTAATTCATAAATTTATGTCTCACTCCTCAACCATGAAGGGTTTACCTGAATGGCTAATGAATCAAGTGAATTGCATTTAGAATCAAATCTAATTCACAAGGTCATTTTCCAATGTCATTTTGATAATACTACTTATATACTTTCTTATATTTTAAACAAGAGGAGAAAATTATTTCTTCTAGGCCTTGCTCTTTCAAATTATGTTCGGTTTCTGATGAGCCGAGGAAGCATGATTAGTGACATCACAGAAGTGATAAAGCTGCAATATTTTTAGGGGAGGGATTTGTTGTTTGTATCTTATGATTAATGAATGTAACTATGATTTATGACCTATCACTTTGTTGTTTGTATGTACACTGAGAGCTTATGCATCGGAGACAAATTCCTTGTGTGTCCAATCACACTTGGCCAATAAACTATTCTATTCTATTCTATTCTTCTATTCTATTCTATTCTATTCTATTCTATTCTATTCTATTCTATTCTATTCTATTCTATTCTGCCATGCCACTCCATTCCATTCCACTCCACTCCATTCCATTCTATTCTATTCTTCCATGCCACGCCACGCCATGCCACGCCATGCCACGCCACGCCACGCTACTCCATTCCATTCCATTCCATTCTATTCTATTCTATTCTTATTTATTTTTATTTTATTTTTTTATTTTTATTTTGGTTTTCTTATATGCCGCCCAACTCCCGAGGGACTCAGGGCTGCGTACAGCAAGAAAAATACAAGAATAACCAAACAATAAATTGCTAAAATCAAATATAAAAATTAAAAATACAGTATTACAATCATCAGACATACCCGGGGGAGAGCTTGACTGGAATTAGGCTCTACCCCCTGCCTGCAGGAAAAGCCATGTCTTTACGGCTTTTCGGAAGGCCAGCAGGATGGGGATGGTTCAGGTCTCTGGGGGAAGTTGGTTCCAGAGCGCGGGGCCAGCCACAGAGAAGGCCCTCCCCCTGGGGCCCGCCAGCCGGCATTGCTTGGCTGACGGGACCTGGAGGAGGCCAACTCTGTGGGCCCTAACCGGTCGGAGGGAAGTATGAGGCAGAATGCGGTCCCGGAGATAGCCTGGTCCTAAGCCATGAAGGGCTTTAAAGATGATGATCAACACCTTGAATTGGACCCGGAGACCTATGGGCAACCAATGCAGCTGGCGGAGTATAGGTGTCACGTGGGTGTACCTTGGCACACCCGCCACAGCACGCGCAGCCGCATTTTGCACCAACTGAAGTCTCCGGATACTCTTCAAGGGTAGCCCCATGTAGAGCGCGTTGCAGTAGTCCAAGCGGGAGGTGACAAGGGCATGAGTGACCGTGAGTAGAGCCTCCTTCTCCAAATATGGCCGCAACTGGTGCACCAGGCGAACCTGTGCAAAGGCCCCGCTAGCCACAGCAGTAAGATGATGGTCCAATTTTAGCTGTGGGTCTAGGAGGACCCCCAAGTTGCAGACTTGATCCGAGGGAGTCAGTTTCGCTCCCTCGAGGACCAAGGAGGGACAGTTGTCATGGTCCTTAGGAGGCAATATCCAAAGCCACTCAGTCTTGTCAGGGTTGAGTCTGAGTCTGTTCCTCCCCATCCAGATCCTAACGTCGTCCAGGCACCGGCACATTACATCAGCTGCCACACTGAATTCAGACGGGGTGGTGATGTACAGCTGGGTGTCATCAGCGTACTGGTGAAAACGCACCCCATGTCTGCGGATGATCTCCCCCAGCGGTTTCATGTAAATGTTAAACAGCATGGGCGAGAGAACCGACCCCTGAGGCACCCCGCATAACAGGGGCCTAGGGGACGATCTCTGCCCTCCTGTTAACACTGACTGCATCCTATCGGCGAGATAAGAGGAGAACCACCGCAAAACGGTGCCTCCCACCCCCAACTCGCCGAGACGATGCAGAAGAATACCATGGTCGATGGTATCAAAAGCCGCTGAGAGGTCAAGTAGCACCAGGATGGAGGAATTTCCCCCATCCCGGGCCCGCCAGAGATCATCCATCAGAGCGACCAAGGCAGTTTCTGTACTGTAGCCGCGCCTGAAACCCAACTGATAGATGATCATCTATCATCTAGATGATCTGTTTCATCCAGAAGTCGCAGAAGCTGGGTAGCCACCACCTTCTCCACAACTTTCCCTAAAAAAGGTAAGTTGGAGACCAGACGATAGTTCTTCAAGTCAGCTGGATCCAGGGAAGGCTTCTTCAGGAGGGGTCTCACCACCGCAGCTTTTAACGACTGCGGTACATATCCCTCCTCCAAAGAAGCGATGACCACCGCCCGGATCCAGCCACGTGTCACCTCCCTGCTGGCCGAAACCAACCAGGAGGGGCACGGGTCCAATAAACAGGTGGAGGCACCCATCGCCCCCACGGCTCTGTCCACATCCTCGGGAGAAACAGGTCCAAACTCTTCCACAATGGTGGACTAAGACTTGCCCCTGTCAACTCCATGGGCTCTGCCCAGCCAGAGTTCAGGTTCGACCGGATCTGAGCGACTTTATCCGACAGAAACTCTGCAAATTCCTCAGCTCTGCCTTGCAAGTGTTCCTCGCTCCCCCCTTTAGCAAGGAGGGAGCGAGTCACCCTGAACAAGGCGGCTGGGCGAGAATCTGCGGACGCAATAAGAGCGGAAAAATAGGATCGTTTTGCTGCCCTTATCGCCACTAAATAAGATCTGATGTAAATTCTTAATAGTGTTCAGTCAGATTCGGTTTTGCTGGTTCTCCAGTGGCGTTCTAGACATCTCTTTTGGCGTTTCATCTCCCGGAGCTCCTCGGTAAACCAGGGAGCTTTCCGGGATCCACTGCCGAGGAGAGGTCGCTTAGGCGCAATCCGGTCTAATGCCGCTGATGCTGCGGTGTTCCATGCAGACACCAGGGAATCAGCCGAATTGTGTACCAGGGTTTCAGGTATTTCCCCAAGCTCCCTTTGGAATCCTTCTGGCTCCATTAGGTGCCTGGGGCGGAACCACCTAGTCAGTCCCACCTCCCTGTGGGGGAGGAGTGGGGCTGCAAAATCCAACCTCAGTAGGAAATGATCTGACCATGACAGTGGGGACGTGACTATTTCCCTTATCTTCAGATCATCTCTCCACTGCCCCGAAAGAAACACAAGGTCAAGCGTGTGACCTCCCTCATGAGTCGGACCCTGGATTACTTGGGTCAGGTCCATGGTTGTCATGGAATCCATGAACTCCTGAGCTATCCCAGAGGTTTCGCCGGCCGAAGGCAGGTTAAAGTCCCCCAGCACCATAAGCCTAGGGAACTAACCTCCAAGCCGGCTACCGCCTCAAGTAGCTCAGGCAGGGCCTTGCTAACACAGCTGGGAGGCAGGTACGCTAGGCAAAGGCCCACCTGAACCCCTAAGTCCAACTTCAGAAGGAGCGTCTCACACCCAACAATCTCCGGGGCAGGGCTCCTACGAGGATGCAGATTATTGCGCGTTATTATTGCCACTCCTCCCCCCCTTCCCTGGGGTCGTGAATGATGCTGCACTGAGAACCTGTCTGGGCAAATCTCAGAGAGGGCTACCCCCCCCCTTGACCCATCCAGGTCTCAGTTACACATACCAGGTCTGCCCCCTCTTCAGTGAATAAATCACGTATCAGGGGGGCTTTGTTGGCAATTGACCTGGCGTTGAGTAGCAACATCTTGAGCCCAGGGCCCTGAGAACCCTGGTTGCCAGGTCCACGGGTTGAGCACGATGGAACCAAATCGGAGGGGCCGGAACAAGGGATCGCTTGCAAGCAGCGAGGTCTTATTCCCCGAGAGCGGCCCACCCCTCTGCTCCCACCATATCTGCCTCTTCCCATTATGACCGAGATGTTCCGGCTCTCGTCCCCACCAGAAACCCCTCCCCCCCGCTGGTCTCCCTCATTCCCTGCAGGCCATGCATACCATTCTCACAAGGAAGGGTTACTGAGTCCCCGCCCCCCCCCCCGCTTCTGTTTCTACACTCAGCGAGGGGGGACGGAATCACAGCCCCCAGCTTTTCGATTTATTACATAGACATTCTTAAACAATCAGACACCCATCTCACTACTCAGTCACACCCATACCACATCTCAGAGGAGGAGAATACAGTTAAAAAGCTTTAAAATGAAGGCAGGTTCATCCAGGTAAGGGTGTACTAGGGAGACAGGTTCCCTGGTTTGGTGCCGTCTCCTTATTGTTCTATGATCTCGGGATGGCAGGAAGCCTCCCTTACTCCGATGACTTTGGGAGGGTACAGTCCTGAACCTCTCGGCGTGAGATCGACTTCTGTCCGAGGGGGGATTCAGCATCTTCACCCTGCTTTCAGTGGTCTTCAAAATGAGCAGGAATGTCCAGGAGAGCAGGTGTAAAATTAGGCAAAGCATCCAGGAAGATGAATCACCATAGATGTAAAAGTCTTTGGCTATGAGCTGGAAACAGCGGGGGGGGGTGTGTGCAGCGCTCCACAGGTTTAGCGTTGGTCGCATACAATCAACCCCTACCCCAAAGTTGTTCACAGGCTAACAGCGCGAGCAGTAATGGCGGGCTTCTCGTGGTCTTTCCTGTTTCTTCGGGCATCTGAGATTGACGCTAGTGCCCAGAACATGTCTCTAACCTCCTGGTAATGGCGGTGGGGGTCTCAGGGCTGGAAATTTCCTGCCCCCCCCCCCGAACGCACTCAATCAGTCCCAGTCCGTTCGCTCCAAAGGAATCGCCGTTTCACTTAGGATCTTCTTAGTAGGAGTTAGCATGTAGGTGGGCATTTTAAGGCAATGTAATGTATTATCACCTTTTTTCTTGATTTTTAAAAAAATACTTTTTACTGAAATTTTGCACATTAAAAAGACAAAACATATTTTCACTAATACAGCTTTACGATATCGGAATTTCTTTCTTCATTCTACATTTTCCATATTTAAGGCTATTGTTTTTAACTTAAACATTCTTATATCTATTTATTTCTTTATACATTTTATACATTGCTTTACAACCATTTAGACTCTACATTTACATTTGTTTCATTTTGTTACATCATCCTATACTACTTTACACATTAATTTTACTTTTCTTTTCAAGCCAATCATACCATCTATTCCATATTTTATAATACATTGTTTCCTCTCTCTCTCAATTCCATCATTAGTTTATTCATCTCTGCTCATTCTAGCACCTTTTTTATGATAATTGCGTTCGAGGGGGTCTTCTCTTTCTTCCAATTTTGGGCAAATGTAATTCTCGCTGTGGTAATGATGTGTTGAATAATATAATAAAGTTCTTTTCTAATATTTTCTTTTATTATTCCTAATAGAAACAGTTCTGACCTCATCTCAATTTTCTGCTCTATTACCTCAATCCATTTTTTAAATTTTTTTCCCAATATTTCTTTGCATTAGGACATGTCCACCACATGTGGTAGAATGTCCCTTGTACGTGATTACAGTTGGGTGGTATAGTTGGATACATTTTGGCCAATCTCTCTGGTGGTAGATGCCATCTGTAAAACATTTTATATATATTCTCTTTATAAGGCGACATTGTCAATTTATAATTTTCCCCCCAAATTTGTTCCCAATATTCTAATTCAATATTATACCCAAAGTTTTTGGCCCACACTATTTCTTGATTTTTAAACCCCTGAAAAATATATCAGTAAGAATGGCTAACTTGAAGCTGAATACTTGTGACTCAGTCTTGGAGGGATTAGGAGCTGCAAAAATGTGCTGAAGGTTTTCTTGTGGAGTGTATGATAATTTATCAAAAGGAGAGGATTCTAAAAGTCCTCAAAGCAACCTACTGTGTTCCATAATTGATCTGCTTTTATTCTAAGAGCAAAGAGAAACGAGCATCTGTTAACAAGGTTTGCAAGAAGAGCTTTTGCTACATAGCAAATGGACAAATGAAAAGGAGAGATGCGGTAAAACAGGCAGCAGGATTTATGTCTTAATGGAAAAAAGAGCTTTTATATTTTCTTGTTTTACATACACGCAGAGAGACCTATGACTTGCTAATTACAATGAAAATTACATTACACGTTGGTTTTAATCCAGAGGAAGTTAGCTCACTGATATAATTTCCATCTTGTTCTTATACTTCATAAGTTTTCCCAATTGAAATTGCAGGTTCTGAGATACATTGTCTATTTCATATAGAGGCATGCCATCTACTATTTCTGGTTCTTAACAAGACATAGCTATCACTCCCAGGTTTTTTTTTTTCAAAAGCATAATCTTCCACAGAGGAAAGAAACATCTGTTTTGTCATAAATGGGTTCATTCATTTATATATTTGCAATTTTTAGATTGCCTATTTCCTACCTCCAATCCCAAGTAAATACAAATTAGGAAGGAGGTGAGAAATAGACCACAGTGCACCTGACCTTACGACAAACCTGATTTCACATGGGAGCACTGAATGCATTTTGATAGTGTGAATGAAGGCCATGAAATATTACCCTCTGTGCAAAGTGTCTGAGTAATTGAAAATGCATTCCAATTCTTCACAGTCAGAATAGATGGCCAGATCCATTTAGAGAACACAGATCGAGTATTTGCTCTCTGGTCCTTGTTGCTGCCCAGGCAGAAAGCTGCTTTGGGAATCTGCCTGCTTTAACTTGATTTTATTAAACATTTAATATATTTAAAATTAATTTTATGGCCCAATCTTAGAAGATTCAACCAGAAGTTTCATATTTTTTTTGAAAGGATAAAAATATTTGAAGATGAGCTTGAAAGTGAACACAACACGTACCATGCAATGGAATTATAGAACAAATAACTTGCAGAAAGTGTCTAGATCAGTGATGGCGAACCTTTTTTTGGCTCGGGTACCAAAAGGGTGCACGTGTGTGTGATAGCGTGCGGGCATGTGCCCACACCCATAATGCAATGCCATCCCCCTGTGCATGCGCACCCCTGCGCTGCCCCCGCGCATGCGCACAGGCCTCACTGAAGCCTCCGGACTTCCGGTAGACCTATTGTGCTGTTTTTCGCTCTCCCCAGGGTTCAGGAGGCTTTCCTGAAGCCTGGGGAGAGTGAAAACAGCTGAAAAGAAAATCAGCTGGCCAGCGCACATATACGTACTGGAGCTGACATAGGGCAACGCCTCGTGTGCCCTCAGATATGGCTCCGTGTGCCACCTGTGGCACGCGTGCCATAGGTTCGTCATCATGGGTCTAGATAGCTCCTTCAAAACCACATCCTACAGATAGTATGCTAGACAGCAGAAACAATATACATTTTTGTATAGGGTGAACCTTAACAATGACTTCTCTGTCACCAGATTTGATATACTCTATTACTTAAGCACATAACATTGGAGCTCTTTGCAGCCTTCACAGCCAACTCTTTTGTGATCCCAGAACCTTTTGAGTGTGCTAAACAGGGTTGGAGTTAGAGACCGCTTGGAAATTTTATATTGGATTGTAAAGTGGACAAAATGATCCTGAAGAAGGCAATGGCAATGTCCCTAGAAGTCAATCCAGATTCAATGAAGTCTTTACTATAAGGCCCAACAGAGATTCTTTAAAGCTTCTTTAAATGTTAACGCCTCCATTTCACCCTTAAAGTTCCACAGCTTCCAAATTACTGGTCCCCAAAGCCTCCAACCTTAGGATATATTTCCATACCTGGTGCAATAGGATGAATGAATTCCACTAACGCATTCCTTTTTCCCTGTGGATATTGCAGGAAGCAAACAATGAGTTAACTGTCCCTAATTCCTGGGCATAAACCAGTAGCTTATTCAAGCTTTACCCTTTGAATCTATTTTAATTAAAATTCCTTTGACCATAAGGGCCCATAAAATCAAGATTGATGAAGGCATTGGCAATGAAATGTTAGCCATGGGGCAAGTACGGGGGTCATTGCCTTCACAACATGCTGGTGCTTTCACTTTGCCAAGCCACTGTGAATGTAGTGGCTTTTCATTATACACTCTAAGGTCACTATTACAAATGGGGCTGAAACTAACCCTGACCTTACAGCCAATTAATGCAAAGAAAGAAGCAAATGCTATTTCACAAACCTAACAAATACACACAAAGGAAAACATTTCAGTTAATGAGAATCTATGAAATGACTCGAGACAAAGAAACACAAACCTCCCAGACTATGATATTAATATCACTTTAGTTTTGCAGTGGAGTTCCTGGTTTCAGTAATAACATTTTCATGAGCTGTTTTTGCAACTATGCACTTTCCATTGTAGCCATTTGACCATCATTCCAAGCACAAATCTGCTGTGTTAATCCTTCTCCACATAACCTCCCAACACTACATTCTGGCCCTTCTCCATCATGGGATATTATTGGATGGATGTGGTTACCTTTACCAGAAAGCAGATGCACTTGACCAGAAGGGTAAGCTAGAATCTGTATTATTGGATTGCACTTCACTTCTGGTCCATAATCAATTGATACTCAAAGCAATTTGCTATACCTGAGTTTCACTTGTGACAATATCCATCTAAAAGAGTGTTTTGAATTATTTATTGAACTATTGCATGGCAGAATGCCAAGCATCTGAAATAGAAGCTATCCTAAGATACAAACGGTAGTTCTGGAAATGGAATTGTGGACAGCCCATTAAAATAAAGATGCCCTGATCCATTTGCCCATACAGCTCTCTAAAACTCTGACATTCAATATTAATATACATTTACTGTATATCGGCAAAGCTTAGAGAAAGACATGGGTTTTCAGCAAGTGTCTAAAAAATTATAGATATCACTTCCAAATTTCAGGGAGATCATTCCAAAATATGGGTACCCATATAGAAAATGTCTACATGCCAGGGACAAAGCTACTAAGTTATATGTTCACATATTCTTCTGTATCCACATGGGTATTATTTGAAATATGTATAGTTTCTTAGTTTAGCCCTTAACCCTGATTATGAGTTTACAAAGTAATTTCTTTCCTCTCTTCCTTCCTTTCTTCCACCTCTTTCTCCCTCATTCTCTCCTTCCTTCTTCCTTCCTTCCTTCCGTCCGTCCTTCCTTCCTTCCTTCCTTCCTTCCTTCCTTCCTTCCTTCCACCTCTTTCTCCCTCACTCTCTTCTTCCTTCCTTCCCTTTCCCCATGGCAAATCACCTTCAGTGGAAAAATTGGTCTCAATGGCTGGCACTAATGAATATTGGTATTTATCTTGAAAGTTGGTGACTGATAGAAGTTCCTCTCCAATAGTCTGTACAATGAAAAGATAAGGTTGATGTTACAGCTGTCTTACTTCTTCTGGATAATGGAAAGGACAGTTTTTAAAAATGGCACTATTTAGCCAGTATTTATTTTTCTTTTTAACCACAATTACATTTTGCTAAGATTCTAGCAAATAAGTAAACAATTAAACATATTAGCTTTTGTGTGCAAATTCAATCTATGCAACTTTAGTGAGTTCTGCTGTATTCAGTGGGACTTGCTTTCAAATAATTTTGTAAAGGATTTTAGAGTTATAGATTATAAAGGGTAAGAGCAGAAATTGGTATCTGTAGCTGGCTGAAGTGATATTCATCTTTAATTAGAATGTGATTAAATTAGGAAGAAAAATTCTGTCTAATGTCTTTCATGGGTCATATCCTTCCACTCCATTTTTGATCTTCAAGTCCAGGTGGAGCTATAGACCAGATATACAATTCCTGAGCTTCAAACACCTAGAAGAAGCTTATTAAATAGCAATAGCAATAGCAATAGCACTTAGACTTATATACCACTTCATAGTGCTTTACAGCCCTCTCTAAGCGGTTTACAGAGTTCAGCATATTGCCCCCAACAATCTGGGTCCTCATTTTACCCACCTCAGAAGGATGGAAGGCTGAGTCAACCTTGAGCCGGTGAGATTTGAACAGCTGAACTGCTGAACTAGCAGTAGCCTGCAGTGCTGCATTTAACCACTGCACCAACTCAGCTCAATACATAGCTATATTGAATTAGACTTGATTTAATTTTCTCTTTGCTCTACCCATTTCTTCTTCCTGGTCCTGCCAACTTTAGAAAGCACAGTCCTTGGAATACCACTGAAATACCAATTGTATAAAAGCTGGTAATCATAAGATTTCTACAAGTGTGGTGTATAGATGGGGAATTTAAAAAATCAAGCAGATTAAAGACCTGAACTTTTTTTTCTACAGTATAAGTCCTGATGCACTTGAAAGAGGGACAGGACTTTAATTATATGGGAATTGCTACCATTTTGATCTTTTTGGCCACCAAACAAACAATTCTATCTTTAAGAGGTACTTTGTGCATGTTCATAAAATTCTTAATTGTAGATAAAGTGAGACTTAAGTGCCAAAATATTTAAGCAATGGTGAATGTGTTCTGAATTATATTGGAGCAGCTTCATTACTGGTAATTCAGACTGCAATACATCAATAATTCAAAGTATCCTGAAAGTTCAATGGTTCCTTTGACTTCAGAATCAGACTCTTCATGAACAGTATATAACCGTGATGGCGAACCTATGGCACGGGTGCCACAAGTGGCATGCGGAGCCATATCAGTGGGCACACGAGCTCAGGGCCGGCACGCATGTGCGCACCGGCCGGCTGATTTTCGGGCCTTCTGGGCCCACTGGGAGTCAGGAAACAGGCTGTTTTCAGCCTCCAGAGGGGGTGGGGAAGGCCGTTTTCGCCCTCCCCAGGCTCCTAGAAGCCTGGAGAGAACAAAAAATGGGCATGCCATTGCATGCTGGGAGTGGGGGGTCATACGCGCATGCGCGGGGGTGCATGGAATTATGGGTGTGGGCACGCACACACGTGATCCCACGCATTCCCCCCCCCTTTTTGGCACGCGAACCAAAAAAGGTTCGCCATCACTGGTATATAAGAATAGGTACATAAGAAAAAAACCCACCTTTTTATGGCCTGTGTAAAATATCATAATTTGAACTCTTCATCCATAGTTCAACTATGGCATCAATTGGTAGCCTCACATTCCAATGATCAGGGACATACATTCAATTTCACAGCTACTAAGATTGTTGGCTGGGTAGGTACAAAGATAGCCAGGGAAATGATTGAAGCCTGGGAAACAGGTCCCTTGTCAGTCAACAGGAGTGCTGCTTTACCACCAGCATATCAGGTACTTAGGAGCTGAGGACTTAGGATTTAGCAGCACAAGGAAACCACAGCCAATCACCAGCCATCAACACATCAATCAACCAATAGGAAGGCACCACATAAATACAACTCATAGAATAGTGCAAAGCACACATTCTGGTACAGAGAACTTCCCTAAGGATGGGCTCCAGCACAAAGCTCAGAAAACCTCTGGTCGCAGTGACTGATTGGATCTTGCAGCATTATCCTGGGACATATATATTTGCCTTCATTCTGGCATCAATACCCAGAAACCATCCATACAAAACAGCCATAACATGTCTCAACATTGATTGTTCTTGCTTATGGCTTTCATTAAATTGAATGTCCAAAAAATGGCAAGAAGAAATTGGAAAAAATAGGGCACAGGAGCAGATAATGGTCAAACCACAATAGAGAAATCAGTGTGCTTCCCTACTCAGTTGATGCAATCAAATTAACAAGCAAATGCTGCCAAACCTTGAAATCAGATGAAATGGGGTGGTGGTGGTGCAGAAAGTTCCTAATTTAGTCTCCTTGAAGGATAATAAATTTTATCTTTAAAAAAACCCCACAAACTTATAAAAATAATTTTAAAAGCATTCTTAAAATACTGTATACATAGAGCATAGAACATTTTGCTCAAGTTTCCTATGATGATTTTTTAAACAAATCTATTGTTGCCTATAAATTAAAAAATCTACCAGTCTAAGAGCGTAATTCTATATTATTTTTAGCAAACATATATAAGATTCTGTTTTCATTATGCGTACATATTCCTGGTCCCATCTGGAATGATCATTACTACCACCAGTGAAGATGGAGGCACAGTAGTTATAAGAGTGAAACAAAATTAAATACAATGGAATGTGAAGGAGGATTTAGCTCAGAGGTGGTATTCAGCAGGTTCTGACAAGTTCTAGAGAACCGGTAGCAGAAATTTTGAGTAGTTCGGAGAACCGGTAAATACCACCTCTGACTGGCCCCACCTCCATCTATTCTCTGCCTCCCGAGTCCCAGCTGAGCGGGAGTAAATGGGGATTTTGCAGTAACTTTCCCCCAGGAGTGGGGAGGGAAGAGATTTTACAGGATCCTTCCCCTGGAGTGGGGAGGGAATGGAGATTTTACAGTATTCTTTCCCTGGAGTGGGGAGGGAATGGAGATTTTACAGTATCCTTCCC